>JALJCO010008517.1:0-22869 GCA_023101725.1 Atherinomorus stipes | reverse complement strand
AACACAGGCTGGAGGTTTACCACACTGGTGAGGACAACAATCTGGCATTTGAAAAGATCAGATACAGACGGGATGTGGACTTCCTCCTGACGGGGCCCAAATCTGACGTGAAGTGGTTTGGAGTGTTTACACTGGCAAGAAACGTGGGATCAGACGTGGGCCAGTTTTGGTGGCAGTGTAAACGGGCCTGAAACAGCGGCTCAGCTCATCACCCGCACCGGGCTGCTGTGGAGCCTCTGTGGAAGCTGGAAGGGTGGAGGTCGTCCTCCTCACTGCTCATGAATGCTAACATCTTCATCTTTTCTCGTTATGTCCTGATAAATAAACGGAGTGGGGTTGATTTGTGCGTTTTTCTGATGAAGTATGACAGCAGCATCTCAGTCACTCGGGCTGATCCTGAACACACCTAACAGGGATCAACACGGAGATCAGGAACGCCAGCTACAACTGCATGTGATCTCTGATGCGGAGGAATGTAAACTGTTTGGGGGACGTCTGGACCGTCCGTCCATCCGTCCTTCAGCTCCCTGTGAGGCGGTTTCACTCCCCTCCGGTGTGGATCGGGTCCAGATCCACTCTGCCCTGCTCTGATTTACTCCACGAGGCCTTCATCAAAGACATGTGCGGCGTTTGATCCCCCTTTGTTCTGTGGCGCAGCCTTGGGCAAGGCGTTGCGTTCGGGTCCAGCTGGGAGACCAGAAGACGGCGATAAGAAAAACAAGCCGTGAAGAAAGAGGACGTGGAGAGCTGATGGGCAGCACCGCACACGCAAGGACACAACAGCTGGATGCCATCCCACTGGCCTGACATTCACCCTGGAAACATTTAATAAACAACGGATAAGCTGCGATTCAGGTAATTTTCTGGAGATGTGTGTGTGCGTGTGTTTGTGCGTGCATGTGCGTGCGTGTGTGTACATGCATGGGAAAAGTTCAGCGCAGGCCTTGGGCGACTGCCTGGCTTTATCTTTTCATTCTGTTGTGTATACCCTTCGTTTCCCAGAGATGAGGTTAACAAAACACCTCTAGAGATGAACGAAGCCACAGAAGCACACACACAACGCACACACAATGGTCCCACATCTCGTCCCCGCTGCTCTCCCTCTTCCCTCTCCGTCTGTCTGGCCTCTGCTGGTTGTGTGCTTAAATCCTCGGGGCCTAAGCCCGGTGGAGCCAGTGGTGTTGTGAAGGCTGCGACGTGTAATGCAACACAAACATGAAGCAGCCTGCGAACGCACCGCGATCCAGGTGGAATGCTCCGCACCCCCCCTCCCCAACAACCTCACTGGGGCTCAAAATAACACCAGAAACCAGAAAACTCCCCAGCGATGCAGCTCATCTACACATCATACATGTGATGCACAAGTTAACCCTTGTGGGTCACTTTCATTCACTAACTAAACTGCAATTCAAAACATAAAAAATATGAATATTTTTCCTTTTTTTTTTCATTCAATTTCAGTTCAAAATACAATGAGGATATAATAAAAATTTTTTTTTTATAATTCTTTTAAAAAAAATTTAAAAAAAAAAAAAACAAAAATTATCAAAAAAAAAGAGAGTGGGGGAGATTTTTTATATACAAACAAAACATATTATATATGTATATATATTCTTCAAAATGATTCACACCCTCCAAGACAGAAAAAAATCAGTGAAATAAGTTGAAATTGACAAAAGTAATAATAAATAAAAATTGTATGAAAATCATGACACTGATTTTAAATTGTGGTTTGAAAGAAATAATAAAAACAAACAAAAATTAAAGCCGCAAGCGGCGATGAAGGCCCTCGCACCTCTGGCGCCGCTCCGGCCTATGCACCGCGTAGTCTGTGTCATGTTCTACCAGTGTGCCGAATTTCACGGCGTTTGGTTGATGTGGGAGCTCAAAATGATCATTTGAAGCTTTGTAGGGGGCGCTCTAGAGCCACCTTTAAACTTCAGGAACACGTGTCCATGTAATCTGTATCATATTCTACCAGTGTGCTGAATTTCATGGCATTTTGTTGATCTGGTAGCCCAAAATGATCATTTAAAGGTTTGTAGGGGGCGCTGTAGAGCCACCTTTAAACTTCAGGAACATGTGTCAATGTATATGAGATCAGGTTATGAACATCATCATCTGTGCCAAGTTTGGTAGAGATCTGGCCATCCATGTCTTATTTACAGGCACTTCCTGTCCCGAGGGGGCGGGGCCAAGGTGAAAACCGGAAATGGTCATGTAGGTGTGTTCAGCATCTGACCGGCATCATACGTACCAAGTTTGGTGCAGATATCTGGTTTTATGCCCGAGTTATATGAGTTTCGTGTTTCATGGCGAGAAGGTCACCTTTTAGGCTCCGCCCCCTCCACACGCTTACAGATTTCTGAATGCAGAGCACAACTAGAAATCCCACATGCCTTGTGAACACAAAGAGACCATCGTGATGGCTGTACCATTAGCGGTTTCTGAGGAGTTAACGCAAATGCGACGTGAGTGAAACGCCAAAATGGCGACTTTGACCCAAAATGGCCGACTTCCTGTAGACCTGGCACCACGACGTTAAGAGGCTTTTTTGTCCGCCCCGACATGTAGAACAAGTGTACCGAATTTCGTAAAGATCGGTGACATGTAGTTCTGGGGACTTTACAAAAGGTGGCGCTCTCGCGCAGTTTTGCCCGAGCGGTCACGAAAACGCCAAATTATGAAATTTTTCGATTTTAAATGGGGGGGTAGCCAAAATTTGGTGACTTTTTGAGCATGTTCAGGCCCCCAAAAAGGCAATTCATTTGCTAGAGAATAATAAGAATAATAATAATTAAAGCCGCAAGCGGCGATGAAGGCCCTCGCACCTCTGGCGCCGCTCCGGCCTATGCACCGCGTAGTCTGTGTCATGTTCTACCAGTGTGCCGAATTTCACGGCGTTTGGTTGATGTGGGAGCTCAAAATGATCATTTGAAGCTTTGTAGGGGGCGCTCTAGAGCCACCTTTAAACTTCAGGAACACGTGTCCATGTAATCTGTATCATATTCTACCAGTGTGCTGAATTTCATGGCATTTTGTTGATCTGGTAGCCCAAAATGATCATTTAAAGGTTTGTAGGGGGCGCTGTAGAGCCACCTTTAAACTTCAGGAACATGTGTCAATGTATATGAGATCAGGTTATGAACATCATCATCTGTGCCAAGTTTGGTAGAGATCTGGCCATCCATGTCTTATTTACAGGCACTTCCTGTCCCGAGGGGGCGGGGCCAAGGTGAAAACCGGAAATGGTCATGTAGGTGTGTTCAGCATCTGACCGGCATCATACGTACCAAGTTTGGTGCAGATATCTGGTTTTATGCCCGAGTTATATGAGTTTCGTGTTTCATGGCGAGAAGGTCACCTTTTAGGCTCCGCCCCCTCCACACGCTTACAGATTTCTGAATGCAGAGCACAACTAGAAATCTCACATGCCTTCTGAACACAAAGAGACCATCGGGATGACCGTACCATTTGCGGTTTCTGAGGAGTTAACGCAAATGCGACGTGAGTGAAACGCCAAAATGGCGACTTTGACCCAAAATGGCCGACTTCCTGTAGACCTGGCACCACGACGTTAAGAGGCTTTTTTGTCCGCCCCGACATGTAGAACAAGTGTACCGAATTTCGTAAAGATCGGTGACATGCAGTTCTGGGGCTCCTGCAAAAGGTGGCGCTAGAGCGCAGTTTCGCCCGAGCGGTCCCGAAAACGCCAAATTATGAAATTTTTCGATTTTAAATGGGGGGGTAGCCAAAATTTGGTGACTTTTCGAGCATGTTCAGGCCCCCAAAAATGCAATTCATTTGACGGGAGAATAAGAATAAGAATAAGAATAATAAGAATAAACGCTAGAGTTTCAATAGGCCTTCGCACCGCCTTCGGTGCTCGGGCCTAATTAAAGCCGCAAGCGGCGATGAAGGCCCTCGCACCTCTGGCGCCGCTCAGGCCTATGCACCGCGTAGTCCTTGTCATGTTCTACCAGTGTGCCGAATTTCATGCCGTTTGGTTGATGTGTTAGCTCAGAATGATCATTTGAAGGTTTGTAGGGGGCGCTGTAGAGCTACATTTAAACTTCAGAAACACGTGTCCATATAAAAAGGTTTCATGTTCTACCAGTGTGCTGAATGTCATGGTCTTCGGTTGATCTGGTAGGCCTAAATGATCATTAGAAGGTTTGTAGGGGGCGCTGTAGAGCCACATTAAAAATTCTGGAACATGTGTCCATGTAAATGAGATCAGGTTATGAACATCATCATCTGTGCCAAGTTTGATCAAGATCTGGCCATCCGTGTCTTATTTACAGGCACTTCCTGTCCGGAGGGGGCGGGGCTAAGGTGAAAACCGGAAATGGTCATATAGGTGTGTTCAGCATCTGACCAGCATCACACGTACCAAGTTTGGTGCAGATATCTGGTTTTATGCCAGAGTTATATCAGTTTCGTGTTTCATGGCGAGAAGGTCACCTTTTAGGCTCCGCCCCCTCCACACGCTTACAGATTTCTGAATGCAGAGCACAACTAGAAATCTCACATGCCTTCTGAACACAAAGAGACCATCGTGATGGCTGTACCATTAGCGGTCTCTGAGGAGTTAACGCAAATATGTCATCAAGAAATCGTCAGAAAAATGGCACTTTTTTCAAAATGGCCGACTTCCTGTCGGATTAATCCAAATGGTCCAAGAGGGTTTTTTGTAGGTCCTGACATGTTCTACCACTGTGCCAAATTTCGTGATTGTGGGTCATTGTGGTGGGCGGGGCTGATCATTTGCAGATTTCTAGGGGGCGCTATTGAGCTATTTTTGGAGATTTTCAAAATATCTCCACTTGAAAGAGTTCAGGGCATGCCCATCATCATCTGTAGCAAGTTTGGTGGAGATCGGACCTTTCTCTGTGTCATTTCCATGTACTTCCTGTTTCCATGGCGTTGGGCTGATATTCGCCACGGTTGCGTTTGGCGTATCGACTTGAGTTTTTTATTGTGGCATCATGGAAGGGTTTGACACGTTTGGAAGGACTTTCAAATCCATCGGCTTCATCATTGAAGTTCTGGACTCCAGACACTAAAAGGTGACACTTCCTGTCCCCAGGGGGCGGGGCTTAGATGAAAACCGGAAATGGTCACATAGGTGTTTTCAGCATCTGGCAGGCATCATACGTAGCAATTTTGGTGCAGATATCTGGTTTTATGCCAGAGTTATATCAGTTTCGTGTTTCATGGCGAGAAGGTCAACTTGAAGGCTCCGCCCCCTCCACACGCTTGCAGATTTCTGAATGCAGAGCACAACTAGAAATGTCACATGCCTTCTGAACACAAAGAGACCATCGGGATGACCGTACCATTTGCGGTTTATGAGGAGTTAACGCAAATGCGACGTGAGTGAAACGCCAAAATGGCGACTTTGACCCAAAATGGCCGACTTCCTGTACACTTGGCACCACGACGTTAAGAGGCTTTTTTGTCCGCCCCGACATGTAGAACAAGTGTACCGAATTTCGTAAAGATCGGTAACATGCAGTTCTGGGGACCTTGCAAAAGGTGGCGCTAGAGCTCAGTTTCGCCCGAGCGGTCACGAAAATGCCAAATTACGAAATTTTTCGATTTTAAATGGGGGGGTAGCCAAAATTTGGTGACTTTTTGGGCATGTTCAGGCCCCCAAAAATGCGATTCATTTGACGGGAGAATAATAAGAATAAGAATAAGAATTAAAGCCGCAAGCGGCGATGAAGGCCCTCGCACCTCTGGCGCCGCTCAGGCCTATGCACCGCGTAGTCCGTGTCATGTTCTACCAGTGTGCCGAATTTCATGGCATTTGGTTGATGTGTTAGGTCAGAATGATCATTTAAAGGTATGTAGGGGGCGCTGTAGAGCCACATTTAAACTTCAGGAACACGTATCCATGTAATCTGTATCATATTCTACTAGTGTGCTGAATTTCATGGCCTTCGGTTGTTCTGGTAGCCCAAAATGATAATTTGAAGCTTTGTAGGGGGCGCTGTAGAGCCACATTTGAGCGTCTAGAAAATGTGTCCATGTTCTACCAGTGTGCTGAATTTCATGGACTTCGGTTGTTTTGTTAGCTCAAAATGCTCATTTGAAGGTTTGTAGGGGGCGCTCTAGAGCCACATTTACAGTTCTGGAACATATGTCCATGTAATCCGTGTCATGTTCTACCAGTGTGCTGAATGTCATGGTCTTCGGTTGATCTGGTCGCCTAAAATGATCATTTGAATGTTTGCAGGGGGCGCTGTCGAGCAACATATAAATTTCTGAAAGATCTGTCCATGTTCTACCAGTGTGTTGAATTTCATTGCCTTCGGTTGTTCTGGTAGCCCAAAATGATCATTTGAAGGTTTGTAGGGGGCGCTATGGAGCCACAGTAAAAATTCTGGAACATGTGTCCATGTAAATTACATCAGGTTATGAACATCATCATCTGTGCCAAGTTTGGTAGAGATCTGGCCATCCGTGTCTTATTTACAGGCACTTCCTGTCCCGAGGGGGCGGGGCCAAGGTGAAAACCGGAAATGGTCATCTAGGTGTGTTCAGCATCTGACCGGCATCATACGTACCAAGTTTGGTGCAGATATCTGGTTTTATGCCAGAGTTATATGAGTTTCGCGTTTCATGGCGAGAAGGTCACCTTTTAGGCTCCGCCCCCTCCACACGCTTACAGATTTCTTAATGCAGAGCACAACTAGAAATCTCACATGCCTTGTGAACAGAAAGAGACCATCGTGATGGCTGTACCATTAGCGGTCTCTGAGGAGTTAACGCAAATATGTCATCAAGAAATCGTCCGAAAAATGACAATTTTTTCAAAATGGCTGACTTCCTGTCGTATTAATCCAAATGGTCTAAGAGGGTTTTTTGTAGGTCCTGATATGTTCTACCACTGTGCCAAATTTCATGCTTGTGGGTCATTGTGGTGGGCGGGGCTGATCATTTTAAGATTTGTAGGGGGCGCTATTGAGCCATTTTTAAAGATTTCCGAAATATCTCCGCGTGAATGAGTTCAGGGGATGACCATCATCATCTGTAGCAAGTTTGGTGGAGATCGGACCTTTCTTTGTGTCATTTCCATGTACTTCCTGTTTCCATGGCGTTGGGCTGATATTCGCCATGGTTGCGTTTGGCGTATCGACTTGAGTTTTTTATTGTGGTATCGTGGAAGGGTTTGATACGTTTGGAAGCACTTTCAAATCCATCGGCTTCATCATTGAAGTTCTGGACCCCAAACACTGAAAAGTGACACTTCCTGTCCCCAGGGGGCGGGGCTAAGGCGAAACCCGGAAATGGTCATATAGGTGTGTTCAGCATCTGACCAGCATCCTACGTAGCAATTTTGGTGCAGATATCTGTTTTTATGCCAGAGTTATATCAGTTTCGTGTTTCATGGCGAGAAGGTCAACTTTAAGGCTCCGCCCCCTCCACACGCTTGCAGATTTCTGAATGCAGAGCACAACTAGAAATGTCACATGCCTTCTGAACACAAAAAGACCATCGGGATGACCGTACCATTTGCGGTTTGTGAGGAGTTAACGCAAATGCGACGTGAGTAAAACGCCAAAATGGCGACTTTGACCCAAAATGGCCGACTTCCTGTACACTTGGCACCACGACGTTAAGAGGCTTTTTTGTCCGCCCCGACATGTAGAACAAGTGTACCGAGTTTCGTAAAAATCGGTGACATGCAGTTCTGGGGCTCCTGCAAAAGGTGGCGCTAGAGCGCAGTTTTGCCCGAGCGTTCACGAAAATGGCAAATTCTGAAATTGTTCGCATTCCAATGGGGGGGTAGGCAAAATTTGGTGAGACTTTGAGCATGTTCAGGCCCCCAAAAATGCACTTCTTGGGAGAAGAAGAAGAAGAAGAAGAAGAAGAATTAAAGCCGCAAGCGGCGATGAAGGCCCTCGCACCTCTGGCGCCGCTCAGGCCTATGCACCGCGTAGTCTGTGTCATGTTCTACCAGTGTGCCTAATTTCATGGCATTTGGTTGATGTGGTAACTCAGAATGATCTTTTGAAGTTTTTAGGGGGCGCTGTAGAGCCCCATTTAAACTACTGGAACACGTCTCAATGTTATCTGTGTCCTGTTCTACCAGTGTGCTGAATTTCATGGCCTTCGGTTGATCTGGCAGCCCAAAATGATCATTTGAATGTTTGCAGGGGGCGCTGTAGAGCCACATATAAATTTCTGAAAGATCTGTCCATGTTCTACCAGTGTGTTGAATTTCATGGCCTTCGGTTGTTCTGGTAGCCCAAAATGATCATTTGAAGGTTTGTAGGGGGCGCTATAGAGCCACAGTAAAAATTCTGGAACATGTGTCCATGTAAATTACATCAGGTTATGAACATCATCATCTGTGCCAAGTTTGGTAGAGATCTGGCCATCCGTGTCTTATTTACAGGCACTTCCTGTCCCGAGGGGGCGGGGCCAAGGTGAAAACCGGAAATGGTCATCTAGGTGTGTTCAGCATCTGACCGGCATCATACGTACCAAGTTTGGTGCAGATATCTGGTTTTATGCCAGAGTTATATCAGTTTCGTGTTTCATGGCGAGAAGGCCAACTGTGAGGCTCCGCCCCCTCCACACCCTTGCAGATTTCTTAATGCAGAGCACAACTAGAAATCTCACATGCCTTGTGAACACAAAGAGACCATCGTGATGGCTGTACCATTAGCGGTCTCTGAGGAGTTAACGCAAATATGTCATCAAGAAATCGTCAGAAAAATGGCACTTTTTTCAAAATGGCCGACTTCCTGTCGTATTAATCCAAATGGTCCAAGAGGGTTTTTTGTAGGTCCTGACATGTTCTACCACTGTGCCAAATTTCATGCTTGTGGGTCATTGTGGTGGGCGGGGCTGATCATTTGAAGATTTGTAGGGGGCGCTATTGAGCCATTTTTAAAGATATCCAAAATATCTCCACGTGAATGAGTTCAGGGGATGACCATCATCATCTGTAGCAAGTTTGGTGGAGATCGGACCTTTCTTTGTGTCATTTCCATGTACTTCCTGTTTCCATGGCGTTGGGCTGATATTCGCCATGGTTGCGTTTGGCGTATCGACTTGAGTTTTTTATTGTGGCATCATGGAAGGGTTTGACACGTTTGGAAGCACTTTCAAATCCATCGGCTTCATCAATGAAGTTCTGGACCCCAAACACTGAAAAGTGACACTTCCTGTCGCTAGGGGGCGGGGCTAAGGCGAAAACCGGAAATGGTCATATAGGTGTGTTCAGCATCCGGCCGGCATCCTACGTAGCAATTTTGGTGCAGATATCTGGTTTTATGCCCGAGTTATATCAGTTTCGTGTTTCATGGCGAGAAGGTCAACTTTCAGGCTCCGCCCCCTCCACACGCTTGCAGATTTCTGAATGCAGAGCACAACTAGAAATGTCACATGCCTTCTGAACACAAAGAGACCATCGGGGTGACCGTACCATTTGCGGTTTCTGAGGAGTTAACGCAAATGCGACGTGAGTGAAACGCCAAAATGGCGACTTTGACCCAAAATGGCCGACTTCCTGTACACTTTTCACCACGACGTTAAGAGGCTTTTTTGTCCGCCCCGACATGTAGAACAAGTGTACCGAGTTTCGTAAAAATCGGTGACATGCAGTTCTGGGGCTCCTGCAAAAGGTGGCGCTAGAGCGCAGTTTTGCCCGAGCGTTCACGAAAATGGCAAATTCTGAAATTGTTCGCATTCCAATGGGGGGGTAGGCAAAATTTGGTGAGACTTTGAGCATGTTCAGGCCCCCAAAAATGCACTTCTTGGGAGAAGAAGAAGAAGAAGAAGAAGAAGAATTAAAGCCGCAAGCGGCGATGAAGGCCCTCGCACCTCTGGCGCCGCTCAGGCCTATGCACCGCGTAGTCTGTTTCATGTTCTACCAGTGTGCCGAATGTCATGGCGTTTGGTTGATGTGTTAGCTCAAAATGATGATTTGAAGGTTTGTAGGGGGCGCTGTAGAGCCACATTTAAACTTCAGGAACACGTATCCATGTAATCCTTGTCATGTTCTACCAGGGTGCTTAATTTCATGGTCTTCGGTTGATCTGGTAGGCCTAAATGATCATTAGAAGGTTTGTAGGGGGCGCTGTAGAGCCACATTAAAAATTCTGGAACATGTGTCCATGTAAATGAGATCAGGTTATGAACATCATCATCTGTGCCAAGTTTGATCGAGATCTGGCCATCCGTGTGTTATTTACAGGCACTTCCTGTCCGGAGGGGGCGGGGCTAAGGTGAAAACCGGAAATGGTCATATAGGTGTGTTCAGCATCTGACCAGCATCACACGTACCAAGTTTGGTGCAGATATCTGGTTTTATGCCAGAGTTATATGAGTGTCGTGTTTCATGGCGAGAAGGTCACCTTTTAGGCTCCGCCCCCTCCACACGCTTACAGATTTCTTAATGCAGAGCACAACTAGAAATCTCACATGCCTTGTGAACACAAAGAGACCATCGTGATGGCCGTACCATTTGCGGTCTCTGAGGAGTTAACGCAAATATGTCATAAAGAAATCGTCCGAAAAGAGGCGAAAAATGACAGTTTTTTCAAAATGGCCGACTTCCTGTCGATTTGATCAAAACGAACCTGATTCTCATTTTGTAGGTCCTGACATGTTCTACCACTGTGCCGAATTTCATGCTTGTGGGTCATTGTGGTGGGCGGGGCTAATCATTTAAAGATTTGTAGGGGGCGCTATTGAGCCTTTTTTTAAGATATCCAAAATATCTCCATGTGAATGAGTTCAGAGCATGACCATCATCATCTGTAGCAAGTTTGGTGGAGATCGGACCTTCCCTTTGGTTCATTTCCATGCACTTCCTGTGTCGATGGCGTTGGGCTGATATTCGCCATGGTTACGTTTGGCGAATCGACTTGAGGTTTTTATTGCATCATCATGGAAGGGTTTGAGACGTTGTGAAGCACTTTCAAGTCCCTGGGCTTGATCATTGAAGTTGTGGACCCCAGACACTGAAAAGCAACACTTCCTGTCCCCAGGGGGCGGGGCTTAGACGAAAACCGGAAGTGGTCACACAGATGTGTTCAGCATCTCACCAGCATCACATGTATCAATTTTGGTGCAGATATCTAGTTTTATGACAGAGTTATATCAGTTTCGTGTTTCATGGCGAGGAGGCTAAATTTGCGGCACCGCCCAGGGGGGCTAATTATAAAATCCGGAAATGGTCATATAGGTGTGTTCAGCATATGACCAGCATCACACGTACCAAGTTTGGTGCAGATATCTGGTTTAATGCCAGAGTTATATCAGTTTCGTGTTACATGGCGAGAAGGTCATGTTTGAGGCTCCGCCCCCTCCAAACGCTAACAGATTTCTGAATGCAGAGCACAACTAGAAATGTCACATGCCTTCTGAACACATAGAGAACATCGTGGTGACCGTGCGAATTGCGGTTTATGAGGAGTTAACGCAAATGCCATGTGAGTAAACGCCAAAATGGCGACTTTGATCCAAGATGGCCGACTTCCTGTTGACCTTAGAGCATGGGTCCAAGAGGCTTTTAAGTCCGTATCAACATGTAGAATAAGTGTACCGAATTTGGTAAAATTCTGCAACATGCAGTTCTGGCATAATCGCAAAAGGTGGCGCTAGAGAGCTATGTGCGGTCCCGAAAATGGCAAATTCTTAAATTTTTCGATTACGAATATGGGGGTAGCCAAAATTTGGTGAGTTTTTAAACATGTTCAGGCCCCCAAAAATGGCAAAATATGTGCGGAAGAAGAATAATAATAATAATAATAATTAAAGCCGCAAGCGGCGATGAAGGCCCTCGCACCTCTGGCGCCGCTCAGGCCTATGTACCACGTAGTCCGTGTCATGTTCTACCAGTGTGCTGAATTTCATGGCGTTTGGTTGATGTGGAAGCACAGAATCATCATTTGAAGGTTTGTAGGGGGCGCTGTAGAGCCACATTTAAACTTCAGGAACACGTGTCCATGTAATCCTTGTCATGTTCTACCAGTGTGCTGAATTTCATGGTCTTCGGTTGATCTGGTCGGCCTAAATGATCATTAGAAGGTTTGTAGGGGGCGCTGTAGAGCCACTTTAAAAATTCTGGAACATGTGTCCATGTAAATGAGATCAGGTTATGAACATCATCATCCGTGCCAAGTTTGATCAAGAGCTGGCCATCCGTGTCTCATTTACAGGCACTTCCTGTCCGGAGGGGGCGGGGCTAAGGTGAAAACCGGAAATGGTCATATAGGTGTGTTCAGCATCTGACCAGCATCACACGTACCAAGTTTGGTGCAGATATCTGGTTTTATGCCAGAGTTATATGAGTGTCGTGTTTCATGGCGAGAAGGTCACCTTTTAGGCTCCGCCCCCTCCACACGCTTACAGATTTCTTAATGCAGAGCACAACTAGAAATCTCACATGCCTTGTGAACAGAAAGAGACCATCGTGATGGCTGTACCATTAGCGGTCTCTGAGGAGTTAACGCAAATATGTCATCAAGAAATCGTCAGAAAAATGGCACTTTTTTCAAAATGGCCGACTTCCTGTCGTATTAATCCAAATGGTCCAAGAGGGTTTTTTGTAGGTCCTGATATGTTCTACCACTGTGCCAAAGTTCATGCTTGTGGGTCATTGTGGTGGGCGGGGCTGATCATTTGAAGATTTGTAGGGGGCGCTATTGAGCCATTTTTAAAGATATCCGAAATATCTCCACGTGAATGAGTTCAGGGGATGACCATCATCATCTGTAGCAAGTTTGGTGGAGATCGGACCTTTCTTTGTGTCATTTCCATGTACTTCCTGTTTCCATGGCGTTGGGCTCATATTCACCATGGTTACGTTTGGCGTATTGACTTGATTTTTTTATTGTGGCATCGTGGAAGGGTTTGACACGTTTGGAAGCACTTTCAAATCCATCGGCTTCATCATTGAAGTTCTGGACCCCAAGCACTGAAATGTGACACTTCCTGTCGCCAGGGGGCGGGGCTAAGGCGAAAACCGGAAATGGTCATATAGGTGTGTTCAGCATCTGACCAGCATCACACGTAGCAATTTTGGTGCAGATATCTGGTTTTATGCCCGAGTTATATCAGTTTCGTGTTTCATGGCGAGAAGGTCAACTTGAAGGCTCCGCCCCCTCCACACGCTTCCAGATTTCTGAATGCAGAGCACAACTAGAAATGTCACATGCCTTCTGAACACAAAGAGACCATCGGGGTGACCGTACCATTTGCGGTTTCTGAGGAGTTAACGCAAATGCGACGTGAGTGAAACGCCAAAATGGCGACTTTGACCCAAAATGGCCGACTTCCTGTAGACCTGGCACCACGACGTTAAGAGGCTTTTTTGTCCGCCCCGACATGTAGAACAAGTGTACCGAGTTTCGTAAAAATCGGTGATATGTAGTTCTGGGGACCTTGCAAACGGTGGCGCTAGAGCGCAGTTTTGCCCGAGCGGTCACGAAAATGCCAAATTCTGAAATTTTTCGATTTTAAATGGGGGGGTAGCCAAAATTTGGTGACTTTTCAAGCATGTTCAGGCCCCCAAAAATGCACTTCTTTTAGGAGAAGAAAAAGAAGAATAATAAACGCTTGCATTACAATAGGCCTTCGCACCGCCTTCGGTGCTCGGGCCTAATAATAATAAGAAAAAACGCTAGAGATACAATAGGCCTTCGCACCGCCTTCGGTGCTCGGGCCTAATAATAAACATTTGCATTTCAATAGGCCTTCGCACCGCCTTCGGTGCTCGGGCCTAATAATACGGAATAAACGCTTGCATTACAATAGGCCTTCGCACCGCCTTCGGTGCTCGGGCCTAAAAAACAAGTAAACAAGCATGATGGGGCTCAGAAGCTAAAATGTTGTTGAGAAACAGTTTGAGACAATCACTGCAATCAGGTGTTTCTGTAACGTCCAATCAGACGTCTGCACCTGCTGACAGGTATGTTGGTCCACTGTTTACGGTAAAGGTGCTCTAATATGTCTGGGACAGTTTTCTTTATTTGTTTTCTAAAATTATTTCCAACCACAATTCAAAAGCGTTTTATTTCACTCAATTTGAAATTTCTTATTAGAACTCCACTATCAGATAGCTATTATATGGAAAATAGCTCATTTTATATATTTTTCTTTTACATTTTTCTTAAACAGTGACATTATGTTATTAAACTGACATTAAACTGAATTTAAAGAATTTTAATAATTACAAATTTGATCGTGTTATTAGAAGTAAAGTTGATTAAGTTAGTTAATTTTGGATGTGCAGTACTTTGGAGAAATGTTCTTAAATGTGCTTAATAAATGCAGTTGTGTGAACAAGTGTTTCCTCCTTCCTGATTTCTTACTTTTTTGCATGTTGGTCACGCTGAAATGTTTCAGATCATCAAACAAATTTAAATGTGAGACAAATATAACACAAGTAAACAGAAAAAAAATCCAAACCTCCATGTCCCTGTGTGAAAAGTGATCTTCCCCTAAACCTAATAACTGGTTGTTCCACCTTAGCAGCAACAACTGCATCAAGCGTTTGTGATAACTGGCAGTGAGTCTTCTACAGCGCTGTGGAGGAATTTTGTTCCACTCATCTTTGCAGAATTGTTGTAATTCAGCCACATTGGAGGGTTTTCCAGCATGAACCGCCTTTTAAGGTCATGCCACAGCATCTCAATGGGATTCAGGTGGGGGCTTTGACTAGGCCACTCCAAAGTCTTCATGTTGTTGTTCTTAAGCCATTCAGAGGTGGACTTGCTGGTGTGTTCTGGATCATTGTTCTGCTGCAGAACCCAAGTGCGCTTCAGCTTGAGGTCACCAACAGATGGCCGGACATTCTCCTTCAGGATTTTTTGGTAGAAGCAGAATTCATGGTTCCATTTACCACAGCAAGTCTTCCAGGTCCTGAAGCAGCAAAACAGCCCCAGACCATCACACTACCACCACCATGTTTTACTGTTGCTATGATGTTCCTTTTCTGAAATGCCGTGTTACTTTTACGCCAGATGTAATGGGACCTACACCTTCCAGAAAGTTCCACTTTTGTCTCGTCAGTCCACAGAGTATTTTCCCAAAAGTCTTGGGGATCATCAAGATGCTTTCTGGCTAAACTGAGACGAGCCTTTATGTTCTTTTTGCTCAGCAGTGGTTTTGGTCTTGGAACTCTGCCATGCAGCCATTTTTGCCCCCCAGTCTCTTTCTGATGGTGGAGTCATGAACACTGACCTTCATTGAGGCAAGTGAGGCCTGCAGTTCTTGGATGTTGTTCTGGGGTCTTTTGTGACCTCTTGGATGAGTCGTCGCTGTGCTCTTGGGGTCATTTTGGTCGGCCGGCCCCTCCTGGGAAGGTTCACCACTGTTGCATGTTTTCACCATTTGTGGATAATGGTTCTCACTGTGGTTCTCTGGAGTCCCAAAGCTTTAGAAATGGCTTTGGAACCTTTTCCAGACTGATAGATCTCAATGACTTTGTTTCTCATTTGTTCCTGAATTTCTTTGGATGGCAGCATGATGTTTAGCTGTTGAGGATCTTTTGGTCTACTTAACTTTGTCAGGCAGGTCCTATTTAAGTGATTTCTGATGGAGAACAGGTGTGGCAGTAATCAGGCCTGGATGTGGATAGAGAAACTGAACTCGGCTTTCCAAAGATGTCATAAACCACAGTTAATTGGAGGGGGGCAAACACTTTTTCAGGGTCATGTGGGTTTGGATTTTTTTCCCCCTTACTAATAAAAATCTTCATTTAAAAACTGCATGTTCTGTTTACTTGTGTTATCTTTGTCTTATATTTAAATTTGTTTGATGACCTGAAACATTTAAGTGTGACAAACATGCAAAAAAATAAGAAATCAAAAAGGGGGCAAACACTTTGTCACACAACTGTAAAGTGGATTGGATTAATTGATGTAAAGTGTAAAAAATTATATTCTGTAATATTTCTATAGCAGGTTTTGGAAGGGTCTTCTTTTGTCATTAATTAAATGTCCCCCAAAATGCAGTAAATTATAAATTTTCCACTGAAAAATGCATCAAAAATAAAATTTGTTCCTAGTTTTATAGTACTGTATATTTAAGAGTGAAAAAAACCTAACCAACCATAGATGATGAGTAAAACATCTTTGTTTTTATTGGGTCGTAAAACATCTTTGTTTTTATTGGGTTTTTCTTTCGTCAGAAAACTATTACATTTTATATTGTCATATGAATGGTTAAAAAAATAACATATTTGGTATTTCTGATTAGGACTATAGTTGATTGAGTAAAACAAACAAAACAAAAACAAATAAAGAGTTGGAAAAATGCAATCTGTAATGTTTTGGACTCTTTTTCCCCTCTAATGACCTGATGAGGTAGTAAGATGTCCCAGGGGTCCTGTTGACCTTTAGGAAAACCGAAGTTGAGTAGACAACTGAAGACAAAGGAATGATATCTGATATCAGGTGTAAATAAATGGCGTTCCTGCTTACAAACATGAGCAGATTTAATTTCTGTGGGGGCGAAACCACAGCTGGCAATGACCAGACTGTAAACGTGTCCATCCCTGAATCCTCTGCTTATTTTTAGCTCTCTGCTTGTAAATGGCATACCCATAATTAAATGAGTTTATCTCTGAGAGGTCTGTTTGAGAACTACTGAAGTCATAGTGAAGAGAGGTTGGTTAAAGTCGGACCATGTAACTTTCTGACCTCAGAAATCTGTTTCTGACTTGTTTTGATGGCACAGGGACATTTATAATGTACATTCCTTGAGCTGTTACTGGCCTGCAGCATCCTGAGGCTGAGAAATTACACTTCACTACTTTTCCTACAAGACGCTGCATCACTTTACGGCTGACATTTGCTTTATCGTGTTACATGCTAGCAACTGGATATCAACACGTTTTACTGAATGCACATCACGGCTGATTCATCACTGAAAAGCAAGAAGGCATTATCAGTGGAAGAGATGAGAAGAGTCAGATGAACTTCTGCTGGCCGAAGAGATCTCAAAGAGATGTGATGAAAGGTTGCTGGTAAATAATAAATAAAGCTGTCACATAGAAAAACATGAAAAAGTTTGAGACTCGTCTTAAAACAACACTTACACGGACGAACATGAATATTGATGCAGATGTACAGTCGTCCTCAAAATTATTCATACCCTCCAATTAAAGAAAAGACTAAATTCACATAGTAATTCAAATAATAAGAAACTAATAAATAAAAATTTACAAAATTTGAATTTAGTGAAATAAAATATTATTTTTGAAAAACACGTGGAGAGATGTGGAATATGGTTTAAACAGTGTAGAAGACCTCACTCGCTGCTGCATCAGGCTGAACACGGAGCTGAACAAACTGTTCGAAGGTAAGACGCTAACGCCAACTAGCACAGTTGCTACAAGACAGCAGTATAATATTAAGTAAAAGCTACTGTTTTTATATGGAGGAAGGTAGCTGTGTGTCGCTACAGGCTAAGCTAATATACCAGATAAACACTAGTAAGTCACGTTGGTTGCCAAACGTAGAGACGAACGGTTGTCTCTGCGAGTTTCTCAGTCCGGTAGCAGCTATCCCAATCAGATCTGTATCAAACCCACGATGTGGGAACAACATCCTGGTCTGCTAGAACCATTGATCGTTAATAGAGAGGGATGAAACTTTCGCTACGTCACCCGCTGGTTTCTGAAGAGCTAAAAATGAAGCCAGTTGGCTCCCTGAAAATACTAAAATGGGCAAAGGCAAGGCCGCTCCGAGCTGCGGGGCAAATGATTGACAGCTGACGTACTGTGGACTAAATGCTAACCGAGCTAACTCGAAACTAAAAGGAGCTAACAAACACTCGCCTCCTACGCGGCGGGGTAAAGGTAATACACGCTTAGACTTGTTATAATCTGACAAAAAACGCCGTTGTGCTACTCTGCTACAAACTGAGACCTTACTGAGAGCTAACAAGGAGCTAACTAGGAGTCACATGTCAATCAAAAGGACACGCCCTTAATTATGTATAATTCAGGATTAATAACATCCAAACGGATATTAAACCTAAAAGGATTTTTTTAACCAGGCTGTAAACATGTTTATTCCTGCTGTAAACATGTTTATTTTTGCTGTAAACATGTTTATTCCTGCTGTAAACATGTTTATTTCTGCTGTAAACATGTTTATTTCTGCTGTAAACGTGTTTATTTTTGCTGTAAACATGTTTATTCCTGCTGTAATCATGTTTATTTCTGCTGTAAACATGTTTATTTCTGCTGTAAGCATGTTTATTCCTGCTGTAAACATGTTTATTTTTGCTGTAAACATGTTTATTCCTGCTGTAATCATGTTTATTTCTGCTGTAAACATGTTTATTTCTGCTGTAAACATGTTTATTCCTGCTGTAATCATGTTCATTTCTGCTGTAAACATGTTTATTCCTGCTGTAAACATGTTTATTTTTGTTGTAAACATGTTTATTCCTGCTGTAAACATGTTTATTCCTGCTGTAAACATGTTTATTTCTGCTGTTAACATGTTTATTCCTGCTGTAATCATGTTTATTTCTGCTGTAAACATGTTTATTCCTGCTGTAAACATGTTTATTTCTGCTGTAAACATGTTTATTCCTGCTGTAAACATGTTTATTTCTGCTGTAAACATGTTTATTCCTGCTGTAATCATGTTTATTTCTGCTGTAAACATGTTTATTTCTGCTGTAAACATGTTTATTCCTGCTGTAAACATGTTTATTTCTGCTGTAATCATGTTTATTTCTGCTGTAAACATGTTTATTCCTGCTGTAAACATGTTTACCACCGGAGGTTGCCGACAAATGATGATGTATTCTTCAGATGTGTACTGCCGTCCTCTCTGTCTAGCTGACTCTGACATTTCCAACTATTACTCCAGAAATTTAACACAACTTCCCTCGGAATGTGTTCACTGAAATCGCTGAGAAATCCACATTACAGGCAGAAATTAACCAGAAAAGAAAGCTTGTCTGACTTAGCAACTGTAACCATGGGGGGGGGGGGGGGGGGGGGGCGGGTCAGATGTGTGACATATCAGATGGTCATCTTGCAGCATGCTGAAATGTAACTATCAGAATTCTGATGCTGAAAATCAGCTTCTCTCATGAGATGATCCCACATTCTGATTTTTGATATGAAACCTGGAATAACTTTGTTAAAAACATCCTTTTTTTTCTTGACCCGCCTCCCGAGAGCAATTTAATAATAATGAGATTTACAATCCAATTAGTGGACTAATCATTTCAGGAGTCAATGACTAATCGACTTTAGTTGCAGAACAATTCTGATTAAGTAAAACACAACAAAACAAGAGGATTTTCAGTTGAGAGAAAATCTCTGGATCTGTAACACGTCTGCTCCCAGCATCCTCCAGTTTGGAGATCTCATTTCAAAGGTTGATAAATGTGCTTTTAGGTGTCAGAAATAAAATAACTCAGTCCTAAAATGTCATTATTTCCCACTCTGAAGTCCTGAGTAACACCGGCAGAGTTCTGATGTTGGTCTGTAACCGTCAGCTGGAACCGTGCTGCTAATGTCAATATAAGGAGAAACGTTAGCAGATCCCAACAGGAGTCCGGAAAGCAAACGCTTGGACACGTGCAGGTGAGCGACTCCACGGTCTGGTGCACGTTTGTTTAAAAGCATGTTTGTGAAAATGTAATATTCCAGAGACAACGCCTTCTGAGATGGCTTTAGCGTTTTGCACATTGAAACACAAAGTTGGCGCTGCAGAGACTTGGCTGCTTTCGGGACTTGCAGGACCCCTGGTTGCCCTTTTACTGGCCTGAATCCATAATCTCCTTCTGCTCTTGGCAAAAAACTGTGATCCCCTCAATTTCCTTCCATGGTTTTTGGCGTTTGGTACTCTGCTTAGAAGCTTGGCTCAGCCAACCCAACCAGAGTAAGTACTTCATTTCTTTGCTCTCTAGCTGCACGTGTCTGTCTGTGATGATGCTGCACAGAAAGATGAGGAAGATAAAATAAAACCAGAAACTAAAGTAGCTGAGTCGATTCCCGTCAGAACATCATATTCAGCTGTTTCATCACAAATAAGTCTGGAAACACAAGTTAAAGCAGAATCCTGTGGTACGTGTAAAGCCCTTGCTTTTTATGTCTGAAAACCTGCCAACTAGAGACTGGCTTTAAAACGGAATAAAGGTCGATTGGAGCTGACACCAGATTCACGCAAATTCTTGATAAAATGGACCGTATTTCTGGAGTTTTCATGCACATTTACTCACCGGTAAAATGTTTGTATCACTTTGACTCCTTTGGATACGTTGAATCGCCCTTCGATGTGCATCCATGTAATGGGAGAGACGGGGCAGCCTCTATCAGACATTATCTGCAGTAAAACTACTTCATTTCACCAATACTTTAAGTAGAATGAACGAACAGACGAGTACTATGTGAGTTCAGAGGTTCAAAGTTTTCAGCTTGGTGGTGTCTGGGTAGCGAGCTGCTCTCTCAGCTGTCCACAGGCCGAGTGCGCCTGTGGACGGGCGCACTCGGCCTGTAGAATGTGGAGAAACCCCCCCAGTTAGAAACTGAGTTACTTCTGAACTCACAGGACAATAGTACTCATTCGTTCATTCATTCTACTTAAAGTATTGGTGGAATGAAGGAGTTTTACTGCAGATAATGCTCTCCCATTACATAGATGCATGCTGAAGGAAACAAATGCTTCCAAAGGAGTCAAAGTGATGCAGAAATCTTTCTGGTGAGTAAATGCACGTATAAACTCATAGAAATAAGGCCCAGGTTGAAAAAAAACGAAAGTTATCTTTAAATGTATCTGTGTGGACTTGAAAGCGAGACGTTTCCATATTGCAGTTTATACTACTGTTTAGAAGTACTGCTATTTATAGTTACTGTACAAGCTACACACATTTTTCAATGCTGCAGGTACCCTTAGGGTTGGAATGGTACAAATGTGTACTATATTACTTTGGACCCTTTTATATAGGTACTTCTGGCCTCATAAAGACCAATATTGTACTTTTGAGAGAACATTTGTAAAAAATTTACGTACAGGCACAGAAATGTTCCTGTCTCGTACCTCTGTTTTTGAGAGTGTTGAATCATTGTCTTAATTTTCAAAGGTGTCTTACAACCTTTATTTTGTTAAATTAAGCAGACACT
The DNA here is from genome assembly GCA_023101725.1 of Atherinomorus stipes. Lineage (NCBI taxonomy): Eukaryota > Metazoa > Chordata > Actinopteri > Atheriniformes > Atherinidae > Atherinomorus > Atherinomorus stipes. The sequence goes on along the minus strand of JALJCO010008517.1, from coordinate 1,751 downwards.
CACCTGCCTGCACATATAGATTGTTATTGATGTGCTGGTTGAAATTTGAGATTAGCCTGCCCACGTAACACTTGAGCTCACAGCATGTGCCCGGTGAGGAGTTACGGTAGTTTGAATTGTGCATGTCAATTTCTGTTGCTGGCGACAGGATCGGACTTAAAGCGTTTATTGGCTCGTTTAAGCAAGTATTCAGCCATAAATTGTTTTATTATGTGAAGCACTTTGTATTGTTTTTGCATGAAAAGTGCTATATAAATAAAACTGATTTGATTTGATTTATGCATCATCACAACACAATCCTGGGTAGTGGATGATAACGCATCTCTTCAAAAACCTTGAGGAGAAGTTTTGGCTTCTAACCTTAAATAATCGTAGGTCTTAGTGCCGAAACGTAAACGTACTAAAGCCACTGATGCTGAAAGCAAACAGCACATGAATAATAATAATAATAACAGGCTTTTAAAAGATGGTCATTAACTTGCCCATCAAGCCCTCTGATTTCCCTCCCACGCCTCTCCAGCCCCCCCTCAGATGGACCTTGTTCATGAAACAAACACTCAGGAAGATGTTTGCCGTTAACCTCCATTACCGATGCCGACAGTACTGGCAGTGGTGAAAACCATTTCAGCTAATAAGTACAATTAATTTACTATTTATTCTTTTCTGTTTCACATTCATTTTAAAAGTTTAAATGGATATTGAATCTACCCAAAGGTTACTCAGCCAGACAGAAAGGAATAAGCGTCAGAAAAGAGAAGGGGTGGATACACATTAACAATGCCGTGTTTGGTAAATTTATTCACACGAAACAACAAAAAACTGTTGCAAACTGCAGCGTTTCCTCTCCATCACACCTCCATCGTTTTCTAATGTCCATTTATAAGAAAATATCCTCCTGTTTGCTTTTCCAGCTCTGAGCACACAGCAGAGGTACACAGTGACAGATAAATATAGCATGGGTGGCAAATTCAAGGAGAACTACAAGAAAGGGATCTTTTCTGCTGTTACTGTGTGCAGGTCTTCAGACAGCCGAAGAAAAACTCTTTAAGGTTTTAACCTTCACTCACTGGAAATAGTGTTTTAAAGCCTTGCGTGCAACACTGCTGCAGACAGCGAGCAAGCTGAGCAGCATGACAAGTGACCTGAGTTAACCCCCACTATCCCCTCCACGGTGGACTCAGCCAGCATGTCGAACACATGGTGACCTGCAGAGGGCACTGTGTGCTGGACTGGACGTCATGAACTGCTGAAGCTCACTGCAGCTGAACGACGGGCTCCCAGTCAGACGGCTCTGAACAGTCAGCATCTGTTCAGACTGCTGTAAACACTCACAGATACACGGAACAGCCTTCAAGCTTGGCTATAGCTCCCGAGATGTCATGTTTTTTGTGATGATTGTGATAAAGTGAAACTTCTGTTTGGTTGTTCCACAGTGGCAGAGAGAGAACAACTGAACTTTACTTTTGAAGGTAAAAGTGGGAATATATGGATGTCCACACTAAAGATTTACATTTCTGAAACATTACAGAGAAGTTGGAAAGATAACAGCTGCTTTTTCAAGATGAAACTATAATAATTGAAAAATACGCTTAACGCCCTCTTTACCAGGTCCATGTTCTAGTACCAGGTTGGACCCCTTTTTCCTCCAGAACTGCATTCAATCCTGGTTTCAGACATTCAACAAGGTGTTGGACACATTCCCAATGGTTTCTGCTCCATACTGACAAGATACAATCACACAGTTGCTGCAT
>JALJCO010008516.1:0-346126 GCA_023101725.1 Atherinomorus stipes | reverse complement strand
GACTGTGATGCTGCTGGTTGTTCTGCATCAGAAACAGAAACGTTGACTGTGATGTTGCTGGTTGTTCTGTATCAGAAACAGAAACGTTGACTGTGATGCTGCTGGTTGTTCTGCATCTAAAAACAGAAACGTTGACTGTGATGTTGCTGGTTGTCCTGCATCTAAAAACAGAAACGTTGACTGTGATGCTGCTGGTTGTTCTGCATCAGAAACAGAAACGTTGACTGTGATGCTGCTGGTTGTTCTGCATCAGAAACAGAAACGATGACTGTGATGTTGCTGGTTGTTCTGCATCAGAAACAGAAACGTTGACTGTGATGCTGCTGGTTGTTCTGCATCAGAAACAGAAAGGTTGACTGTGATGCTGCTGGTTGTTCTGTATCAGAAACAGAAACGTTGACTGTGATGCTGCTGGTTGTTCTGCATCTAAAAACAGAAACGTTGACTGTGATGCTGCTGGTTGTTCTGTATCAGAAACAGAAACGTTGACTGTGATGTTGCTGGTTGTTCTGCATCAGAAACAGAAACGTTGACTGTGATGCTGCTGGTTGTTCTGCATCTAAAAACAGAAACGTTGACTGTGATGTTGCTGGTTGTCCTGCATCTAAAAACAGAAACGTTGACTGTGATGCTGCTGGTTGTTCTGCATCAGAAACAGAAACGTTGACTGTGATGCTGCTGGTTGTTCTGCATCAGAAACAGAAACGATGACTGTGATGTTGCTGGTTGTTCTGCATCAGAAACAGAAACGTTGACTGTGATGCTGCTGGTTGTTCTGCATCAGAAACAGAAAGGTTGACTGTGATGCTGCTGGTTGTTCTGTATCAGAAACAGAAACGTTGACTGTGATGCTGCTGGTTGTTCTGCATCTAAAAACAGAAACGTTGACTGTGATGCTGCTGGTTGTTCTGTATCAGAAACAGAAACGTTGACTGTGATGCTGCTGGTTGTTCTGCATCAGAAACAGAAACATTGACTGTGATGTTGCTGGTTGTTCTGTATCAGAAACAGAAACGTTGACTGTGATGCTGCTGGTTGTTCTGCATCTAAAAACAGAAACGTTGACTGTGATGTTGCTGGTTGTTCTGCATCAGAAACAGAAACGTTGACTGTGATGCTGCTGGTTGTTCTGCATCAGAAACAGAAACGATGACTGTGATGCTGCTGGTTGTCGTGTATCAGAAACAGAAACGTTGACTGTGATGCTGCTGGTTGTCGTGTATCAGAAACAGAAACGTTGACTGTGATGCTGCTGGTTGTTCTGCATCTAAAAACAGAAACGTTGACTGTGATGTTGCTGGTTGTTCTGCATCAGAAACAGAAACGTTGACTGTGATGCTGCTGGTTGTCGTGTATCAGAAACAGAAACGTTGACTGTGATGTTGCTGGTTGTTCTGCATCAGAAACAGAAACGTTGACTGTGATGCTGCTGGTTGTTCTGCATCAGAAGCAGAAACGTTGACTGTGATGCTGCTGGTTGTTCTGCATCAGAAACAGAAACGTTGACTGTGATGTTGCTGGTTGTTCTGCATCTAAAAACAGAAACGTTGACTGTGATGCTGCTGGTTGTTCTGCATCAGAAACAGAAACGTTGACTGTGATGTTGCTGGTTGTTCTGCATCTAAAAACAGAAACGTTGACTGTGATGCTGCTGGTTGTTCTGCATCTAAAAACAGAAACATTGACTGCGATGCTGCTGGTTGTCCTGCATCAGAAACAGAAACGTTGACTGTGATGTTGCTGGTTGTTCTGCATCAGAAACAGAAACGTTGACTGTGATGCTGCTGGTTGTTCTGCATCAGAAACAGAGACGTTGACTGTGATGTTGCTGGTTGTCCTGCATCAGAAACAGAAACGTTGACTGTGATGCTGCTGGTTGTTCTGCATCAGAAACAGAAACGTTGACTGTGATGTTGCTGGTTGTTCTGCATCAGAAACAGAAACGTTGACTGTGATGTTGCTGGTTGTTCTGCATCAGAAACAGAAACGTTGACTGTGATGCTGCTGGTTGTTCTGCATCAGAAACAGAAACGTTGACTGTGATGCTGCTGGTTGTTCTGCATCAGAAACAGAAACGTTGACTGTGATGTTGCTGGTTGTTCTGCATCAGAAACAGAAACGTTGACTGTGATGCTGCTGGTTGTTCTGCATCAGAAACAGAAACGTTGACTGTGATGCTGCTGGTTGTTCTGCATCAGAAACAGAGACGTTGACTGTGATGCTGCTGGTTGTTCTGCATCAGAAACAGAGACGTTGACTGTGATGCTGCTGGTTGTTCTGCATCAGAAACAGAGACGTTGACTGTGATGCTGCTGGTTGTTCTGCATCAGAAACAGAGACGTTGACTGTGATGCTGCTGGTTGTTCTGCATCAGAAACAGAAACGTTGACTGTGATGCTGCTGGTTGTTCTGCATCAGAAACAGAAACATTGACTGTGATGCTGCTGGTTGTCCTGCATCTAAAAACAGAAACATTGACTGTGATGCTGCTGGTTGTCCTGCATCAGAAACAGAAACGTTGACTGTGATGTTGCTGGTTGTTCTGCATCAGAAACAGAAACATTGACTGTGATGTTGCTGGTTGTTCTGCATCAGAAACAGAAACGTTGACTGTGATGTTGCTGGTTGTCCTGCATCAGAAACAGAAACGTTGACTGTGATGTTGCTGGTTGTTCTGCATCAGAAACAGAAACGTTGACTGTGATGCTGCTGGTTGTTCTGCATCAGAAACAGAAACGTTGACTGTGATGCTGCTGGTTGTCCTGCATCAGAAACAGAAACGTTGACTGTGATGCTGCTGGTTGTTTTGCATCAGAAACAGAAACGTTGACTGTGATGTTGCTGGTTGTCGTGTATCAGAAACAGAAACGATGACTGTGATGCTGCTGGTTGTCCTGCATCAGAAACAGAAACGTTGACTGTGATGCTGCTGGTTGTTCTGCATCAGAAACAGAAACGTTGACTGTGATGCTGCTGGTTGTTCTGCATCAGAAACAGAAACGTTGACTGTGATGCTGCTGGTTGTTCTGCATCAGAAGCAGAAACGTTGACTGTGATGTTGCTGGTTGTTCTGCATCAGAAACAGAAACGTTGACTGTGATGCTGCTGGTTGTTCTGCATCAGAAACAGAAACGTTGACTGTGATGCTGCTGGTTGTCCTGCATCAGAAACAGAAACGTTGACTGTGATGCTGCTGGTTGTTCTGCATCAGAAACAGAAACGTTGACTGTGATGCTGCTGGTTGTTCTGCATCAGAAACAGAAACGTTGACTGTGATGCTGCTGGTTGTTCTGCATCAGAAGCAGAAACGTTGACTGTGATGTTGCTGGTTGTTCTGCATCAGAAACAGAAACGTTGACTGTGATGCTGCTGGTTGTTCTGCATCAGAAACAGAAACGTTGACTGTGATGCTGCTGGTTGTTCTGCATCAGAAACAGAAACGTTGACTGTGATGCTGCTGGTTGTTCTGCATCAGAAACAGAAACGTTGACTGTGATGCTGCTGGTTGTTCTGCATCAGAAGCAGAAACGTTGACTGTGATGCTGCTGGTTGTTCTGCATCAGAAACAGAAACGTTGACTGTGATGCTGCTGGTTGTTCTGCATCAGAAACAGAAACGTTGACTGTGATGCTGCTGGTTGTTCTGCATCAGAAGCAGAAACGTTGACTGTGATGTTGCTGGTTGTTCTGCATCAGAAACAGAAACGTTGACTGTGATGCTGCTGGTTGTTCTGCATCAGAAACAGAAACGTTGACTGTGATGCTGCTGGTTGTTCTGCATCAGAAGCAGCCCCCCCGGCCTGTTCATCAGCCTTGTTTTGAGAACCAGACGCTCCTGACACGTCTAAAGTAATGGTGTATTTATTTGGGAGCAGTGCAGCTCCAGAGCTCTCCAGGCTGGTTTCTGCAGGCCTGTAGAATTTGTCATGTGTTGTTTGTATAAATTCTGGCGTGTGGTTTAAACAGTCAGCGCTTTCTCTTTAAAGGGAAGCTTGTTTTGTTTTAGTCCTTTCTACAGCCGTTTGATCCTGCTGTCGAGCACGTTGTGGTGGGGTTGGTATAAAGTGGGGACATTTATGTAAATTTAGTGAGCTAGACTGCGTTCTTTCCCTTGTGTGAAAGCTTTATCCTGGACTTGATTGATAGATATGAAATGTAAATATTTTTCAGGTATGGATCTGCTGATTGACCCTGGTGCATGTTGGATTTTACCGTCACGCTGGGTCTGTTGTGCCGTGATGACGGGGTTCTCCTGTAGGCTGCTGCAGTGCAACGTTTAGACTGAAAATTGATTAATTCTCCTTCTTTCTTTGCTCAGTAAAACCTGCGGACGACGTGCTTACTTTGTCTCACTGCAGCCCTTCAGATAAGCGTCCAGGATGTGTTCCTTCGACCCGTATGACCCTGACAGATAGCAGCAAACCTAATCCCACCCGCACTCACACACACGCATGCACGCCTCCGTCCCCTCTGGCTCTTCCTCCTCCTATAGGCGGACGTATAGCGAGGTGAGAAGGGGGCGGTTGGGACACATATTTTGGCAGCAGTTTGGAGACAACATATAATATACACACTCACACGCGTATGCAGAGCCATGTTTCAACTTGATTTACAAGGCTCAGCTGCAGAGAGGGGGAGTTGGGAGGCAAACAGAGAGAGAGACAGGGAGGGGGGGGGGGGGGGGGGGGTAACTTGCAGGTAGCAGGTATGGGGAAAGAAAAGAAATAAAGCGATTGTGTGAAGTGTTGAAGTGTGCAGAAGCGCTGCAGGGTTTCACCTGGTCAGAGAGCAGCGGCCTGCTGCACCATCATGCTGGTGATCAGAGGCTGTTTCTCCCTCCCCCTCTATCGGCCATCCTTTGATTGCATGTACCATGATTTCAGTCTGCACTGACATTACTAAGCACTGTAAAATGTAGTTGTCTTAGTACGAGTTAAAAAAAAAAAAAAAGTACTGGAATTGAGAAGAATCAGACGATAATCAAGTGAAATTATTTGTCCATGAAGTGAGATAGTTACACTTGGTAAGATTTCTTGAAATAAAAGAAAATATGGATACTCTAGACAGGGAGAAATATCTTTAAACAAGTTGTAAAACTCATTTGAAGTCCCTCATTTAGTGAAAAAAAAAAATTCCCATCTGGTAATGCTTCTTTTCAGTGTTGCTCTTTCTCATTTTAAAATAAAAAACCTTAAAACAAGATTTTCTCAATATCGAGAATGGCTAAAAAGGCTTTTTTGTAAGGCAGCAGCTCAACACCCACCAACCTCCAAACACTCATGCGCCTGGTGAGGGCTTCTTTTCCCAAGAATCAGATTGGTTTGGATGACATGAACTCAACCTCCTTCACCTCCAGAGACACTGAGCACTTCTTGAAATCCTGCTTAGTTGTTCTTGAACAAAGATCTTTTCTCTTAAAAATGACAAAGCAACAACTCTAAAAATCAGCACCACCAGACCAGTTTTAAGTGTTTATCACTCAATAAGAAACTTGAAATGAGTTTTCAGCTTTTAAGCAAGTTCCCACTGGTCTAACATCCAGATATTTTTCTTACCAGAAACGTGTGTATGAACTGATGCAGGAGGTCTGAAACTGAAAAAGTTTTTACAGCTAAAATTTGGTAGCAAAAGACACAAAGTGATCTGAAACAGTGTCTTAGTGAGATAAATTAACTAATATGTAAAACAACCATTTTTAAGATCCACTTACTAAGTAATAATAAACATTTACAATCAAAACTAGATTAATAATCTGACACATTCTGGTCTAACTCTCAAACTGAGATAGTTAAGACAGTTTTTGCTGAATATAAGAATCTAAGGCTTGGCCAGGTTGACTTTTTTTAAACCTTTAAGTCTTGTGCCTATTTTCTAGGCTTTTGCTCAAAAATGACGAGGTCACAGCAGAAATGAAAACGTTTCAGGTTTGCCTGAAAACCCCGAACACGTCAGAATGAATGCAAATATCTCTGGGATATTACAGGTGCATTTTCTCTGCAAAGTGAGGCAGAGCAAAGTTAAAGAGGTTTTAGTGTAAATACTCAGGCAAAGATGGCCATTTTTGCTCAGTCTGGCACCACATATTCTCAGCGGCCCCCAGTTGCGAGACCCCAAGTTTCATAAGGTTGAATATGACAGAAACAAGTGCAACAAATGACATTAAACTCCATAAATGAGCCAACACCTGCACTTTTTCTGTTGCACACAGTAAAAATGACGACAGGGAAGCTGATAGTAGATTTTTTAAACAAGCTGAACGTAGTTTGCAATAAATAAGTAATTAATTATTTTCTCTCTTTTTCTTTTTGTTGATAAAAAAAGTCACCAGTATTAGAAATGAAACTACATCCATCCTTTCAGCGCTCATCTTAGGCCTTTCATGTAAGCTAATAATAATCCCTTTCATGATCTTCCAACTTTTAGTCAACAGAAGAAGAAAAGCTGCTTTTCTGATGCTGTATGATGTCAGTGTAATTAAGAAATGGTGTAAGAAGTAATCAATGCAGAGAAATACGCCATGCTGTTGTATATGCTGGTAAATCTTATTAGACTGTCATTATGCATTAAAATTTACATTCAAACTCTATCTATCTATCTATCTATCTATCTATCTATCTATCTATCTATCTATCTATCTATCTATCTATCTATCTATCTATCTATCTATCTATCTATCTATCTATCTACCTGTAATTCTTAGAGCATACTCTTTCCAACACACCTGAATCAAATGGCTAATTCCCTCGTGCACGTGTCATTCAGCTTTGCAGAAGTCTGGTAATGAGCCATTTGTTTGATTCAGGTGTGTTGAGGAAGGGATGCAAACAAAATGTTCAGAATAGTAGGTCTCCAGGACTGGAGTTAGAGACCCCTGATCTAGATACATAGATATATATAGTTGGATTAATCCGCTCAAACTCTTAATGGATTTGTTAGTAAACCTCGATCATGAAGGACATCCATACGTGCGGCTGGTCAACTGATCAAGAAATGGTGGACTGCCATAAATGTGTGGACGGTTTCAGATCACGCGGGACTTCCATACGTGCGGCCGGTCTCCGATCTCGTGGGACTTCCATACGTGCGGCCGGTCTCCAATCACGCGGGACTTCCATACGTGCGGCCGGTCCCCGATCAGGCGGGACTTCCATACGTGCGGCCGGTCTCCAATCACGCGGGACTTCCATACGTGCGGCCGGTCCCCGATCACGCGGGACTTCCATACGTGCGGCCGGTCTCCGATCACGCGGGACTTCCATACGTGCGGCCGGTCTCCGATCACGCAGGACTTCCATACGTGCGGCCGGTCTCCGATCACGCGGGACTTCCATACGTGCGGCCGGTCCCCGATCACGCAGGACTTCCATACGTGCGGCCGGTCCCCGATCACGCGGGACTTCCATACGTGCGGCCGGTCCCCGATCACGCGGGACTTCCATACGTGCGGCCGGTCTCAGATCACGCGGGACTTCCATACGTGCGGCCGGTCTCCGATCACGCGGGACTTCCATACGTGCGGCCGGTCTCCGATCACGCGGGACTTACATACGTGCGGCCGGTCTCCGATCACGCGGGACTTCCATACGTGCGGCCGGTCCCCGATCACGCGGGACTTCCATACGTGCGGCCGGTCCCCGATCACGCGGGACTTCCATACGTGCGGCCGGTCCCCGATCACGCGGGACTTCCATACGTGCGGCCGGTCTCCGATCACGCGGGACTTCCATACGTGCGGCCGGTCCCCGATCAGGCGGGACTTCCATACGTGCGGCCGGTCCCCGATCACGCGGGACTTCCATACGTGCGGCCGGTCTCCGATCACGCGGGACTTCCATACGTGCGGCCGGTCTCCGATCACGCGGGACTTCCATACGTGCGGCCGGTCTCCGATCACGCGGGACTTCCATACGTGCGGCCGGTCTCCGATCACGCGGGACTTCCATACGTGCGGCCGGTCTCCGATCACGCGGGACTTCCATACGTGCGGGCGGTCTCCGATCACGCGGGACTTCCATACGTGCGGCCGGTCTCCGATCACGCGGGACTTCCATACGTGCGGCCGGTCTCCGATCACGCGGGACTTACATACGTGCGGCCGGTCCCCGATCACGCGGGACTTACATACGTGCGGCCGGTCTCCGATCACGCGGGACTTCCATACGTGCGGCCGGTCTCCGATCACGCGGGACTTCCATACGTGCGGTCGGTCTCCGATCACGCGGGACTTCCATACGTGCGGCCGGTCTCCGATCACGCGGGACTTCCATACGTGCGGCCGGTCTCCGATCACGCGGGACTTCCATACGTGCGGCCGGTCTCCGATCACGCGGGACTTCCATACGTGCGGCCGGTCTCCGATCACGCGGGACTTCCATACGTGCGGTCGGTCTCCGATCACGCGGGACTTCCATACGTGCGGCCGGTCTCCGATCACGCGGGACTTCCATACGTGCGGCCGGTCTCCGATCACGCGGGACTTCCATACGTGCGGCCGGTCTCCGATCACGCGGGACTTCCATACGTGCGGCCGGTCTTCGATCACGCGGGACTTCCATACGTGCGGCCGGTCTCCAATCACGCGGGTCTTCCATACGTGCGGCCGGTCTCCGATCACGCGGGACTTCCATACGTGCGGCCGGTCCCCGATCACGCGGGACTTCCATACGTGCGGCCGGTCTCCGATCACGCGGGACTTCCAGCAGCAGACTGACCTTCTCATCAGAAAGGCTTTTTTAAAGCTTGGCTAACAGCTGTTATGAAAATGATGGCCTTGCGGGTTATTAAAAGCTAATGAGGAGGAGAAAGATATCTCTTGCTAAATGTGGTGTGTGTGTGTGTGTGTGTGTGTCGGGCCCTGAGGGTGCCTGAATGTTTCCTGGTTCTTACTTGTGTTCTTTCTCTGTGTTTCATCACGAGGCCGGCAAACATGCTGAAGTGCTGAATGACCTGCTGTTAATGCTGAATAAGGTTGAGCCAGGACTCTGTGTGTGTGTGCGTGTGTGGGTGTGTGTGTGGGTGTGTGTGTGGACATTTGCACAAGCATGAGTGATGTTTATGTTTTGTCTTCCTCTCGTCCTCTCCTCTTCTAAAGGAAGCAGAAACTATTAGCAGACAAACGGAGGGAATGGAGATAGAAAGAGTCATTACCAGGTAGCCACTGTCTCCTTCTAGGAAGTTGCATCGGTTAGCGAATCGTGCCTGAACGCGACCTGAGAGACACGTTTTTAAAGAATGACCCCCAAGCTGTTTTTTCCCTTTTCATAAGCCTCTGAGGCATCAGGTGATTATGGACCTGTTTTTCTTCAACGACGTGGAGTTTGTGAAGAAGCTTGTGCGTTTACTGAGAAAACACCAAAAATGTTTGTCTGGCCAATCCCAGAGTTCCCCCGACTTTCAACCACTAGTCCTCACTCGTGGTGTAGTCCACTACACTACACCCTGGAATTGAAGCCTCAGGGGGAGGGCTTTGTAATCTTCTAGGAATTGGGACACCACTTGCTGCATTTACATTTGGGCACGTGAGCGACTGCGCAGTGACGTTTGTACATACGTCTCATCCAAGCAGCAACCTCCAGTGGCCCACTGTGAAGCTACCTGGAAGAAGTAAATATTAGTAGTTCTTTCTTCATCCACTAGGGGCTGCAAGACATTGAAAATCCCCATAGACATCCATGTTAACAAGACCAACTTCACGGCAGAAATAAACACGTTCACAGCAGGAATAAATATGTTTACAGCAGAAATAAACATGTTTACAGCAGAATAAACATGTTTACAGCAGAAATAAACACGTTCACAGCAGAAATAAACATGTTTACAGCAGAATAAACATGTTTACAGCAGAAATAAACACGTTCACAGCAGGAATAAATATGTTTACAGCAGAAATAAACATGTTCACAGCAGAAATAAACACGTTCACAGCAGGAATAAATATGTTTACAGCAGAAATAAACACGTTCACAGCAGGAATAAATATGTTTACAGCAGAAATAAACACGTTCACAGCAGAAATAAACATGTTTACAGCAGAATAAACATGTTTACAGCAGAAATAAACACGTTCACAGCAGAAATAAACATGTTTACAGCAGAATAAACATGTTTACAGCAGAAATAAACACGTTCACAGCAGGAATAAATATGTTTACAGCAGAAATAAACATGTTCACAGCAGAATAAACATGTTTACAGCAGAAATAAACACGTTTACAGCAGAAATAAACACGTTCACAGCAGGAATAAATATGTTTACAGCAGAAATAAAGGTGGCGACGGTGGGAAACGCCCACCTGGCTCTATTAAGGTGTGACAGAATACTATGTCCATATTTTCTACAGTCTTTGGTCTCAACATAACAACACACCCAGCAGCAACACAGAGTTAACAGTTGTGATCATTTTTCTTTTTTTCATCATTCATCATGCTTCAGTGGATTAATGAACAAAACAACCACACAGAGGAGAGGTCACCATGACGACTGTTGTTTCTTGTAAACTGCGGAAAAGCCTTCGCGAGCTTTTTTGTCAGTATTTTAGCCTAGCTAGCGTGACTAACCTGGCGAAAGTTACAAACTAATGTGTATCTGTACATACTGTATGTACATCAGTGAGTTTTCTTCTCCGAGTCCTGTCGCTCTCCGGAGGTCGCTGTTGTTCCCTTTTCTCTGGCCCTTCCTCAGCAAGTCAGCATCTGATGTTCCTTGCTCTGAAGGGCTAGATTCATACCCCCTTCCCTTCGTTATGTCCACTACCCCTACATGCAAAGAGGGATTGGAACAACACAACCTTCACGGGAACACACTAAATTTAGGGATAGGGCTAAAAGGTAGGGCTAGGTGGTGGATTGGGACGGGCCCTCAGTCTGGTTTGAGCTTCCTGTATTAGAAGCAACTTTCAGTCAGAGTTTGGGGCCCAGTTCAGGTAGAAGAAGGAAGAAGCTGGTTGTCATCGGCAGAGGAATTAGTGATGAACTTGAAGGAAGAGTGGAAGGTCAGGGCCTCCACTAGGAAAACACATGGAGATGGCATGAATGCAACATCAGTGGATTCACTGATACGGCTTTATAACAGGGAGAAAGATTGTTTTCTGTCCGTCTGGACACTCCTCCACCTCTACCTCAGGGGGAAGCATGTTTTCTCATTATATGAGCTGGGCTATCCCCCTCCGACCTGTGGCTGTATTTACGCGAATGCCCATTTTATCCATGGCTTTTAATGGCGTATAAAAAAGAAAAGAATCACTTCCCCATCAAAATGCCCGCTCCTAATAGCTTTCAGAGTAGTTTGGGAGCTGTTTGGGTTTGGTCATTAGTGGACCACGAGTGTTTTCTGTGTGTGTTTGTTTGTGTCAGCGTGTGGAAGGCTCTTTTAGGTCATCCTAGGTGGGATAGGGTTGGTGGTGCGGTGGGGGGTCTCATGCATCCAGGATGGGGATGGTTGCACTGCAAAAACTCAAATCTTAGCAAGTACATTTTTCTAATTTCTAGCCAAAATATCTCATCACACTCAAAATAAGACAAAATTACTTCAAGGGGAAGCTCATGATTTTTGACATAGGGCCTCATTTAGGAGTGAGCAGGGTCCTACTCATCACTGGAGACAGTTTCATCTTATTTCATCTCCTACTCTTGCAACCGGTGGTCCCGGTAACAAGCATAGCATAAGTGCTAGCATAAAGCATAAATGCAAGCATAGGTCAATAGGAATCTGCTAGCCTGACATTAATACCAATCGTATCCACTCCACAGAACACCTGAGGAAACCAGTTATAACACAAGACTTTCTGTGGAAATGCGTGTTAACAACAAAATGTTACAAATAACATTATAACAAGAATATGAGATGAAACTGTCTCCAGTGATAAGTAGGACCCTGCTCACTCCTAAATGAGGCCCTATGTCAAAAATCCTGAACTTCACCTTTAAAGAGAAACATTTCAGTCAGATATAAGATCTTGTTTTAAGACAATGCATCTCATTTCAAGAAATATTATCAAGAAAATTTTGCTTGTTCCATTGGCAGATTTTTTTTGCTTATTACCAGCAAAAGAATCTCGGACACTCGTAAAACAAGAAAAAAAAAAGATTTTTTTGCATGTTATAAGCAAAAAAGTTCTGCCAATTGAACATGCAAAATTTTAATGCATTGCCTTCAAACAATGTCTCACTGAAATGTTTCTCTTTAAGTAATTTTGTCTTATTTTTGAGTGTGATGAGATATTTTGACTTGGAATTAGAAAAGTATCCTTGGTAAGATTTGGGTTTTTGCAGTGTGGGGTCTGGAAGTCTGTGTGGTGCATCTGGAACAGATCCTCTGACACAAGGAGAAGCGAGCTCTGGCTGATAAGACGAACGGCAGCTCTGCCCATCAGCCTCTCCTCTCCCTTCCACGCTGCTTTTCACACTTCTCAATTATTTACTGGCCTTTTTGTCCTCCACCGGTGGCCCGGCCCCAGGCATATGTCCCTGCGAGTGTGTGTGTTTGTATTAGTGTTTGCGTGTGTACAGACATGAATACTGCTTCACACACACAAACACAAGTCTTTTATCATTCAGAGACACTGTCTGTGCCATATGCTCATGCAGGCGCTGACCATTCTCCGGCTCGGAGGCCGTTTTTCAGGCCTCAGTAGTTACCAGTTTCAGTAGTTCCTATTTTATTATGTGCATGTATTCTTTTAAATATTAGTGAGTTGTGTCCACATTGTGGCCCCATGACTGCAACTCACTCTGGCCGAACCCACCTCTTGCCCCCCCCCCTTCCCGCACATGCATGCAGCCATGGTTTTTATTTTGTGTGTGTTGTGCAAAGTTTGGCCCTCATATGTAGAAAATATGAATTAATTCAAAACAATGTTAATAACAAAGAGAATAAACAGGCACACTGCAAAAACTCAAATCATAGCAAGTATTTTGTTCTAATTTCTAGTCAGAATATCACACTCAAAATAAAACAAAATTACTTAAAGAGAAACATTTCAGTGAGATATAAAATCTTGTTTCAAGTCAGTACATCTTATTTCAAGAAATCTTATCAAGAAAATTTTGCTTGTTCCATTGAAATGTTTTACTTATTACAAGCAAAAAAAAAAATCTTGGCCACTCTTAAAATAAGTAATATATATATATATATATATATATATATATATATATATTGTTTTTTTTGTAATATATGTAAAAAATTTTGAAAATGTACTTGGTAAGATGTGAGTTCTTGCAGTGCACATTCTGCTACACATTTAGCTTTATTAAAAACTACATTACCATGTAAGAAGTATGTGCCTGCACCAGTAATGTGCAGTAGATGTCAGCAAATAAAGCATTTAATGGTTTCACTGCTGCACCGAATTTATCAACAATTAGAGCTCCTGTGGAGATAGATTTTAATTTAATTCCACTCTGTTATATTTTATTGCCTTTTATAGTATTGTAAAGAAACATTTACGCTCCCAACTAATTAATTGAGCGTTTCATTAGAGTTACAGCATCATTCTAAATGTTGAATATGGTGAGGCTGCTCACACAGTGTTGGCCCACGGCTGGGTGGGGCGGAGAGGGTGGCGAGTTCCATCAGTTTAACTTATCAGACGAAGGCAGAAAAATAGTGTGAGTGGGATTTTTCTGGTCATGAAGCAGAATGTCTCCCTGTAAAATGAACCTAATAAATAAAAGTGAGTTTAGAGCAACGAATCAGAAGGCCACATCCTCTGACATGCATGTTTCTGTCTGTGGGAACAGCCACAGCTGCCTCGCACGTTACAGCGAATTTAAAGCGGCAGGTAGACCGCTGCTCGCTTCCTATTAACCCAGCCGTATATTCGCCCCGTCTCTCAGGCTTTCCCCTCTTCCCTTCCTCTACTTCTCCCATTCTGTCTTTAATCAGCTTGTAGTTTTTCCCCATGCAGCCTGTGGAAAGCATCTGGGGGATCGATAGGGCTCTCAGGGTGTAGTGACTGCAGCTCTAATGAATCAAGCCGACAGTGTTTGTTAAGCAGACAAGGTTGTGAAGGGGCGTTTGTCTTTGTGCGTTATCTCATTGCACTACTTTTGCTGTTTGTTTCTGGAAGACACACAACACCGGCCAAATCTCAGCACTGAAAGAAAAAAATGTCTATATTAAACTTCCCACATAGCAGGTTCAACCTCTCCTGCCTTGTTATTTGTGGAAACATCATTGAAGGGTGTCCAAAATGCTAATGAACCCCCCACCCCCACCCCCCCAACAATGCTCTCTGTGAAAAGTATGTCATGTTGCTAAGCTAATGATACAACCTTTTCTCTTCTTTGTGCTTTTTCTCCGTCCACAAGCAGTTCATCGCACTCATCTGAAAATAAACACTTGATATGATTATTTATTACGTCTGCCAAAAGTTGCTTCTGTGCCGTAGTCCGTGCTGCAGTCCTCTGGTGAACTGTGTGCTAAAATCAAATGCTTTTTAAAAAAGCCTCCCAAATACACTGGAGACCTACTTGAAGTTAAAGCTTACCAGAAAAGGAAAAAAGAGGAGAGAAAAATCTCGAATTCTTGTGTTCTCGCTGCAGCGTATAGCGAATCTCTCCAAGGTCTGACAGGGAGACTGTGGGAGGCTGTTTGTGTTAAAAGCAGGATGGCTTGTATTTCCTCTCCTTCATCTTCTCCTCCTCCTCCTCCCCTCTTCCTCTCCCTCACCACAGTGGAAAGAAAAAGCCTGCTGATTGCTAATAGTTATAAATTTGTATTAAATATGTCCTCCATCGATCGGCCTCGTTAGAGGAGCCGAATCAGATGGAGGAGAGTGCTGCGTACCTGGGAGGGGGGATGCTGAGCAAGGTGGGGGGGGGGTTCTTTGGTTGAGTCGCAGCTCGTCCGCATGTTGATATGTTGATGTAAATGTGCATGTGTGTGTGTGTGTGTGTGGGGGGGGGCAGGGTAGGATTCAGGTCTCTGCAGCTCGTCCTGCTTCTTTTACCCCTCACATTGCCGTGATGCACCCCCCCCCCCCCTTTATTTTTTTGTTTTATTGACAAACTGTCATGAGAGAAAGCGAGTGAAAGAGATGACGGAGGAGAAAAAAGGCAAGCAGGATGTGGATGCAGCGCTGTGAGCGGGGAGTCGGAGGGAGGACGGCCACCTGTATGCAGCGCTGATGAACAGACGGGGGGATGAAGCCGCCGGGCGGGGCCGGGATTAGCCGGGGAGAGGAAGCAAAGCCTCATGTTTATGTTGCGTATGAGCTGTAGTGTGTGTGAGTGTGTGTGGGCCTCCGGCCAGCCGAGGTGTTTGCTTGGCTCAGAGTGATCTCCCACTGTGGACACTGCAAGACTCACACACTCGCACACTCACACTGACGACTGAAGCTCCTGCTGGCAGCTGCTGCAGGTCCCTGCAGATCACTCAGCACCAGGCTAGTTTGTATGGACATGGGTGTGTGTGTGTGTGTGTGTGTGTGTGTGTGTCTGTAGCGACCGTCAACCTCTTGTGGAAAAAAAAATTTAATAAAAAATTAAACAACTGATTTATTTATTCAGCTACGTCATTGATGAGCAGCTGATTGAGAACGTTCCGTTTTATTCAGAATTTGCATAAACCTACAGTTTCATGTTTATGTCTGAAAATATTTCAGAGCAAATTTGTGATTGACAGTAAATGAAAGGGGGTGCCATGATTAGCACTAATGTGCTGTTTGTGAAGGACCTAATGCTGCCTTCATGTGGTATTTATGGTAAATACCAAAGTCCGACATGAAAATTGCACTTGAACACCCTCTCGTGTCGTAATTTCCACTGGAAAGCTGGAAAAATTTAATTTACCCGAGTTGCCGAGATGAGGTGAACTTTGACCTTTCAACGTGGCGGAGAGCGACAAAAATATCCTGAATAGGATGTGTTCCATTATGTTTAAAGTTCTCTGCTGCTGTTTGGTGAGTTTGTCATCTGCATAAGTCTGTGACTTACAGAACTTTAATCCCAACATCCCACACATTTAGACTTAGTTTTGTGTTTATTTATTTTCTTTTTTCTTCTTTTTTTCCTTTCCTTTCCTTTCATTTTTTCTTTCTTTCTTTTTCTCTTTCTTCTTCTTTGTTTTTCCCTCTATTTTTCTTTACTTCCTCTCCTACTTGTCCTGTCCAGCATCAAAGCAAGCAGAATGGAAATCTGATTGCTTTATTCTGTTGAACAGTTTTGCTTTATCAAGCGGAGCTTTATGAATATAAGGCTCCACTTGATATCCTGTTTATTCATTTTATTTCTTCATTTAAACATTTGTCTATAACAGCATTCCATATCATACTGCTGGGCCTGACAAGGGAGGAATGAAAGTTAACAGAGGTAATGATAGAAAGTGGAACAGAGAGAAAGGAGTAAGGAAGAGGAAGAGAGAGAGGAGAGAAAACATGAATCCACTTCCACAGTTCACTGGTACATCTGTACAGAAATCCCTAAACAACATTCCAAGGTCTCTGTCGGAAAACAAAACAAGCAATCCCCTACAGGAGGACCTGCAGGTGGCTTAAATATCCTCAGATCATACAAACACACGCAGAACTACGCAGAGAAGAGGTACAACCTAGTCATTGCAATGGGAAGCAGTGTCACAGTGTCAACATGCATGATAAAGGGTCTCCATGGTGATACAGTCATGCAGATGCAGCCTCGTCTCTGCAAGCAGGAGGAAGCCCGCAAAGCTAAAGACCCAGGCCCCCAGCAGCCACCCAGAGGCCCAGATCCGAGTCGCCCCCCCAAAAGAACGGACATGCATCTCCCAGAGGGTGGCAAAAGGCGGCCCCAGCCAAAGCCCCCCACGGTCTGTGGGCCCAGGCCCCAGCGGACCAAGACCAGCAGCTGCCGACCCCACCGGGCGACCGCCGCCCCCTGGTCAGGGACAGCGCCGAGCCCAAGGCCCAAGCGCCCAGGAGCAGCCCCCCCCACCCGACCCAGGCAGCCAAACCGAAATCCAGGAGACCCCCCAGACGACACCCCCCCCCGCACAGGCCAGCCCCCACCCCAACGTCCCTGCCCCACACACCTTAGTTTTGTATTTAAAAATGTTATTGGTTTAGAAATCACACAAAATATCAGCCCAAAAAAATGATACCAATATTTTCCGATATCACATTTTTGCCAATATCCATAATATCGGACATCCCTAATAATACATTTTATTTGACAGCGCCCTTCAAGACACCAAAAAGCCAGAAAAAAACAAACAAATTTTTTTAAATAGTTCAGATAAACAGAAGAACAAATTAAAAACAACAGGAATATGAGAAGATGTTATTGGAGGATTCAGCAGGGGGGAGAGGGGGGGGGTTACCAAACTCACGCTGGGGTGTAGGGTGTTAAACATGGCCACAGTAGAGAAGCTTCTGATTTGATGTCCAGCTGTACGTTATAAAGATGCCAGTTACTCCAAACTATTTTTGACACTTTGTGTATTTTTTTACTCATCTTACATTGTGTGACAACGGCCCCCATTCGGCCCCCACCTGCTGCTCATGCAGGTGGTCTCAGTGTGAATGTTTCAGTTGCACATCTGCTTCTCAGGCTGTATTTATTTATTCCAGCTGGAGGAAGTGTTATTATAATTGTTGTCATTTGTAAATGGCAGACCCGGGTTTGAGTCCCTGATACGGCACTCAGGGGAACCACCATGGACCCATGAGCAAGGTCTTTGACCCCCACCAACCGCTCCCTGGTGCTGTGATTAGCAGCCCACTGCTCTCAGGTTAAACCTGAGATGAGTTAAATACAGACAACCAATTCCCTAATTGGGATTTTTTAAGTATACATTATCATTATATTATATCATTATATTAACTTATCATTATTATTATTATTATTTTATACTGGTAAGATCCCTGAGGGGAAATAAGGGCTCTGCATTTTACCCACCTCTGTACTCCCCTTATTACTAATATAATAATAATAATAATTATTATTATTTTTATTATTTTTATTCATTTATGAGTTTAATGAAAACTTGAAAATCTGATATAATCTGCATCAGAGTTGAAAATAAATGTCAGCGTTCTTGTTTTGATGGGAGTCACTGTGTGTGTGTGCCTGTGTGCGTGTGTGTGTGTGTGTGTGTGTGCGTGTGTGCGTGTGTGTGTGTGTGTGTGCCTGTGTGCGCGTGTGTGTGTGCCTGTGTGCGTGTGTGCGTGTGTGTGTGTGTGTGCGTGCGCGTGTCAGGACCAAGTTTCCTCTTTCTCTCTCTCTGTTCACATAAGTGCTGTAATTTGGATGCTCTGTAATTTGGCCGTGGCGGTTCAGGGTTAAGTGAAGGCTGTCCCTGCGCTCATGACCACCGCTCCTCCAAATGGACACACACTAACACACACACACACGCACACGCACACTTGCACCGGGGATCATGGCTGCAGCGTGCTCCGATGCTTCTGCAAAGGCCGATCTGTTTAATCACATTTATAAACACAGTTTAGGGGCCCGAGCTGTGTTATTACTACAGACTTTACAAGAGACATTACTTTGTGTGTGTGTGTGTGTGTGTGTGTGGGGTGTGTGTGTGTGTGTTACAAAGCAAAAGAAAAGGAAACTTTGTCACACGGCATCTGTAATGGAGGGCTGAACAGCCACACTGGTGAGAGCTCGGTCTGTAACGTAGCAGGGGTCCAAGCACAAACACACAAGGTATTGATATATCTCACACACACACACACACACACACACACACACACACACACACACACACACACACAGGAACAGACAGTATTGACATTTCTGCTCATCAGCACGCCGTGTACGGCTGTTTAGCAGCATCACACTGCCGTGCACGCGTAAGCAACATGTAATCAGAGCAGCTCAATAATTCTGTTTTCTTCGGTGATCCAGACGCACTTCTATCCACACGTCCTTCTTTCTTCCAGGAGATGAAAAGTTTGGAGATTTCTTTTATTTTTTATCTTTCCATCAATTCCAGCTCTGTAAACATGAGACTTCAGCGCTGCTTGTTCCACCTCTCTGTTCTGCTTCCACTCCGAGCTTTTCTTTGTGAACTCCATTCTGTTGCAGACAGTAACAGTCGACGATTATCTTGTTCTTAGAGAACAACTATTCACCCAGTACGTGCTGCAGGGAGGGGCGTGAAATGAAAAGGGGGGCGTCTGTTGCTTTTTAAAAATGTCTAATTAGTTAATGTCAAAATTAAACTAAGCCTGACTGAAAGATGGAATTTTGCATTGACAGAAATAATGGATGTTTCTGCTCAGATCGATGGAAAACGGTTTCGTCCACACCTGCAGCCGGTCCGTTCTACACCGTTACACTGCAAACACTCAAATCTCATCAAGTATGTTTTTCTAATTTCTAGTCAGAATATCTCATCACACTCAAAATAAGACAAAATCACCTAAAGAGAAACATTTCAGTGAAATAGGAACTTGATTAAGGCAATGCATCTCATTTCAAGAAATATTATCTTGTTCTATTGGCAGAATTTTTTTTGGTTATCACAAGCAAAAAAAAAAAGTTTTTTTCTTTTTTTAAACGTTTTTTGAGAGTGCTTAAGTTTTTTTTTTGCTTGTAATAAGCAAAAAAATAAAAAAATGAAAAAAAAAAATCTGCCAAAAGAACAAGTGCAATTTTCTTGATGAGATTTCTTGAAATAAGACTGAAATGTTTCTCTTTAAGTTATTTTGTCTTATTTTGAGTGTGATGAGATATTTTGACTAGAAATTAGAAAAACATACCTGCTAAGATTTGAGTTTTTACAGTGTACTTATGTATGGAGAGCAATCCAACAGCCAGAGGAGAAGAAAAAGTCAAATTTACCCAAGAAAGAGAAATAATGCTACATGTGAGCGGCAGGACTGAACACACACATTTGAGCTGATGTGTCGGAGTGAAGGCAGAACGTTAGGATTCATGGAGGGCACGGCTCTCCGTCAGGGCCACGGTCCTGCAGGTTTTAGGTTGGATCGATCTCAGGGGGGTCAGATGTGTTGGAGCAGGAAAACACTGAAAAGCTGCAGGACTGGAGGTGAGGAGTCCAGATTCAGGGACACATTCCTCATCATCAAAGTTATTGCTGCCATCTGTTGACTGTCAGATGTACCAGAGCTCCCTGTAAAACCAGTTCAGCTGTGGGTGCGTTGGAGCCGTGACCTGGGGATGAGTCGGTTCCTTGTGAAGGATTGTGAGGATGCCGCTGCCATTGTGTCGTCTGAATGCAGCAGATCGTACGAACTGTAATGTTAGAACTAAATGAGCTGCCGTCAGTTTACAGACTTGGTCCAGTAAAACAGGAGAATATTCCAACTTCTAAGTCTACAATGAATAAGCAGAGTGTAAGTATTTGTTTGAGCCACATTTAAGGAACTATTTGATCTTAAAAAAGGCAGTTTTAAAATGATTACTTATTCAGTGTAATGCATAACTAACGGAGATGTACAATGTCACAGAAAGTCCGAACAGCTGGAAGGCAGTGAGCAAAAACTGGACTGTAAAGACCTCATCAGTGATATTGCAAACATGCCGGCCCGTCATTGGTCAGTTTACTGGGAACCAGTTATTTTGTCACAGTATTTGTCTGAACACATTTCCAACAGCAGCTGATGATGTCATTTTCTGCAAATGAAAGTAAAGATGAGTGACATCTGGCCATCCAACTTGTGGTAATATAATGAGCATAGTGAGCACGGGTGCCCACCAGCACGGTTTATACAGGGTCCAGAACTTGGTGCTGCAGCCCTGATAAGACTGCACATATCAGCATCTTAAGTTCTGCAGGGGTTTTGAATTCCTCTGCTGTTTGCAAATGCCACCAAACAAACTCAGTGGTCAAATGCTGACCACTGTGGACACGAGACAGCAGATCCACAGGGTGACGTTAATGGGCTAAACACTAGATCATTGGGAAGATCTTTAAAGGAGGTAAAAAGTCCAACAAATTCATTATGGATTAAAAACTGGTTCACAGAAATGCTTGTCAGGATGTGGATGACATTATATTGTGATCACAAAGGCCAAGAGTTGCAGATCAACATGGTCGAGCGTCAATATGCTTGAAATGAACCAGAATAAAGTAGCAGCTTCAAGGTCAGCTGGGAAATCCATTTTTATAGTTCTTTGTGCTGATTGGGGGTCGTTCCATGAAATCGGTGCCTTTTCAACTATGAAAATCTAAAATTGAAACTGTTTTTTTTTTTTTTTTTTTTTTTTAATTTCCAGGAATCAAAGAATGTTTCAAATGACAGGAAATGACATTGTGCCATCTCAGGCCGTTATTTCATATTTTAAAACAGTTTTTCTCTTCACTGTTTTTGTTACCAACCCTGTTACTGACATAAACCTAACAATATACTATATTTTAATTAGAAATATGGAATACATGGATAATCAAATGCACCTAATTTTGCATTGCTGCTGTCTCAACATACATAAGGTTTTTTTTTTTTTTTTTTTTGAGGAGAAAAGCTGACAAATGGCCCGCTCTGAAATATAATGTAGTTCATATCATAATGGTAAGAGTGTGGATCTGTCCATGTGTTTCCTTTGTGTTTCCATTGTAACTGAGGTACACGTTCAGATTAACCTCCTGGTTACCCGTATCTGCAGTTATTCCTATTTTACAAAGAAAAAAAGCGGCAATGAGGTCAAACACGGCTCATATTTAAAGCCAGTTCCTGAAGGAAGCAGAATTCCTGTAAAATGGGGAACATGGCTCCCTGTCAGTCATATACTGTACTGTCAAGTAGTTTTGTTGTGCGTCTGATGTATTCCACGTCCCCACAGCGAGTCCTTGCATCAGGACTGGCTTACTTTTCTTGAAATTGCAGTGTTTGAGGAAAACACTTTGATCTGGCCAGTAATGGGGGCTGATTTTCCCCGACAGAAGAAAATCTCTAGTGTTGTCTGACGGCGTCGCTCTCCGCAGCGAGCTGATGGAACACCAGCTGCCTCGGTTTGGATTCCAATTGTTTGCTGTCCAGTTAGTACAAAAGCTTGTGCATGGAGTAAAACAACTGAAGGACGGGACTGTGCACACCCCCTCCCCACCGGACCTCACAGGGATCTAACTTGGATTTAAATGAGACTGTCTGGGATGCAGAAATAGCAATTAGAGGAAGTGAGATGTGATGTGAGAGGATGCCAGACGAATCTGCGTAGTAACCATCTTATTCTTGTCGTCATTCTGGATTTTATAACACCTTCTTCTGAACTTTCAGCAGCCGGTGCTTTTGGGATTAACCCACACGGTTTTGCAGTGCACTGATAAGCCCAGAGGTCTTTGAATTCCCCCACCTCAAACAAGAACACGCAGTTCCCAAATGGAAATGTTAAAAAACAGCCATAATTAGGCTGTGAAGACTTTCACATGACAACAGTGATGTAGTTAGGTGACTTTAGGAAGTATTCACATCCAGTAAGAAGCAGCAAACCACAAATATTGCAGATTAATGGGACGTGGTGGCAGGAAGCAGCGAGGCGAGGGAAGGACAGTGGAGGCCTGACGCTCCTGCTAAAAAAGCCGTTCAAAATGATTTTCTCTGCCATGGTTGGCTCTCAGCGTCACAAGGGAGTTTTATTTAAGCAGGACGGAGTATCAGTTACAGTACAAATGTATAGTGTGAGTCGTGAGATATGAGTATCTGAGTGTCGATCAGCGGTTATGTATGTGGCACTGAAAATGCATGTGGATGATAAGAGGAACAGAAGATGCAAAGAACATACAGAGCTCATTATTACACAAAGCTTGTTTTGGTTTTATTTTACGCATCAAAATTAAATTTCGGCTCTTCATTGTGGTACAAACAACCAGTGAGACTTTCTGATAGACATGAAGAGAAGTATCACATTTTCCTTTTATTATACGGTTGATTTATCTCCATGAACTGGGATGCACAATATTGGAATTTTGGCCGATGGCCAGTATACCATTTTTTTAAAACTCCTGTGGCCGATAACCGTTACTGATATACAAGCTAAAAAAAAATGATGTAATATTCATTCCTTGTGCAAAATTGGAAAAATACCTCAACTTGTGTTATGAAGAACAAGTCAAACTTAATGACAGTTGTTGTTCTCCCTGAGGAAAAAACCCACACAAAAACACAATACCCAGAAACAGGGGATATTTGGTAGGGTGACAAAAAATATTGATACACTGAAATATCGCAATATTTTTATATGCTGATTTTAAATCAATATTTAAAAATGCGGTATCGATCTATTTTACTTACGAAATCCCGTGAGATTTTGTTGTTCTGTGACAAAATCTCGCGAGATTTCACAAAAAGCCACAAAATTTTGTCACAGAATGACAAAATTCCGCAAGATTTCGTGAGTATAATAGATCGATACTGCATTTTTAAAAATTGATATATCAGCATTTGAAAATATCACAATTTCATTAGTAAAATAGATCAATATCGCGCCCAAATATCAATATGAAATCTGCATTTAAAAATATCACAATATTTCAGTGTATCAATATTTTTTTCCCAGCCCTAATATGTGGTTATTTACGCAAATGAGTGTTTAACTGTTCACACAGAACATCCTAAAAAAAACCTGTCTTTAGAAGTTTTAAAGTTTGTAAGAAATATTTTTTTTTTAAGATGTTGTTTTTGGTTGTTTTTTTAGACTTCAGAAACAGCGGCCTGATCGATTAAATATCAGTTAAATATCAACTAAATATCGGTAGGGTGGCCGATATCGTGCATCCCTACTATGAACAGCATATTCCTCATTGAGTACAACCTTGTTTGATGCTATGTTGAGTTTAAGTGCTGTAAAAAATTAAAAACAGTTTTTAAAATCATTTTAAAGTGACTTAAATTCTCATTATCATCCTGTATCTCTTGAAACGCAGGGTGATGGGGTGGGTGGGGGGAGCGATGGCCAGATGTAAATACAAGCAGCGGATCCTGAAAGCCTGAGGCTCTGATAGGAATCCCAAATTGTATTAAGGGACATTGTCCCCCACTCCCAGTATGCGTACCTAATCCTGTTTTAGAGATGTTCCATTACCTCAATTACTATCATCTCACCCAGAGGTGGGCCCCGCCAAGGACACCAGCAGAGGACTGCTGGTGGGTGGAGAAGAGATGGCGAGAGGATGGAGGAGGTGCAGAGGGTTGCGATGGAGCGAGAGCTGGATTGTGCAAGATGGAAAAAAGAGAATGGAAGAGGGGAGACAGAGGAGGAAAGAAGTTACAGGGACTGAGACTGTAGAGAGACCCCCCCCCCCCCAGCTTGTTGGGGTGAGATTATGGTGGCAGTCCAGATAATTTACAGGACAAAATGACGGGCAGAAACAGGCAGCTGTGCAGGCTGGAATTCCAAGGTAGAGTCATTAAAGGAATATTGCAGTTTGCCTGAGCTGTGTGTGATATCCAGAGCTGTGTACAAATGTTACAACAGTTGTATTAATAAACTCTCTTATTTGTACTGAAGTTTAAATGCATTCTCAAGATTCAGTCATTGAGGATGCATCTGTTATAGGGATGTAACGATAACTGATGAAAAGATCGGGATATAGTTCCAGATGATTAGTATTACAGTTTCACATTTTAATTATGGTAAAACTGATTATCGCACTCTGAAAAACTCTTCCTGATGCTGCTCATTGCCAGGAAAAGCAGCATCAGTCCCTCAGTCGCAGCTTCCAATGTTTGGCCTCTGAAAACATGGAAAGCACAGACGGCTGCAAGGAAGCTCTGGAGATTTTTTTTCCCTTCTAAAAGGACAAAGTCTAAAGCAAGGAACAAACAAACAAAGAACAGGGAGCCCACTTCCAGGATGCACAAACATTGTATTTCTTTCTTCATCCGTTAGAGGCTCCAAAACATAGCAAACCCCCACAGACTTCCACGTTAAAACTTCACAGCAGGAATAAACATGTTTACAGTAGAAATAAACATGTTTACAGCAGAAATAAACATGTTCACAGTAGAAATAAACATGTTTACAGCAGAAATAAACATGTTTACAGCAGAAATAAACATGTTCACAGTAGAAATAAACATGTTTACAGCAGGAATAAACATGTTTACAGCAGAAATAAACATGTTCACAGTAGAAATAAACATGTTTACAGCAGAAATAAACATGTTTACAGCAGAAATAAACATGTTCACAGTAGAAATAAACATGTTTACAGCAGGAATAAACATGTTTACAGCAGAAATAAACATGTTCACAGTAGAAATAAACATGTTTACAGCAGAAATAAACATGTTTACAGCAGAAATAAACAAGTTTACAGCAGGAATAAACATGTTTACAGTTGAAATAAACAACTTTACAGCAGAAATAAACATGTGTACTGCAGAAATAAACATGTGTACAGCAGAAATAAACATGTTTACAGCAGGAATAAACAAGTTTATAGCAGAAATAAACAAGTTTACAGCTGAAATAAACAAGTTTACAGCAGAAATAAACATGTTTACAGCAGAAATAAACATGTTTACAGCAGGAATAAACATGTTTACAGCAGAAATAAACAAGTTTACAGCAGAAAGAAACATGTTTACAGTAAAAATAAACATGTTTACAGCAGAAATAAACATGTTTACAGCAGGAATAAACATGTTTACAGCAGAAATAAACATGTTTGCAGAAGAAAAAAAACATGTTTACAGCAGAAATAAACATGTTTACAGTCTGGTTCAAACATCATTTTAGGTTTAATAGGTCAAGTTTACCTTCATGTCAACTGTGAGGGGGGTGAATTTTGATATAATTCATCCCTTTAGATGTTATTTAATCTTGAAATGACACATAATTAGGGGCGTGTCCTTTTGGTGACAGGTGACTGACCGGATGTTGGCCTGCCGACTGGTGGCTAACAGTTAGCTCCTCGTTAGCCCTCAGTAAGGTGTCAGTCTGCAGCAGAGCAGCAACATGGTGGTTTTTAGCAGCTAACAGTCCAAACCTGTCTTACCTTTATCCCACCGCTCAGGAGGCTAATCTTTGTTAGCTCCTGTTAGTTTTGAGTTTACTCGGTTAGCATTTAGCCCAAAGTATGTCAGATGGCAATCATTTGCCCCAAGGCCGCACTTTGCCCATTTGCCCGACACGCCCACCTGGCTTCACTTTCCTCTATTCAGACGTGACCGGATACCGAGGCCATGTTTCCTACAGTCTTTGGTCTGTTTTTTTTTTTTTATGCATTTATTTATGGTATTATTTGAATATTTCTGCCACATTACCATATTTAATATGGTCGTGTTGCTGTGATTTGAACATGTGATTTCTACTAAGGTAATAAAACGGTTAAAGTTTCCTTTCTGGACCAGTTCTTCTGAAATCTGTCAGACTAGATCAAGTCTTGAGCTCTGAGTGTGAAGAAAAGGATTCTTGGTTCTGATCTACAATATTGCATAAAGTGATGAACCATCAAGATGCACATTTATATGTTTGATGTCTGCATGCTATTTAATGTTTCTGCCAACAGAAAGTCCATGTACTTATGATTTTGTTCTTTTTTTTTTAATTCGAACTTGGTGAAATGATTTTACTGTGTATAAGTACTTTTTGAACATTTTGAGCAGATTTCACTAATACCGCAATAATAACAATAACCGTGACATGAAATTTTCATTTCGTCGCATGCCTAATCTAAAGGAATCTGAAACTTCCAGTGAATTCTTGTCATAATAAATCCTGTCTGCTAGAGCCAGCGCACCGTCCTCTACGGAGTGGTGCACGAGCTTTATTTCAGTCATTTGGACAGCCATCGGGTCAGGGTGCCACATTTCCTTTTGAGAGCAATGGAAAGAGCCAGGGGATCTTGCTGCACAGAGACGCACTCTCTCGCACACACAAAGGAGTTGTGAAACATGAGTCAGGCTGCCTTACTGCCTCCCTCTCCCATCTAGCACCACGTAAGTGTCCAGGCAATGCCCTTGGCATAATAGGGCTTAATGCCTGAGCTTGTCACTGTAGCATGGCAGGTATTGAGTGTTAGGACATTTCTGAAACAGTGCATGTGTGTGTTCTCTGGAGTTTCACTCGTGGCTGCACAGCTTTGACATTTACCCCGCGTAAAAGAACCGGATGCTACTGTATCTACCCTTACCCCCCCCACCTCTTTTTGCTGTCTCTGTTCACATACCTGCTGCACTCAAACTCTAAAGTTGTTGCAGGTATTTGTCACCTCCTTCCAAACCAAGTCAGAGGGATTATCTCTCCCATCTCCTTCATTCTCTTTCTCTAACTCTATCTGTCTTCATCTGCTGGTCTCCATTCAGCTTTCTCACTTCATTTTTCTACCTTGGAGTGCTGGAGAGTTTGCCTAATGAAGTGGCTGATGGGAGTATATTACAGGGAGACAGAGTGGAGCGGTCGCCTACTCTAAAATCCATTAACCTTACAGTTTCAATCAGCGTAGAGACAAGTCTGAGCTGCGAGTCAGAAAGTAGTGTATCAGCTCAAGAATTACACCATAATGCTTTGCACTTGTTTCTTTTTATATGTTGCCCGCACCATAGTTTGAAAGCAGAAATGCTCATTTACATCTGTGTAATTATAGTGTTGTCAACAGGAAGGAGGGTCTTTTTCCTGATGCACACAAATCCAGGACACAGCACATAAACCTAGTGCATATAAATCCACAGTGAGCCCATAACTGCAGAATATCTCTTCTCATGCATGAATCACCAGCTTTTTACATGTCTGCATCAACCAAGACATTAGTTAAGAGAGGCTAATGTTATGGGATAAATTTAGTATACTTTCTGAGAGGAATAAGTGAGGTTGATAAGCAAAATTTAATATATACAGTCAAATATATACAGTTGTCCTGAAAATTATTCATACCCTCCAATTAAAGAAAAGGCTGAACTCACAAAAATAATTCAAAAAACAAAGAACAACAAAAAAAAAACCAACAATAAGTAAAAATCATAATTTAGAGAAAAAAGATATTTCTTTTGAATTGTGATTGGAAATAATAATCTAAAAAACAAATAAACAAAACTGTCCCAGACACATCAGAGCATCTTTCCCATGAACATGGACCAACATACCTGTCAGCAGGTGCAGACGTCTGATTGGACGTTACAGAAAACACCTGATTGCAGTGATTGTTTCAAAGTGTTGCTCCACACAATTTTAGCTTCAGAGCTCCATCCTGCTTGTTTATTTGTTTTATTTTTTGTGTTTGTTTTTAATATTTTTTTCAAAAACACAATTCAAAATCAATGTCATGATTTTTATAGAATTTTTGTATTATTACTTTTGTCAAATTCATCTATTTTCACTGACAGATGACTTTTTTTCCTTCTTTAAGTGGAGGGTATGAATAATTTTGAGGACGACTGTAACTATAAGCAAAGTGTGCCAAAGGACAACATAACGGTGCTTTATAGTAAAACACTTATTAATGTGTTCCAACAGCTATTTAGATTTTGTTTATAAAAAAAACACATCAGATTAACAGTTTGGAAATGCTGCTTTATTTAGAGCAAATGCCACGCTGGAGAAATGGGTTGTCTTTTCAGAACTTGTGCACATTTCCTGGTTCAGCCAAAGTGGAATACAGTAATGCTAATACCGATGGAATCCAGAATGAGAGGAAAGCAACCCAAGGGAAATAAACAGATGAATAAATAAATTAAGCCGTCCTGGTCCCGATGATGCAAATGAGATTCACAGGTTAGATCCTTTGCAGGTGCCCACAATTAGTGCTAATTTGTGCTTATTTTAATGATCCCTAATTTAGCCACTTTTCCGAACAGTTGGTCATGCAGGATAAGTGTGTTTGCGTACATGGAAAGTCAAGCCAGAAGGAAGAAATAAATGGAAGAGAAACTTCCAGGCAGAACCCCCATCTGCGGAGACACGCTTACACTTCATTGTCATCTTTGAGAATAAAAAACAAATCTTTTTTTTTTTTAATAGGTTGCAGTTGGGAAGTCCCGGCCGATGGAAATGACATCTCTTTCATAACAAGCACACATCCCATCATTTTTCAGATATTCTAGATGTTTTTTTCACCACCAGATGTTTTTTTTTTCTGTCTGGCTATTAGAGGTAAATTGCAGCGTTGATGTGTAAAAGCGTCCATGTAAACCTTGACATCCTTTTAGTATCACTGTTTATTTCTCCTATTTGTTCTGCCAGTAAATGACGGGTGATATACCCCAATTTTGCATGTATTTTCACAACCCACCTAACCCGTTTCCATATTAATGGGATGTTCATAATTTATTGTTAATGACATGGTACAGCCAAATAGCTTTTAACAAAAAGTATCAGTGGTAATTAGCATCAACATTTACAACCCCCAGAATGGCACCCATTTACTTCTGCAATAATATTACAACGTGATTCAGATTTCCATGTGTGGGAATTTTTTGTTTTTGTTTGCTTAGCAAATCCACATATAAAAGATACTTTTAAGATTCCCTCAATCTGTTTCTTTTGAGGTACATACAGTTATCCTCAAAAATATTCATACCCTCCAATTAAAGAAAAGACTAAAATTTATAAAATTAGACTTTAGTGAAATAATATATTGCTTTTGAATTGTAGTTAAAAATATTGATAAAACAAACAAAACTGTCCCAGCAACATTAGAGCAGCTTTCCAGTGGACCAACATACCTGTCATCAGGTGCAGACGTGTGATTGGACGTTACAGAAAACACCTGATTGCAGTGATTGTCTCAAAATGTTGCTCAACAAAGTTTTAGCTTCGGCGCCCCATCATGCTTATAGTCAAGTGTATATTTTTTGTGTGCTTGTTTTTCGTATTTCTTTTTAACCACAATTCAAAATCAATATCATGATTTTCATAAAATTTTTATTTATTATTAGTTTTGTCAATTTCAACTTATTTCACTGACAGCTGATTTTTTTCTATCTTTAATTGGAGGATTTGAATAGTTTTGAGGACCACTGTATATGAGTTTATGTTATCAATGTTAGGGGTGTAATTTATTTGTCCCGAGCAACCTTCTCTACTTTAATCTTTGCTACAGAATGATATTAAGTTTTATCCCATGGAAAACAGAAGTAGCATACATAAAGCATTTTGAAGGAATAATTAAATAAGATCTTTGAAATAGGGTCAGTTTCTGCCTCTGATTTGCTTCACTTTGTCACATGTGCTGTTTTGAGCAGTGGTCGCCTCTGAATGGCAGCAACAGGGTTCGTTTGTCATCTAATCTTGTAAACGAGCTGATGGCTGTACATGCGGTCCACTAATGAGATTACACATGCATCGCGGGCCCCACCACAGGTCATCGTTGCTGAGGCCATTCAAAGGCAATTATTGTTTTTAATGTTCCCCTTGTTGCCGTCTCAAAGTGACTCTGCCTTAGTGTTGAGGGAGGCTGAAAGGCTGTTTTTACTCTGTAGTTGGAGCCTAAATGTTTTCACACTCCCACTGTTTTATGCTTCTTCCAATTTGATAGGTGCTGGCAGGATTATGGGCAGCTCAGAGGAGAATGCATTGTAGACTGTTTGTCCTTTGGTAGATGTCATATGATTTTACTGTATTTAAGGTGTTGCTGCAGAGTAAAGATGCGGTCCATTACAGGTTAAAATTGTCTTCTGTTTTCTCTCCTGTGGGTTTGCTTGCATGTGTGTGAATTTGTCAACGAGCCTCTGTTTTGGTAGATCAGTGGGAAGTGGGAGTCCGCTGGGATAGCCCTGCTTCTTTGTTCTCATGCTGACAATGGAAGACTCACAGTCAGTCTAAAGGGAGAAATTATGTCCCAGAGCAGTCTGGGAGAAAAAGAGATTCACACACACTACTTTTCACATGCTACTCATGTGGGGCATGACCTCAATAAGAGCTGCTGTTGTATTTGCTAAGCCCTCAACACCATGTGCCGACCACTTTTAAAAGCTGTAACAGTTCGGCCTAAGGTTGACATAAAAGACTGGTTCAGCTGAGTTAACAGAGCTGATCTTCATGTTCTGTGCGCAAGTTTTCAACTGAGCAGGATGGCGATGACAATTTTTCTCAGACAATAAAGAAATTGTTGAAAGGAATTCATACTCTTCTGCTGACTGGACACTAAAGGTGTTGATTTCATACAGGAATGTAAAACAGAAAGTGTGAATGCTGTCAGAATGTCTCCTAACTGGATTCTGTTTTCTCTGTTCCAACAGGTAAGGAAGAGCCAACCACGTATACCTGCACTACATGTAAGCAGTCATACGGCAGCGCCTGGTTCCTGCTGCAGCATGCTCAGAACACCCACGGCTTCCGTATCTACCTGGAAAGTGAACACGGCAGTCCTCTCACGCCGCGCATGGGTGGGCCTTCCTCCCTTGGTGGCGGTGCCGATTGCCCCTCTCAGCCTCCTCTTCACGGCCTCCACTTGCCTCCTGATGCAAGCCCCTTCAACCTCCTCCGCATCCCCGGTTCAGGCTCTGGTGGAAGGGACAGCGTCGGAGCAGGAGGTGGCGTCAGTTCTGGCGGTGCTGGGGTTGGGGGCCATCATCAGCGTTTCCCTCCGACACCGCCCCTCTTCAGTCCCCCTCCAAGGAATCACCTTGATCCCCACCACCTGAGCCCAGAGGAGCTGGCGCTGGCAGCCCACCACCCGAGTGCCTTTGACAGGGTGCTGCGCCTCAATCCTCCTCTGCCTCTAGACCCCCCTCCGACAATGGACTTCTCAAGGCGACTCCGGGAACTGGCGGGCAACACCTCAGGGTCCACTCCACCGCTTTCCCCCAGCCGGCCCAGCCCCATGCAGCGCTTACTCCAGCCATTCCAGACAGGAAGAAATGGTGGATCGGGAGGTGAGGGGGGCAACAAGCCTCCATATCTTGCCACTCCACCACCTCTTCCAGGCTCCATGCAGTCGCCCGTGGGCTCTCAGACCACTCCTACAACCCCTCTACCCTCGGCAGGGGCAACACCCTCCTCCACCACCCAGATGAAATCAAAGTGTTGTGAGTTTTGCGGCAAAGCCTTCAAGTTCCAGAGTAATTTAATAGTACATCGACGCAGTCACACAGGAGAAAAGCCGTACAAATGTCACTTATGTGATCACGCATGCACACAGGCTAGCAAACTGAAACGCCACATGAAGACACACATGCACAAATCGTCCTCACCAAATGCTGGCAAGTCAGAAGATGGCTTATCAACAGCCTCCTCCCCCGAGCCCGGCACCAGCGAACACATGGGCAGTGCCAGCAATGCCCTCAAATCTGTGGTGGCCAAGCTGAAGAGTGAGAACAACCGCATGATACGTGAAAATGGGGAGGAGGAGGAAGAGGAGGAGGAGGAAGAAGAAGAGGAAGAGGAAGAGGAAGAAGAGGAGGAAGAGGAGGAGGAAGGAGAGGAGGAAGAAGTGCAGAATGGAGAGAGGGCAGCCAGAAGAAACAACAATAGCTATCACTTTGGACTGAATCTTGAAGCGGCGCGACAGCACGAAAACAACAGCGGAATTGGAAGTCGACTGGGAGGAGTGGCCGAGGAGGGGCCCATCCCTCGCTCACTGCCTGAGGTGATGCAGGGAATGGGGCTTGCTGCCAGCATGCAGCACTTCAGTGAAGCTCTCAATGCACACAAACGCAATGCCATGGCCCAGGAGAACCACCTGCACCACCATCTCAACCGAGACCACCACCACAATCGCGAGATGTGTGATGGAGACTCTGTGCTGGAAACCGATCGCGGGGAGGAAGGCTCCGTATCAACAGTCAATGGGCGAGGAGCATCTCCCAATGAATCTGCCTCTGTTGGCCTGTCCAAGAAACTGCTTTTGGGTAGCCCCAGTCCACTCAGTCCTTTCTCCAAACGCATCAAGCTGGAGAAAGAATTTGACCTGCCCACCCCCACAATCCCGAACACCGAGAACGTCTACTCCCAGTGGCTTGCTGGCTATGCAGCCTCCCGACAACTCAAGGACCCTTTTCTTAACTTTGGGGATTCCAGACAATCGCCCTTTGCATCCTCATCTGAGCATTCTTCAGAGAATGGCAGTCTACGTTTCTCGACCCCTCCGGGGGAACTGGACGGCGGAATGTCAGGCCGTAGTGGTACAGGCAGTGGGGGCAGCACGCCACACCTCGGGGGTCCTGGACGGCCCAGTTCCAAGGACGGACGCAGGAGCGATACTTGTGAATATTGTGGCAAGGTGTTTAAGAACTGCAGTAACCTGACTGTGCACCGGCGCAGCCACACGGGAGAGAGACCATACAAGTGTGAGCTGTGCAATTACGCGTGCGCCCAGAGCTCCAAACTTACTCGCCACATGAAGACCCACGGTCAGGTGGGCAAAGACGTGTACAAGTGTGAAATTTGTCAGATGCCCTTCAGTGTCTACAGCACCTTGGAGAAACACATGAAAAAATGGCACAGTGACCGTCCTTTGAGTACCGAAATAAAGTCAGAGTAGAAGGCCGAACAGTGGGACCTTTTCCCTGCAGCTATGTCCACCATCAGTCCCGTGTTTATTCCCAGCCCCTTGTAGATTTGCCCCAGTCCCAACACTCCACTTTCACCAGTCTGGTGGAAGCTTAAGACCATGTGCTCTGCACCAGCACACCCCGTTTCCATTACCCATTGAATGCATGATCTGTATCGGGGCAATACTCTTGCATTGACGCAAAACTTCGAGCCTTTCTCTTGTGCAATAATTTACATGTCGTGTACTATTTTCTTTTTTGAGTTTTCCTTTTCCATTTTTAAGAATTAGTCAGCATGCATAGTATGTTTTTGCTAATCAAGAAAAAAAAGGAAAAAAAGAAAAGAACTTGTCCCTGGTTGGTTAGTTGTTGAGTAAATGTGTTGCTGTTTTTCTCTTGTTCCATTTTTTCTTTTTTTATTCTTCAAAAAGAGAAAAGACGAGAAAGATACATCCATGCTGCATACATTCTGTAACACATATCATGTACAGCTTTGTTTTGTAACATGGAAAGTGAAGTCTTTTACTTGACCCTCTTCTTACAACCCTGGAAATGCACTTATCCTGGTCTTTCTAAAAGATGCCATGTTCACACAGGGTTTAAAAAAAAAAAATCACACATTGGCTAGATGACTAAACTGAAAGTTACAACGGCCTTCAAATTTCTTTCAAAAAGACAAAGGTTTGCTAAGAACTCAATTTGTACTATCATTTGGTGGAATAAGAAAGAGTGCCTTTGATATCCCAAGACTGCATTGGCCATAATCTTATCTGCTATACGTTTGGGGTTGTGCTAGATGAAGCTGAAAGGTTAAAACCACCCAGGAAAGGTCCTTGCATCAAGCACCTGACTGCTCAAATGGACTCATGATAACTCATGATGAAATATCAGAATCATCATTTAGCTACCTATTATATGTTCAATAGGCTATCTTTTATGTGTGGATTTCATGGCAAGCATGGTACAAGCAGTATTGTGTATATCTGAATTATTTGTAGTTTTGTTTCTGGTAGAGAGGTACTTTTGAGATAAAGGTAATCTGTAATGTACAATCCTGAACTTGAGGGATACGGCGCATGGCTGACAAGTGTCATGTATCTGCGTTAGCACAAACCTACAACGCTGCTTCAATATGTCAGTGTGTGGAACAATGCATAAAGTAATATATGAGCTCCAAGTGAAGCTAACTTTATTTGAGAGCATTGAAAGAACTACAAGCTAGACAGACAGAAAGCTACACAGAACTGGAAGCTACGTACGCATTACGGGGATCAGAGGCAATGTCTTTACATTTCTTGTATAAAAACAGGGTCATCAGCTGTGACTTGCAGAAAAAAAAAGAAAGATTAGCAAAAAATATATATCTTTACTTTAGGGCTCTTGAAGAAAGTAAAATGTTTTCATGCTAATCAGTATGCATAGGCGAATGCAGGGCACATTTTTTTCTCTTTTCTTTCCTTTTTTGTTCCTTTTTTTTTTTAACCCAAGAGGAGTTTTTATCCATCAATTTCAGTCATGCTGTTTATTGTATAGCTCTTGTCACTCTGCCTGAGAGTTAGTACCCACATTTCTTGCATTGTCCCACACCGATGTAAAGCTGGTGCATGGGTTGAGCCTAAAAAGATGGGTTGTCATTTATA
Organism: Atherinomorus stipes; assembly: GCA_023101725.1. Lineage (NCBI taxonomy): Eukaryota > Metazoa > Chordata > Actinopteri > Atheriniformes > Atherinidae > Atherinomorus > Atherinomorus stipes. Next base: position 311,167 of record JALJCO010008516.1, on the reverse strand, counting down.
GGACATGAAGTGCACTGTGTCAATTTTCCCAGTTTACAAGTTTCCCAGTTTAACATTGTGCTTGTAGAAGGAGCTCGGGAAAAGCTCATTCTGTTTAGGGTCGCGTTGTTACGAGCAGTTAAAGATAACACAATGAATCTGTTGCTACAACTCCAGACTCATGACCCTCAATCTTTGTAGCCTTCCCATTTCAACCATTGACCATTTGTCGGTTTGTTACCCATGAAGAACCCAGCACCTAGCCTGCTTGGGCTGAAAAAAAAAAAAATCAAGTCAGCAAGGTCTAAACTAAAAGGTTTGTGAGTAACAACAGAAACAAATGCTCCATTGTTTTTTTTTTTATCACTGCTGATAAAATCCAGCTGAATAATTTATAGACCCTGCTACCCAGACAACAGACACTCAAGCCTTGTTGCTCACTTGGTGAGAATCCGTTTTTGTATAAATCTTTTAATTATAGATATGAAAGGAACATTTTTGCAAGTAACACTTCACTATCTTTTGCGGGAAACAGTTTTTAGATTTTGTCGTTTAATTTTTCCTCAGCATCTTGGTGGTGTTCAAGACTCAGATCACAGTATATATGAGATGATACGAAAAGATGAAAAACAAACAAACAAACAAAAAAAAAAAACCTCTGTGATGTTTCTTTGTTAATTTCCTTTGTTTTATTTTGCCTTGGCTCTTTACAGCTCTTCAGGTTGAGATACAATTTGCATTGGGGAAAGGATTAAGATTATATATGAATATATAATAAAGAACATAAAATATAGGAAAATGCACACTCATGTCAATTCCTATGCTTAAACACATTTATGGTCTACTTTTTCTGTATTTCTAGAATTGTATTTGAATTCAATGTTCACTTAGAGTAGGCACTATAGTATTTATATTGAGGCTCGTATTTTTAACTGTTGCTTGTTCTCTCTAAAGGTATTTACCATACCTTTTTTTGGTAGTGGAAAAAAAAAAATCCCAAGCTGCCACGGTATATTTTTTTAATTTGGCAGGATAATATAGTGCGAATTATTTGTATGTTTAAAGACATAAAAAGAAAAAAAAAAACTCCATAAAAAAGCAGCTAAAGTATGTGGCACTGGGGAGCTTTGCAGGCCATCAGATGGCCGCTGTTTCTGTTTCCTGTCCACAGAGGTGGTTGTACATATCTTCTTTGTTTTTGTTTTATTTTTCTTTTTGGGTTCGCCCCCCCTCCCCCCGCTGCCATTATCGTATGCAGTAATGAAAGCTGACGTCGGCCTGTTCTGTTGTGTGCTTCTGTCTCTCTCACCTCTCCCACCTGACAACATTCCAACATGAAGAAGAGAGGAGAAAAACTACAAAAAAAAAAAAAAACAAAAAAACTCGTATGCAGTACATGGATTACATAAAAAAGCATAAAATAAATACATTTAAAAAATAAAATTTAATGTTTTGCAGTTCTTTTTTTCATTGCCAAATACTAAATGGTGCTTTATATTTAGATTGGGTAAATATACTTTCATATGCAAAGCATATTTAAAAATGACCAGGGGGATGTGGAAAAGCCTGCTTGAGTTGAGACTTTTTTGTAAATGGCAATGCGGAATATTTTGTTATCAGCCTTTTCTATTCCTGTTCTGAGAGCTGTTTGTTGTAACTTGAACTTGAACTTTATCTTTTACAATGGGAGTTACTATTTATTATTACATATGCTCTGTTCAAAACAGAGACGTGGAATGGAGTCTTATTTTTTCTCTTCTTTGGTTTATTTTAATTTTATTTTTGAATTTTGGTTATAATGTAATTTTATTTTATTTTTTCCTTTTGTAATGGTGGCCGATGGTCATTGGACAAACCAAGCTCTTTAATTTCCGTTGAACTTGTTTGGGGTCTCTGTTCAGTTGTATTGGGAATACCACTGTCTGTGTTTTCTGGCAGATGTCTGCATAATCCTGTTCACACACCCATTTTGTCCCTTTATTGAAAAACAATTAATAAAAAATGAAAGAATGGTGGCACTTGTTTTTTTTTTCTGAGTTTTACATAATTTCAGGTGCACATGTATGTTCATGTTGTTCCCTTCAATTTTTCACGTGAAAGAGAAAACATTCTTTATTAGTGAGTTTAATTTAACTTTAGCTTCAAAAGTCTAGAGTTACAGTCAGGTATGTGTGTGTGTGTGTGTGTGTGTGTGTGTGTGTGTGTGTGTGTGTGTGTGTGTGTGGGGGGGGGGGGGGGGGGGGGTGGTAGGTACAGCTGATAACCTTTCCAGAGTTTCTCTGATGAGTCCTCACAATATTCCTTGAACCCTGTGAACTCCACCCCAACCTCACTTCACTCTTTCGTCTTGTACTGGGTGAACTTTACGACTTTCTGTGTGGGTGTGTGCGTGTGTGTGGGGTGCGTGTGTGTGTGTTTGCATGCAGTAACAGCTCTGCCCTGCGGGGTTGGAGAACTCCTGACACCCATGTGTCTGCATGCAACATCCTATCTGCTGGTCAACACAGACCAGCTGTTTGAGTGCAAATGACTGTAGTATGCGAGTGTGTGTGTGGGTGTGTACGTGTATACAAGGCTACGCTATCTCAGGACACACGTGCAGCATGTATGTCACTCCTCAAAGCTCATTATGGTATCTGTTTCTGATAAAAGCCATCCTCCTTGGGCCTTTCACTCTTTTTTTCCACACACAAACTAAACAACTACACACAGTCATGGAGTAAGTTAGGTGAATTTACTGTATACAGTCGTCCTCCAAATTATTCATACCCTCCAATTAAAGAAGGAAAAAAAAAAAGAAGGAAAAAAATCAGCTGTCAGTGAAATAAGTTGAAACTGATAAAAGTAATAAATAAAAATTATATGAAAATCATGACGTTGATTTTGAACTGTGGTTCAAAAGCAATATAAAAAATAAACACAAAAAATAAAACAAGTAAACAAGCCTGATGGTACGGAAGCGTATTGCATTCACCTGAAAAAAATAAAATCGGTCTGTTTTTCTGAATTAACAAGATAATTTAAAAGAAATAAATAAAAACGTTTTGTTTTTCTGAATTAACGAGATAATTTTTACAAAAATAAATAAAAACGTTGTGTTTTTCTGAATTAACGAGATAATTTCAAACAAATAAATAAAAACATTCTGTTTTTCTGAATTAACAAGATAATTTCAAACAAATAAATAAAAACGTTCTGTTTTTCTGAATTAACGAGATCATTTCAAACAAATAAACAAAAACGTTCTGTTATTCTAAATTAACGAGATAAAAGTGAAGAGAAGGAGGAGGAGAGAAAGAACAACCGTTTCCGTTTCATGAGGAGCAACCACACTTGACTGGTGCATGCAAGCACTCACTGCGTTTACATGCAGCCAATAACTCTTTCATAACCGGAATATTAGCAATAACCCGGTTGCGCACGGCCATGTAAACACTGGCAAAAACCCGAATATTACCCCCTGGGTTACTCCTTTTCTAACCGGAATATTTGGTCATGTAAACGCTTATTGGATTATCTCCATTGAAAGTAATATTTGATTGTGTTCTGAGCATGCTCTATCTGCAAGCATTTTTGGTGTTTTAGATAAACTACAGAGTATTTTGTATCAGCGATCCATCAGTGCTCTGCATAGCTTGCTAGTTTATGTATCACCATGGCAACACGCATCCCGAGAGGAGCTGGTGTGCAAACAATCGCGGGGCTCCATCACTCATCTGGCAAAGTTTGGTGAAGGCGTGACAGGAAAATTCACTGACTCCAGCGGGAGTCCGTTAACTTCATCATTCCAACCGTTCCCACCAGTCCTGGCTGACACCTTCATCTGTCCGGACTGGTGGGAACGGAAAGCATGGATGTGAAGCTCCAGCTCCAAGCTGCATTTCCAGCACACGTTCTCTCCTTCTATGACCCGTCAAGTAGCTGCTGCTGGTGGGTCAGAACCAGCACTCCGGACTGCAGTCAAGCCAGCCGCCTCTCGCGGATCCGCGGTCAAGACAACCGGCGTAATTTCAGCTGTAACTCTGAAACTTGGCTGGCTTGACTGCAGTGGCTCCGGATGGTTCATCATTCACCATCATCATGACGTTTTCCGTGCGTTGCGGTTTGGGTCGGGATATTCCAGTTGATTTCAGTTATCATGTATACAGGAGTAACTCTGTCTGCTCATGCATGTAAACGGGTTATTCCTGATCTTTCAGAAACCGGAATATTGACCTTAACCCGAATTTTGATGGCGCGTAAACGTAGTCACTGAGGAATCGACAAAATAAAAGCCAATGGGGGATTATCACGCTTCCGTGTTCCGAACTTCAGGTTTGAAACACTAGGACGGCCCACTTCCGGCTCAGTTCTATGTCCCTGCTTTACTTCGGAAATAACGTGAATCTCAATAATTCAGAAAAACAGAACATTTTAATTTATTTTTGTAAAAAATATATCTCGTTAATTCAGAAAAACAGAACGTTTTTGTTTATTTTTGTAAAAAATTATCTCGTTAATTCAGAAAAACAGAATGTTTTTGTTTATTTTTGTAAAAATTATCTCGTTAATTCAGAAAAACAGACCAATTTTATTTTTTTCAGGTGAATGCAATACGCTTCCATATGATGGGGCTCTGAAGCTAATGTTTAGCAACACTGCAATTAGTTGTTTTCTCTAATGTTTCTGGAACAGTTTTTTGTTGTTGTTGTTGGGTTTTTTTAAATTATAATTTTCAACCACAATTCAAAAGCAATAATTTATCTCACTCAATTATAATTTTGTAAATTTAGATTTATTATTAGTTTCTTTATTTTCCAGTTATTGAAATTACTATTGTGAATTTAGCCTTTTCTTTAATTGGAGGGTATTTTAAGTAGAGGTCGACCGATTAATCGGTGCCGATAGGACGTTTTACAAACTATCGGTATCGGCTGAACTTGGCTCCGATAGTGGCCGATGGCTACAGTTTTTTTCCACAGCGCCATGAAGCACTGCTATCTGATCACTCAGGGGCGGGGCTGCTCTTGGACAGAGAGAGCGAGGGGGGCAGGCAGCAGGAGGACAGAAGTGATCCAGATGGAAATTATAAGGAGTGCAGAGACATCAGTTCGTGCAATACAACTTTCACGAGTTGTAACTTAAACAACAAAACCTCCTTGGAGGAGGCAATAAGTAGCGGTTGTTCAACAAGCAGAAACGTGACTCATATTTCAGCATAAACAGCCACCGGCATGTTTGACCACGGTGCTTGTTAAGCTAACAACGAACAGCTTAAGAACACGCTAAATGAAAGCTGTATGTAGCCGCTTTCACACTTTCATGGCAGAATATGCCGTTAAGTCTCTGCTTTTTAATCAGAGATGTCTATAAACGCGCCGCTTCCTCGTGGACAAGTCCGCCTCAGCTCCGAGGTAAAAGAGAGTCTGAATGCAAACGGAATAAAAGTAAATTGATTACTGAGGACGACATAAAGCTCGGCTGGAACCGTAAGTTGTTTTCTTCTCATTTTTAAAGGCTATTATTTGTCATGTGGGGGCCACGGCAAAGCGTCATGTTTAATTACCTCCACCGTCACTCCTGACTCTTCCATGAACCGGTCCCTGTCTAGTTAGTCCTGCAGTTCTGTCAGTTCTCTCCGTACGGTTCTTGGAGGTTTGATTCCGCCACACAAACCAGTTTCCAGCTGTTCTGATACCATCTTTCATGTATTAACCGCTTCTAAAACTGCATGTAGAACAATCATCCGACCATGACGGGATCCCGCCGACATCACGTCTGTCCAGCCGCTGCTGCAGCATCATTTAAACATCAGATATTTACGTGAATACACGTCTGATTGATGTGATCTTAGTTTGTTTTGAATCTTAAAATTAGGCAAACTCTTGCAAACTTCAGTGCTGGCTGAGACAAACCAGCCCCCCCTCAATTTGTGTCCAGACTGAGTTTATAGTAACTTTGTATGGGGGGGTATCGGCTGATTAATCGGCTATCGGCTTTTTCCTGCTCCAAACTATCGTTATTATACCAGCCTTTAAAAATCCACTATCGGTCGACCTCTAATTTTAGGAATGACTGTATATACAGTTTATATATATATATATATATATATATATATATATATATATATATATATTATGTGTGTGTGTGTGTATATGTATGCTCAGCCATGGAAAAAATAAAGAGACCAGCCTTTTCATCAAAAATAATGGTTATGCAATCGAGTACCAACGGTGGTGTGAATTGTGACTAAAAGCGACAGAAAAGAAAATCTAGAATGCCTAAAAGCTGTTTCCTGCAGTACAATGTTGATGTAGCTGTTGATGTAAGAACTTTATAAAATTACCTATCAAGAAAAGCATGGAAAATGGCAAGATATCAGTTCTTTAATTAAAATCTTAAGAGCTCTTTTTGATGTTATCATTATATTTGTCCAGACAAATGTACTTTTAGTAGTACCAGGTATTAAAATGACCAAGAAATATGAGAAGACAAGGGTGGTCTCTTCATTTTTTCCATGGCTGTATATGTATTAGGGGGTGCAACAATACATGCATTGAACCATTCAATACAGGTGTGTATCTAACTGTGAAAACCATGTAGGAAATATAAAAAAATTACAGAATTTTTGATTTATTTGATGAACTTGTGTCCTGATGATGAGCTCTGTGTTGAAAAACTCAGTGGATCCGCATTTGATTGCTTTGGCTTTCATGTTAAGTATGACCCTATACTGTTGTGGACAGAAGCACATTGTGCTAAAAAAAGGCATGGAAATCTTTTTGTTTGTATGGAAAAAGTATCAAACTGTGCCACAAAAGTATCGAACCGAACCGAACCCCTAATATATATACTACTTCTGTGTGCATCGTGGTGTTCTTCACTCCGTGTTATGCATTAAAACTGTATAATGCACAGATCCAAGTTGTTTAATCTGCTTTTACCATGCTCCCACAGAGTAAACACTTAAAGGGACTTGAGGCAAGATTAAGAAACGAAACTCGCGACTGGCGCTTCAGGTAACTGCAGCCACGAGCCAAGCCGTCACGGAGCACAAACTGAAGCTATAATGTTGTTTACTCACCTTTTTCTTTATAGTCCCACTTTTTAGTGTCTTTCAGTTGATCTGGATCGTTTGCTGACAGCAGAATAATCCATAACTATCGCTTACAGTGTTTGAATTTACTGCAACCGTCTTCTTCCTGTATCAATATTGCGGATGTAGCGTCATTTCACGTCGCGCCACGTCCGACGTATATATATATATATATATACATATATATATGTATATATATATATATATATATATATATATATATATATATATATATATATATATATATATATATATACTGTATATGTACTGTATTGCATTACCTTGCTGGAAGCAGTATCAGAAGATGCTCCACTGTGGTCATAAAGGGATGGACATGGTCAGCAACTATACTCAGGTAGGCTGTTGTTAAACTGCCACGTTGGCACTAAGGGGCCTAACAACCCCCCCCCCCCCCAGGCAGTTTCTGAGCCTGGCATCTGAATGTGGAGCTGAAATGGAGACTCATCAGACCAGCAACATTCCTCCATCTTCTGTTGTCCAGTTCTGGTGAGTCTGTGTGAATTGTAGCCTCAGTTTCCTGTTCTTCGCTGACAGGAGTCGCACTCGGCCTGGTCTTCTGCTGCCAGAGCCCATCTGCTTCCAGGTTGGACATGTTGCGTCAGACTCATCTACTCCGTCTTTGTGTTGACCTCTTTCATACTTAATTACATGAAAGTATCAATACACCTGCTTACAATATGAATGTTTATTTTAATGTAATGATTGAGTCTATGCAAAATTCCCTTTTATATCAGTACCCAGGCCCTTTATCACTCTCATGATTGGGCTCTGGTGCATGACTGATCCTGGAAATGCTTGTACTAGTTAACTAGAATCTAGCCTGACACAATCAATGAGCACACGTCTTCTTTATGAGGTCACATTTTGTGGTGTTGCATTGTGAAATAAGCCATCAAATCAAAAGAATTAGGGGTCTCTGATTTTGTCAAATCACAAACCCATGCTAGGTTACAATGTGCATCTTTTCCACTTTGAACGTTTGAAATTGCCAACAGACTTTCCAGATCAGGATGTTAAACTGAATAACGAGTTTCTTTGTGGAGAAAAACCATTTAGGTCCACCAATCAGGCCATCATCAGTACAATAGTCAGACAGATGTCTCCACTCACTTACGGGTGCATTCCCGCCACCCCTCCTCAATTAAAACCTTGTTAATTTGCTCAAAAAGTTTGGTTCATTTGGGGAGAAGTGATTGTTCAACCAAACTTTGATGTGCATCACAGAAGTGAACTCTGGTCCGCCTAAATCCCTACCTCTCAGTTCACTTCAAGCGAACCAAATGCTGCAGGAGAATACAACTTATGTGGTGGAAATGATCAAGTTCTTTTGTTTGTCAGCTGTCACATCTTCTCCTTCAGTATTTCTTGATGCAGTGTGACATGGTGAGGAGGAGAACAAGTTATTCAAGAAGACCGGTTCAGGTCTTAATGCTCAATTGCAACTTTTTTGTTTTTACATGATTGTTTACATTATAATTTACTGCAAACACTCACCCGTTATCTACCAGCATTTTGTAACAGCACTGATCTTTTGTTTAACTGACTTATACTTCATCTCTTGGACAATTTCTTTGCTTTACCATATTTGGAAAACTTGTAGATGAACATAAAAATTTATTCAAACTATAAATACACTCTTAACTTATCCAAGAGTTATAATGTCTATAAAAATCCACTTGGACCTACAGAGAGATGCTCTAAAGTAGCATTTTTCTGAATGTGGAGAGGAGGTTATGCTGCATCTTAGTGCAGGATCACCACCTGCAGGTTTTAGATGTTTCCCTGCTGCAACACCTGATCCACATGACAGTTTGTTATCAATTTCTGCACAAGCCTTTTAATAACCTGATAGTTTGACTCAGTCATATTGCAGCAGGTAAACATGTAAAAACCTGCAGGACAGATGTCCACAGCTGGTTATCCTCCACTCCTGCATGAGAAAATCTTCCTTTAGGCTTTAAATAACTGTGCGAGCTCAGTACAGCAGATATTATTATATTCTTTTTCAAACTGAAAAAATTCTCAATATTTTAAAGTTGTACTTCCATGGTGATTTCATTAATATTTCTGTGTTCTCCATTATTATTGAATGCATTCTGCATAGTTTCTGTTTAAAAAAACCTTCTGGTATCTTTGTATCCAGCTGTATTTGTATACTAGAAGAGAGGCTTGTGGTCCAACGGCAGCTTTTCCGGGTCCTTCTCGTGAATTTCCGTCTGATTGGCTGCCTCCCATCAGTGTATGAAGGAAGCTCCGCCCTCCGCTCTTATTTCGTTACAGACAGGAAATAGAGCCGACAAACAAGTTTGTTCCGCCATGCTAACAAACAGTTAGCTAATTAGCTTCTCAACTCCAAAGCTACAGTCGTGCTGTCTTTACTTCTAGTGTGTAGTGGAGGGTTACCTGCCTTCCAATGGACAGATAGAAACCCCACGTGGGATACGCTATTTGCAATGTGACGTAGAAGTGCAAGGCTGTTCCTGATTCGCTCTTTTCTTCGTATTGTTTCTGTGATGAGAAAGAACAGCAGACTGGGGGGAACGCAACGCTAGCAAGTCAGCATGTGTAAGTAAACAAGGGGAAACCCTCCGTATTTCAGAAGGAGCAAGTTAAACGGGTTTTCAGTGGAAGGAGGCCTTTAATGACTTTAGACCCTCTGCCAGCAGTTCTAATAACTACCTCTTGCACTCCTAAACGAGCAACAGCTGCTCTTTCAAATAATTGGACTCAGTAAACTGCAATGTTTCCAGTGGATCTGATCCCAGTTTGGACCCAGTTTGACGTCATCATGGCAGTCACAGTTTATGGAAATTGTCCAGTTAACGTCTCATTCTTCTCCTGAACACATCCAGGAATCCTCTGATGGATTTACGTTATTTTAGTAGGAACTAAAGATACCAACAAGCTCACGTTTATGCCGCTACGGCGCTAAGCTAGCTGCTAACATGAGCTGCTAATATCAAGCTTTCGTATTACAGCCACTAACCTGTTCAGGTGTGTTTAAGGTGGATGTGGAGGATCCAGCATCTTGAATTTGATACCACAGACGATGCAGCTGTCTGCTCTCATGTTTGTCCCTTTTATTCAGTTTTTAATGTCCAAAGTTACAGCGATGCGGCAGCACCTGACGTGCTCACGTACTGCTGCTGTTTATGTGTGTGCGGGGGCGCGTGTCTGTGTGACGTCTCGGGAGGTGACAGCTGTCGACACGGACAGCAGGCGTGAATCAGACAGAGATCGTGACGAAATTAATAAGTTTTCTTTAAAAAGAAAAAGAAAAGAAAGAAAGAAAACCGCTGTTCACGAGTCTGAAACTGAAAGTCCAGCCTGTGAGTCTCTGGAAGAGCGACAATGTGGCTCCTTTGGTTTCTTGCACAAACTACTGCACTGCCGTCTCTAACTAGTTCTTCCATCCTCGCCCAGCGCCAGTTATTTTCAAGTCCTTTATCTGTCAGGACGGCTTCATAAACTCAGGCTCCACGATAAGATGTTCCATAGCTGATGTTTGCAAGCTGCCGTTCACTGCCGATGCAGCTGGATCTTTACCGTCATCTAACCACGCTGCTTTACTTGTGATTAGGTAGAAATGCGCTCCAATGAGCGCCAAAATACGTTGATCTTACTTGCAGATGAAGATGACCATTTATAGTGTGGGATTGTAGCAACTTTTTTTTTACCACACACTTGACTATATCAAGTTGTTACTGTGGAGTTTTTTTTCTTCTTTTTTTGCCCTTGCCACCACACGCCGGAAATCCGGCATGGTGCCGGAAAACTTTAAGCCCTGCGTGAACTTCGCCAAAGTGTTGTGTTGAAACAAATTCAGACTGAAAGAATGTTTCAATCCTCAATCATATTGAATCTAGTGGACTATTGTTGTGTGTAATATACTTGTAAATGGACCCTAAAGGCCCGCACTGTCCCACTGAGAGTTTTATCAAACTGGGAGTTCATCGTTTAGAACACAACGTGGAACTTTCGATCTGATGCAATGACTTTCCCTCAACAATTCCTTAAAGTATGGATGGAGGAAATCGGGGAACCAAAACTCACCTCATTTACACTGTAGGTCAAACAAAATGTACAATTTCCCATGTTTTTTAAGGAAGAAGGAAGAATGGATGCAGGTAAATGCTCTGGATCTCAGACAGCGGTGCAGCTTTACAATTTAACTACAATGTCCAAAAGATTCCCACCAACCAAATCCATAAATTTCTTTTAAAATGATTGTTAAAGCTCTGAAGTGACCCAGCTTGTCTGGGCCTGAAGCTTTGGCTGACACAGCCTAGTTAAACTTGACCACTTAAAACTTAAAGGCAGAGTCCGAAGTTTACCCCCTGAAAAAAACGTTGGACTTGTGCAAGTGAAATCCGTCTCAAACCGCGCCTTTGGGCCTCTACTTGCATTTGAATGCAACTCCCTCTCTCCCCCTGCCTGTAATTCGCTCTTTAGCTTTGTTTTGTTGTGGTCGGTACATTTCTGGGTGGAGATTTCTGTTTATATCGCCAGACAAAGAAAGAGCTAAGGACATGATGCTGTGTGGAAATAAGCTCATGATTGGAGCAGACGCCAGTCACTCAAACTCTCGAAGGAAAAAAAACAAAGAAAAACGGCGGATGCACCGAAGAAAAGGTAAGAGCTTTAGTTGGAAAACCAGGGTTAATATTGGTTTGGCTTTTACCCGCTTCTGAGCTCTGAAGGAGTCGTTCGAAGCTTAATAGGCTGAAGAACGAGGCGGCCATTAGCCTGAGAGGGAGGGCCGTTCAGTTTGAATGCTGTTATTTGCAAACAGTAACGGTGGGGGGGACTTTAGACTCTGCCTTTAAATCCTGCATGTGTGATTATTGAGGTTGCAACCTTGCTTCAATCTAACAGACGACTGAGTACTTGAAGGATAGCTGTATTTTTTTCAACCTGGACCTTATTTCTTGGAGTTTATACGTGCATTTACTCACTGGTAGAATTTTTGCATCACTTTGACTCCTTAGGAAGATATTACGTTGAGTCTCCCTTCGGCGTGCATTCATATAAGGCAGAGACGGAGCAGCCTCTCTATGAGGCATTATCTGCAGCACAACTCCTTCATTTCACCAATACTTGAAGTAGAATGAAAGAACGAATGAGTACCATTGTCCTGTGAGTTCAGAGTTAACTCTCCATTAGTTATTGGGGGTTTCTCTACACTCTACAGGCCACACACCCGATGGGTGCTGCTGCAGTACAGCTGAGAAAAGCAGCTCTCTACCCAGACACCAAAAATTTGTCATCCACGAAACTCTGAAATTTTACTGGTGAGTAAATGCACATATAAACTCCTCGAAATAAGTTTCAGGTTGAAAAAAAAAAGGAAAGTTATCCTTTAAATGGGACGTTTCGTTCTTTAGTTTACGATTAGGCTGAACTGTATGCATCAATGAGGAGAATCAAAGATGAGTCTGAGAAAATGAAGCCAACGTTTACCAATTTTCTACCCTGAACACCCCTTCTTTCTGTAATAAATTCATTGAGTTATAAACCCAGGAAGCATGCAGGCCTTCTCTGCTTTACCAGAGCTCTTTTCTGCTAGTTTATGTGAAAAACATAATGCATTTGTCACCGTTATAAAATCCATACAACCATGACCTGCGATGCCCCATAAACGCCCGTGGATTTGTCTTTGGCCTGCAGGATTTTAACAGTGAGATATTCTCCAAAGACTTTAGAAAGCATGTTTTCACACTGCTTTTGTCACAGTGTGGCCTTGCTGCAACACTGTTCCAATGGAATCTAGATAAAGGACAGGAATGTATGTGTGTGCAAGCATGTGTGTTTTGTCTGTCTTCCAATAGAGTCTACTTTCCTATCTGTGTACATACTGTGCTATGCCACAAAAGTGCATTTTGCCAAGGCCAGCCTGTCTGTTGTACAGCTAAGAAGCTGCTTCTATACATACAATGTGGTTAAATACGCGCTGACCGCAGCGGTGTATAGGAACTGGCAGCAAAGTAAATGCCTCTTACTGTAATGGACGGTCATTGAAGATTACTTTGCACATGTAATGACCACAAGGCCAGTTCACTATGTAAAAGAAAATGCAATCAAAGCCGGTGAAGGAATAATGACCGCCTTTGACCGCAGCATACTTAACACTGTTGTGTAGGAGTTCTCCTTCTAGACATTGCTTTAAGGACTGCAGGGCAATTTAAGGTGAAAACAAAGTTAATCTCCAGACAGTTGTTGCTTCACAGCAGTTTCATCAGCTTGATTAAATCTATATTTGCGTAGCAGGACTGAAACATAAAAAGATGAACAAATTTTCAGACTTCATGCTGAGTGAGCTCAAGCAGCATCACATTCAATAATCCATCCAGTCTGTTTACAACCAAACTTCTTAGTTCAGGTAATCACGAACAAAGAAACTGATGAAGGTTTAAAGTGCACGGTTTATATATTGTGTCTTCTTTTCCTCATCTTTGCTTTGCTAATGAAATGGCTTGTCCAAATACAAATGGCAGGTTCAGGCGTCAGTAGGCATACTGACGTATACCTATGACTTTGAAAGCATCCATTCCACTAAGGTGTATGAAAAACAGAATTTCAACTCTCTAAGATGTTTTAGACATTCATTTAATCATTTAATTTTTTTTTTTGTACCAATTGGAGTTTAAACATTAGAAACTGAGTAAACTCCTGTAAACTTAATACAAAAACTCGTCTTAAAACTCATTTTTCTTCTTCGTCTATTAACCCCAACCTTTTCTCCTCCCTTTTGGCTACTCATCGTGTCATTCGGATGTTGTAGTTTATAGAATGTGTTGCTCTAACATTTTTTCCTGTAACTGCCCATTCATCCATTTTCCTGCCACTTCTCTGCACATCACCTTTGCTCGGTATCCTGACTCAGGGTAACCCCATAACAAGATAGCAGCTTTTCCTCTCTGCTACACCTTTAGCTATGCTGTGAAATAGTGGCATGTTAGCATGAAGTGCTGTTTATGACATTAAATTGACTGCATAACTAACGATGTGTGAACCACATCATATTGGTTGGACGGTGTTAGTTATCATTTACTGTTGTTGTCACCTGTCAATCACTCGGCTGCATTGTAAAATACGGGGAAAAAAATTGTTTCTATATACAGTCAGCATGGACTTTATATGTGCTGCATAGAGTTATTATGCACGGAGAACACAGGAGTAGTGCACAACCGTGCAGCTTAGAGGAAAAGTTGCCATTATTAACTGATGAAACAGATATCTTTACTTTTAGTGCCGATAATTGAAATAGTGGAAACTTTATTGCAACTATGTTTTCGTATCATAATGACTGTATGATGACATGGTTTTATTTTCATTTCTGATCAACATTCTACCAGAGATCCCAATTGATTCTTGCTTGAAACACTATCAGGACAATCAGGTACTCTGGGGTGGATCTTGTAACCGCTACTTCCATCTCATTCAGTACTCACTCTAGTCGATATGCTTCAAACTACTCCATTTATTTGATGCCTAAGCTAACAAAAATAATAAAAATCATTCATTATCCAAGTCATCACAGTTCTTTTGTGACTAGCAAACAATCTAGATCACAAAAATAATTATGAAATGAAATCAGAAAACAATGACAGAGACAAGCAGCTCTGCTTGGGTTGAGAAAAAGCATGTTTTTATTCAAGGCTGAGCTGCTTGTCAGGGCTGTTAGTATTATGCAGTGTGAAGCTATGTGACAGAAAAAGTGCCGGATTCCATTGCCGTTCGTCATCCATGAACTGACAAACAAAAGCCGGCCACAGGCACGAGGAACATCTTAAACTTGTATCTTGCACCTCTGCGCCCAAATAATGGCACGCTAAGCTCTGCTGTTATAGCAGAGTCCAGCGATTACGGCGTGCCGAGTCATGACGTCAGCATTTAACAAGAGGATCTTCACATTTCATGAGCTTAAAAAATGCTTTAATCTTTTAAAGAAACATTATGAATAAACCTTAAGGAGGTGAGAGATCTGAGCTGATGTGTTTAATGCTTCTGAAAAAATCTGACCTTGCTGATGTTATAACACTCTGTCATAATCCTTTTAAAAACTTAAGAGGATGGAAAACATTCCCATATCAAGAAGTGCATTAATCATGTCAGCGGCATTCCTTCTGCTAGAAAATTAAGATATTTGTCATATTATTAAGGAATGTTTGCCAACTGCAGTTGCTCAATCACCACTCTCACTGATAATAACAAAATGTTATTTGAATCAGCCTCATGGGCTGCGGTTGGCCAGCCTCCACCCTTCACAAGCGCACACATGCTCGCACACAAAGCTAAGCCGAGGCACCAGAGGTCAAAGTCTATTGATAGACCATCAGAGCTGGAGTACCAGGTGGAGAAAGACAAATCAAACAGAGCAGGTTGGGGCAGGTGTGGCGATTTGTGTCCACGTGTTGGTGTGTGCTTGTCTCAACTGCCAGCTTTGGCCAGGCATACCTTAAAAACTGCATGTGTGAAGGGTTTAGCAAGTAGATGAGGGTGGGGGGCTGCTCCAATGAAGGGTTATAAGGTCAGGAAGGAGGGTAAGAGGAAGAAAAGAAACCTCCTTCCCTCCCTCCCTCCCTCCCTCCCTTCCTTTCTTCTCCCGTTATTCTGTCATTCTTCTGCTGCACCTCTGAACCCCGTCTGAAGTTCAAATTCATTGTCAAAGTGAAAGTGAATGAGTGAAAGGGTGAATGAATGAGATGTGGGGGAGGGTCGTGGGGGGTGAAGCAACATGTGTCAGATAAGCATTCTCCATGTCCATGTGTGTCAGAGTGGTGGTTAATGGTTGAACATGCTTCACTATGTGCTTTAAGTTGTGTTTTTACTGGTTGAACTGGTGTTTTGGGAACCTAAAAACTGTTGAAACCAGGTCCCAAAGTCAATAAATGGGGTCATCAAAACCTGCTACAGCAATGCTTCGTTAAAAGAATATTCTCAGTCAGAAACAAGAAAAAGCTACTTAGTACACCACATCTTGACCTGATCAGTTTTTACCTGTGTTGTGTGGTTTAGTTGATCCTGGTAACCTTAATCTTTCCTGCAAAACTTCAACAATAAAACATTTGAGAAACACCAGAGTGCAGATAATTCTCTTAACATCAAAAACAGAAAAAATAAAAAATACAAACAAGTAAGGCTTTACGTTAACTTGGAGGGACAGGACCCAGCCAGAGTGCATCGTTTGCAGGGAGAAGCCAATGACACGTCCACAGCTTTTTGGTGGTTGTATGGATGGGCTCTTTAGGGAAAGCAGGTTGGGAACCACTGGTCAAAATGGTCAACTTAAAGGGGAAGTTGGGTTTTTTTCAACCTGGACCTATTTTTCTAGCATGAAATACATTCATTTCCTCACCCAGACAGTTTTGGAGTAACTTGAATTCCTTCAGGAGATTGCGCAGCCTCTAAATAAGGTATTATCTGCATCAAATTCCTTCATTTCACCAATGTTTTGTTACGAAACATTAATCGGAACCCCTGTGAACTCGAAGCGGCTTTAGGTTGCTTATTTGTGGTGGTCCGTACTTATTTACAGACATTTACTTGCTATGATGTCAAATAACAGTGACGCAGTAAAAATGTCTGTAAATAAGGACAGATCACCACAAAAAAGCCACTTCAAGCCGCTTCGAGCTCACAGGGGGGTCCGACTAATATTTGATAATAAAACATTGGTGAAATGGAGGAGTTTGTGGCAGATAATGCCTTATTTAAAGGGCTGCACGAGGTTGCCCACATCACTTACATTAATATATTATATACATTATACGCTGATCTGATTGGATCTAAATATCTCCTGAAGGAATTCAAGTTACACCAAAACTGTCTGGGTGAGGAAATGAATGGATTTCATGCTAGAAAATAGGTCCAGGTTGAAAAAACAACAACTTCCGCTTTAAATGATCTGCCCAATTTTAGGAAATCCAGTCATGGCAATCATTAAGCTGCTATACTGCATATAAAGTATTTCTAAGTGCTGCTTTAACGGCAGTTTAATGTTGTAACATGATTATCCAGAAAGGCCTTTAACAATCCATCTTTTTACACTATGACTCAGGAAACTTGTTCACCGACTGCACAAGATTATGTTCTGAGTTATATCATCCTCTGACTCTGCTCCGACACCCCTGACCTCACAGTGCAGCGACTGCTGATGGCTGGAAGGGCAACACGGGGCTCCGATTCTCCGGGGTCATGGAGGGCCTCTCTCTGATCTCTGACCCCAAAAAGAGGCCTCTCGGCCTGGCCGAGCCAATGGAAAATCCCTGGGGCTTGAGCTGGATAAAAGGATGTCCAGGAGAGACATGGATTATCAGTGCGCATGTGTGCAGGGTATGTGTGTGTGCGTGTGTGTGTGATGATATGCCCTGGAGACTCATGCCTGTCTTGTGTAACCGAGTTCAGGACACACAATCTCCAGCACATGCAACGCACCAGGGTTATGGAGGTTAATTGCAGCTACACAGATGAGGGGGTTGGGTCACCTTTGTCAGAAAAGTGTGCATGTGTGTGTTTGTGTGTAAAGAGAGAGAGAGAGAGAGATGAGTAAGGGGGAGAGAGGGAGAAAGGTGGGACATTGCATGAACTCAAGATGTGTGGGAAAGAGATATGGACACACACACACAGGTGGATGAGAAGACATGGTGTGTCAGGTTGTTTTGTCTGGGACTACTGTGCTTATATTCCAGTGACCCTCCCGCAGGTCTATGAGCCTGTCAAAGCACACACACACACACACACACACACCAACACACACGCTCCCATCCTGTCTTTTAATCTTTTCCACCCCTTTTCCTCCGGTGTGTTCATATGTGAGTGTGTGAAAGGTCAAAGTTCAACCTGCGGGTTTAAGGCTTGGGTTTCACATGACTACACACCTTTGTTGCCGGCTGCAGTGGCAAGACTAAATGTGTGTGTGTGCGGTGAGGTTCAGGGGGAGTATCTGGTATGTTGTGTCTAGTTCAGAGCCGTGGCGGACACAGACAACACTTCAGCCTGCACAGCCCTGCCCCCTCACTTACGTCTGAGGTTTGATGTCTGCTGAATGCCATGTGATTGCACAAAAACGTGTGAACTCCTTACACACACACACACACTAACTCACACAATGGACTTATGTTGGTTTGAGGTATTTTTTCTGAGCACAGCTGCAGGGGGAATCCGTTAGGAAACCCTACAGTGAAACCACCGTCACCCCGCCTCAAGGAAATGTGCTCACCTGGAAGAATTTCATTTGTCTGGCTTTCTATGTTTTAATGTTTGACGGTACTCTGTGATACAGCATGACCTAAACCCAGACTGAGGGGGTAATCTACAAAGATTCTGCCGCTTTAGTGAGATTTTAGGAAAAGTTACAGCTTAGAATTGTTTATCTTATTGGTCAAGCAGCCAGTAGCCTGCTAACACTTGCTTACAGTTGCTAACCCCGAATGATACCCACACCCACTTACACTCACTATTCACTGATAACACCCACTAACAGTTGCTAATCCCGATATATACCCACTAAAACTCACTAGCCACTGATAACACCCGCTAACAGTTGCTAAACCCCAATATATACCCGCTAAAACTCACTCGCCACTGATAACATCCGCTAACAGTTGCTAACCCCTGATATATACCTACTATTGCTGCGTTCCATTTACCTCCGAACTGGAAAGTGGGAACTGGGGGGTGATATCACACCTGACCAACTTGCGTTCCAGTTCACTGGTCGGAAAATCCTAGCAAAACAATGAGTTTGCTAAGGCTATTCTTATTAAGTCGTTAGCACAGCAGGCATTGTAATTCACATATACCACATGAAAAATGTGAATTACACTACAGCAGCTTCCCCCTACATTTATATCTAACAATACCACATGTTTAACTGATTTAGTGGAACAAAAAATAGTCAGAAGTGAAAAAAATGTATCATTACAGGAGTTTCTACAACTGCTAACCCTACTGCTAACATGGGTTGCAGCCTTCTTTAAATCTTTACTTGGAGGTTGCAGGATTGTCAAACTTTCTGAGTGGGAAATCCCAGCTGGGTGGGTTGTGTGTGTGTGTGTGTGTGTGTGTGTGTGTGTGTGTGTGTGTGTGGGGGGGGGGGGGGGGGGGGGTGTTCCAGTTGAAACTTCCTACTCAGAACTGGGAATTTCTGAGTTCAGAGTTCAAATGGAACTCAGCATAAAACTCGCTAAACACTGATGAAACCCGCTAACAGTTGCTAACCCCCAATCCACTAAAACCTGCTTACCACTGATATGAGTTAATGTGGGCAAAAAATTTAGCAAATTCAATTGTATCTTCTGCAGTGTCCGTGGGAAACAATTAATATCCTCTCTGATTCAATGTTTATTAAAAAACCAGATGAAAACAAACTGATATAGTCAGCAAATCAAAAGGTAAGAAATCAACTGACGGCTATAATTTTGATATGTTTTTGTTATAGAAAATTATTGATTGTATTGTAAAACCTCTAACTCAAATTTTTAACCTGTCTCTAAGGACTGGGAAATTTCCTGCAAAAAGGAAAAATAGCTAAAGTGATACATTAGTTTAAATCTGGTGACAATCATGTCTTTTCAAATTACAGGCCAATTTCACTGCTACCACAGTTCTCCAAAATTTTGGAAAAGCTATTTGTAAAAAGGTTAAGTGATTTTATAGCTTAACATCAAATACTTTGTGAAGAACAATATGGGTTTAGGAAAAATCAAACTACCCCATTAGCTTTAATAAATTTTCTTGAACAAATTACACAGGCAGTGGAAAAAAGCAATATACAGGATTTTTTTTTCTTATTTACAGATACTATAGATCACACTTTATTACTAAACAAATTACAGAAATATGACATCAGGGGACTGGCTCAGGATTGGATCAGCTATTTACACAACAGGTGTCAGTGTGTCCATATTAATACAATAAACTCAGATTTCTTGAAGATTACATGTGGGGTACTTCAGGGTTCAGTCCTTGGGCCATTGTTGTTTCTTTTATACATCAATGACATTTGTTTTGTTTTATAAGTCTCTGTATTGTATTTTGTTAGCTGATGACACAACTGTGTTTTGTAGTGGAGATGACTAGGGAAAGCTTCTAAGCAAGATGGAAAAGGAGCTTTTGAAATTCAAACAATGGTTTAATTTAAATAAATGATCACTTAATCTCAGTGAAACCAAATTTATTTGGAAATAAACCCACAACTAATAGTAGAAATTTAGTAATAAATAAGGCTGAAATTGAAATTGTTACTGAAAACAAAGTTCTTGGAGTTATCATTGATAGTAAATTAAGCTGGAAATCACACATAAATTATGTTAAATCTAAAATCTCAAAATCTATTGCAATTTTGTATAAAGCTCAGGACTTCCTTTCTCATTATTTATTCAGTATTTTATATTATTCATTAATAGTGCCTTAAATGACATTATATTGAGGTTTGAGGAAACACAAATACAACTAATACAAATTCTTTTTATTACAAAAATGCTATAAGATTTATCAGTAATAAACCTTAAGGCCTTTTCACACCGGGACTGATGTGAACAAATGGCACAAAATTGCGAATAATTCGAAGGAGAAATATCGACGCATTTGTCTATACACACCTGATCCAACGCGAAATTACAAAGATGCAAGAAAAAACTCGCATCCGTTATTCCAGAGGAACGTGAGCACATGCAGCAGTGATGGAGGGAGAGGCGGCTGCAGGGAACCTTCTGGATGCTGAAAAACAGCTGATCTCACCGTGGAGATGCCGAACGTGGATTTTAAATATAACACCTGTAGCTAATAACCTCGAATGGCTACGTGTAGGGGAAACACTGTTACTTCAGCAGTGATCCCCCCCCCCCCTTGTTTGCCAAAAAAGAGTGCTGTGACCATAGACTGTATATAATTACTGGACGTAGCTTCCGGTCTCTTCTGAATAGAGAAATGTGAAGCCAGTTGGGCGTGTCTTACCGTCGCCATCTTGCCGTGTCACGTACGTCGTCACTCCAGGAAAATACTAAAATGGGCACAGCGCGGCCGCGGGGCAAATGATTGACAGCTGACGTACTGTGGGCTAAACGCTAACTGAGCTAACATGAAACTAAGAGGAGCTAACAAAGATAAGCCCCCTAAGCGGCATGGTTAAGGTAAGACATGCTTAGACTTGCAATTCGCTGACTAAACACCGCCGTTGTGCGACTCTGTAACAAACTGAGACCTTATTAAGAGCAAAGAAGGAGCTAACTAGGAGCCTCCGGTCGGCAGGCGGAGCTTCCGGTCTGCCGCATGTCAATCATAAGGACACGCCCTTAATTATGTGTAATTTGAAGAATAAATAACATCTAAACGAATGAGTTATAAAAAAATTCACCCCCCTCACAGTTGACATGAAGGTAAACTTGAACTAATAAACCTAAAATGATTTTTTGAAACAGGCTGTAAACCTGTTTATTTCTGCTGTGAAGTTGGCGTTTTTAACATGGGAGTCTATGGGGATTTGCTCGCTCTTGGAGCCAGCCCCTAGCGGATGAAGGGAGGATTACACTATTTGCAACGCGGAAGCGAGCTTCACTGTTCTGAGGCGGAGTTTGCCCCTTGGCTGTGACACAAAGATGATAAGACCTGAGCCATAATGATACAGTAGCAGCGTCAAGGGACACTTCTCTCTTTTTCCTTTCTCTCTCTGCTTGCGACCAGCTCTGTGACGGCCAGAGCACCTTCTCTGATTGGTGTGTTGTGTATCTGTCGGATGCGAATATGAAGAAAATCGACCTCAGTTTGAAAAACTAAACGTCGCAAAATCGCAAGACGGAATTTTGTCACTGATGTGAACGCTCCCGTTGACTTTACATTAATTTGATTATAACTGAGGCCGTGCGATTCTTTCGGACTAAATATTCAGAGTAGGTGTGTAAAGGCCTTTACCGTGAGCTAAATAACCCACAATTTATTTCTTTAAACATTCTGAAATTCAACGATTTAGTTGATTGCATTACAATACAAATCATGTATAAAGCAAAAATAAAAAAAAATTAAAAAATACCACATTATGTCCTGAACTTGTTCAAAATTAAGGAATCTAGGTATAATCTGAGAGGAACTTTACTATTTGACAAACCAAAAACTCGAACTATAGTAAAACATCATTGTGTTTCTGTTAAAGGTGTAAATATTTGGAATAGCTGTTCCGATAATGTAAAGTTATGTTGTACTCTAGTTGGTTTTAAGAGACTTTCTAAAAACCATACAATTTCTCCACACAATCTGAAAAATTAAGTTTACTAATTTTTGTATTGTTACTTATGGATTGTGTGCCGTTTATTTCAGTTGTGAAGAGTGAAATTTTACTTCGCTGATGAATTTGTTTTGTCTGAGTTTTGGTTTAACTTTGTAATGTAACAGGGGTAGGTGGATATTATAAGCTTTTGCTTCAACCTACACGCTTTCGGTTACATAGGTCAACTGAGAAATCAGCTCTTTCTTTTAAACCAAATAAACCTTCTCATTCATTCATTCATTCTCATTCATAACACTCACTAACAGTCGCTAATCCCCGATATATACCCACTTAAACTCCACTGATAACACCAGCTAACAGCCGCTAACCCCTGATATATACTCCCCTCCCCCACTTGCCCTACAGGTGCCTATGGCACCTGCCAGGCCGGCATTGTAAATAAGAATCTTGTTCTTAATGTCTTTGCCTGGTTAAATAAAGGTTAAATAAATACTCACTAAAACTTGCTAAACACTGATAACACCTACTAACAGTCACTAACCCCCATTGGGTGTAACCTCTGATAACACCCAATAACCCCCAATATATACCCACTAAAACTTGCAAATTACTGATAACACCGACTAACAGTCACTTACCCCCTATAGCCTACAACTAAAACTCGCTAGCCACTGATAACGCTCACTAACAGTCGCTACTCCCCAATATATACCCACTAAAACTCGCAAACCACTGATAACGGCCATTAACTGTCGCTAACCCCCGATTTATACCCACTAAAACTCGCTAACCACTGATAATACCCGCTAACAGTCGCTGACCCCCCGATATATACCAACTTAAACTCGCCAACCACTGATAACACCCACTCACAGTTGCTAACCCCCGATATATACCCACTAAAACTCGCTAACCACTGATAACACCCACTAACAGTCGCTAACTCCAGATATATACCCACTAAGACTCGCTAACCTCTTATAACACCCACTAACAGTCGCTAACCCCCAATATATACCCACTTAAACTTGCTAGCCACTGATAATGGCCATTAACTGTCGCTAACCCCCGATATATACCCACTAAAACTCGCTAACCACTGATAACACCCACTAACAGTCGCTAACCCCCGATATATACTCACTAAAACTTGCTAGCCACTGATAATGGCCATTAACTGTCGCTAACCCCCCGATATATACCCACTAAAACTCGCTAACCACTGATAACACCCACTAACAGTCGCTAACCCCCGATATATACCCACTAAAGCTTGCTAGCCACTGATAACGGCCATTAACTGTCGCTAACCCCCGATATATACCCACTAAAACTCGCTAACCACTGATAACACCCACTAACAGTCGCTAACCCCCGATATATACCCACTAAAGCTTGCTAGCCACTGATAACGGCCATTAACTGTCGCTAACCCCCGATATATACCCACTAAAACTCGCTAACCACTGATAACACCCACTAACAGTCGCTAACCCCCAATATATACCCACTAAAACTCGCAAACCACTGATAACACCTGCTAACAGTTGCTAACCCCCGATAATACCCACTAAAGCTTGTTCCATTCTGTATGAGCAGCAAGAACAAAATTTATCTTGGTCTGGTCAATACGCAGCTTGGGCTGCGACAGGGCAACGGATTCAGTGGGGGTTGGGGAGGGGGTTGTTGAATCCTGGTTAGTTTTCTCAGGAAGTCTGGAGATGGTGTAAATGTGCAAACAGACTCACACAAACTCATGCCGAGCATGTGGAATGATAGCTGTTCAAAATGACTTGCGGTCAGACATTGAGTGAGAAGGAGGTAAAAGATCCAATAGAAATGTGGTCACCTCAAGTCTGTGCACAGTTGATGCACCTCCATGTTTTGCTGTTTGATGGTGAAAACAGGTGTTGCCTTGAGTCACTTTTCTTCCTTGTTTTCCTTTCTTCTCATTTAGTTATTCTTAAAGCAGTGCCACTCTGGTAAGGGCAGGAATATGTCATTTAAAAGGCTAAATTGGATGAACAAAGTGAAGAGCAGCTAGCAGAGATGCTTAGTTCTACTGCAGAATACAGTCGAATGTCATTCCTTCAGAGTGTTGTACTGTAGTTAGAGAATTGTTCGCTAGGAGTTAGTGGTAGCTTATGGGTTCAGCAGAGAAAGCTGGTTTGTTTCTGAGGGTGGAACTGCTTCTAAAAACTTTTTGAAACATCTTTGGCTTAGGTAATCTGTTGTCAGATGTAGCACCCTTTATGTGCAATATGTTCTCCTAATCACTTCAGATAGTAAGCCTCAGATGTATTTTTGTTAGTTTCCAGCTTTACACCCCTGCCCAAATATAGTCTACGTCTAGCTTTACAAAGAATAAGATAGCGTAGAATATTATGCTAATGGACAAAATAATTAAAGAAGAAAGAAGATGTTTAGTTTGGACCAGAGTTCAGCTTTAGGAGAGAATCATTGTAGCCTATACCCCCCTCCCCCTCCCCCTTTTTGTCCTTGGGGTACAAAGATCGCCCTGTCTTTGTACATTGGTATTTTAGCCCCCAGCATAGAAGATCTACCGGGGGGAAGTTTTCAGATCTTTATCAATAGCAACAAGTGAATGTTGAACTTCAGTATCCACATTTCAACCAAAATCAGCCAGCAGTCTTACGTTGGACATTTTTCAAGCTAAAAGAGGAATTCAGCTGCGTTTTGCTCCTCCTCTCCATCATCCCCAAACAGCTCTGGAAAAGTTTTCTGTCAAAAGTTTCTGGTCAGAGTTAGGGGTGGGACAAAATATCGATTCACTGAAATATTGCGATATTTTATATGCCGATATCATATCAATCTTAAAAAACGCAGTATTGGTCCATTTTACTGATGAAATCTTGTGATTTTTCATCGTTTTGTTCCAAAATCTTGCAAGATTTTGTTCTATGAGCAGTGGTCCATGTAGAACGTCCCTGCTTTCCACTGATATCTATGTGCATCTGCAGGTTCAGGTTCAACTTTACACACAGTAGAAAGTACAAGTTAACATGTGAGTCCAGGTTTTCATTGAACACCCAGTTGTTGGAGATTAGAATGACTGAAATTTATTATTGTATTTTATTGAATGCACTGTGGGTTGAGAGAGATGTTATTTCATCTGTGCCGTATGTCACGTGCGGTCCACTTGATAATAAATTGAAGTTGAGTTGAAATGTTCTCACTAATATGCATTTTCCTATACTCATATACTACTTTGTACCATACTTTATACTACTCAACTCAACTTTATTGTCAAATGTGCTGCATGGTAGACATACAACACATATGAAATTACAGTCCTCTCAAACCCATGTTGCATAATAAAATATAATAAACTATAAGATAAAAATATAAAATATAAAACATAGGAATCCGCTCAGATAACTAGAACTCTAAACACGAAACTAAATTTAAATACTAAAGAAGATTACAACTGTACAGATGGGAAATGTAACGGTAAAGTTTGACAATGTAACATTACTGGGGTCCTGATGGACAATAGTGTAAATAGCAAATACTTTACTACAACTACTACTGTTATACTTTATACTACTTTGTTTTACTGTTTTACTAATTTCACATGGATTCGTGTACATTTCTACTATTCCAGCTCAGCTGTGGTAATATTGTCTTTAAAGCACTTTATTTTTATTTTATCTGCACATCTATCCAGTTGTACAGAAGAGTTTTCTTTTTTTTCTCTTCCGTACAGTTGGATTTTACCAAAGTGGGAAATATTTATGTTCAGGGAGACGACTGTAAACGGTTTTATTATGAGATCCAAGTGACAAAGAAACCTGTCCAAGTTTAATAAAGGGGACATGGAGAAACTGAATTTCAATGATTTTGACTCATTTTGTTGTTTCAGTCATCTGATGTGTGTATATGGGTACAATTTTTATTTCAAACTGCATTTTAAATTTGTCTGAAGGGCCTAGAACATCGCAATATATCACAATATCGCAAAATTGTATCATAGCCTACCCATGTATCGTGATACGTATCATATTGTGAAGTGTTTGCTTATACCCTGCCCTAGTCCAGGGCTCCAGACTAACTTTTTTCACCAGGAGCGCACTGGCCCCTAACTGAAATTTTTGGAAGCAGAAGATATGCTGAAGTTAGTTCAAACACTTTTATTTATCATCATATTCATCTTCCTTAGTCATATCTCACAAAGCTGCATACTTCCATGTTAACTTTTGCTGTCTTTTCTTTCTCCATCTTTTCCATGTAAAAAGTTTTTTTACACCTCCAGTTGTCATTAAAACTACTTGTATTTAACAGGTAAAGTTGCTTAGTGCAAATATACTCAAAGATAAGTAAGCAGAAATAGCTATTCAGAAATAATTCAGTCCTTTATAAAAAGCTCCTGATGTCTGGGCTAATAGTGACAGCCACCTGAAACCAGACAGAACGCGTCACAAACAGGTAAGTCTGGTGGTCAAGTTGTCACCTTGCACATATTTCCCTTCCCTCCATGCTGCTCATGCTTTTCTGAAATGAGGCCAAACTGGCTTTTGAAAGCCTTCATATGTCTCAATGGTTCAGTGAAGTAAGATGTTCTATACTTCCCTTTTCCCTGTTTGTCCCCTCAACAAGCTCTATTTTTGACTTACAGGTGGAGCGTGAACCTGATGAGGTGGCTTTTTTCTCTTTCTGGGTCTCAGAAAAAAAGAAAACAAGAAACGAGGGAGTGAGATGCACCCTGCAAAAAAAGGTCAATCTCATTAAATCATTTAAGTTCTCAGTCGCGCTCTATATTTAGTGTCCTAACATAAAAAGCGTTTTATGTAGAACAGATGCAACAACTTTTTGTCTTATAGAAATCAGTTGCATCCTGCTGTTGTGGTTATTTTGCATTGCTTCTTCTACTTTTGTGTCCTTGTGTCTTCTGTTAGGTCAAGGTCAGACCATGTGGTGGGAGTCCAAGTTGAATGTACAGGTACGACCCAGAAAATTAGATATATCCAGAAAAAAGAATTGAATTGGTCTTTAAAAGCTTTGAGATGACTGTCATGAATCGGTGCTATATAAATAAAGTTGAAAGCTTACTGTAATTGGATTTAAATCTCCCTAATGTATACAGGTACTACCCTAAAAATTTGAATATCCAGAAAAAGTTTATGTATTTCTGTAATTCAACTTAAAAGGTGCAATTTACATATTGTATAGATAAATAATATGCAAATCAATATATTTCAAGCTTTTATTTGTTTGGATGTTGCTGATTAGGACTTGCAGCTTTAGAAAACCTCAAATTCAATTACTCAAAAAATTAGAATACTGCATGAAATTAATTTTAAAAGGACATTAAATACAAAAATATCAGGTCTCCTAAAGTAAAACCTTGCATCTGTACGTAGTACTTGGTGGGGGCCCCTTTCATGACTGCCTGAACCTGGTGTGGCATGGATGCTAGCAGCTTGTGGCATATCTCAGGTGTTATGGAAGACCAACATGCTTCCATCACAGCCTTGAGCTCTTCTTATTTTTTTGGTCTCTTCCCGTTCAGCTTTCTCTTGACGATGCCCCACATGTTTTCAATGGGGTTCAGGTCAAGTGATTCTGCGGGCCAATCCAGCATGGTGATCCATGGTTGTTGAAGCAGGATTTTGTAGTTTTGGCAGTGTGGGCAGGTGCCAAATCCTGCTGGAAGATGAAGTCTGCATCCTCATACAGCTGGTCCACTTAAGCAAGCATGAAGTGCTCCAAAATGTCCTGGTAGACGGCTGCATTTATGCTGGACTTGATGAAGCACAGAGGACCAACACCAGCAGCTGACATGGACCCCAGGTCATCACAGACTGAGAAACTTAACACTGACCATCTTCTCCAGGCTGCTGTCAGCCCTCCGGCTTCTACACCGTTTTCTTCCACACTTCTTCCTTCCACTTAACTGTCCATTAATGTGCTTTGAGACACTCTGAGAACATCCAGCTTCTTTTCTATCACTTTTTGTGTCTTTCCACCTTGTGCAGGGAGTCAATGATGGTTTTCTGCACAACTGTCAGATCAGCATCTTCCCCATGATTGTGAATTCTTCTAAACCAACACAGAGACTTTTTAAAGGCTCAGGGTACTTATGGAGGTGTTTGGATTACTTACCTGATTAGAATGTGACACTCTGAGCCTACAATACTGGAGCTTTTAATTATTCTAATTTTTTGTGTTTTTGAATTTGAGGTTTTCTTAAGCTGCAAGTCCTAATCAGCAACATCCAAACAAATAAAAGCTTGAAATATATTGATGTGCATATTATTTATCTATACAATATGTAAATTGCCCCTTTTAAGTTGAATTACAGAAATACAAGAACTTTTTCCAGATATTCAAATTTTTAGGGTAGTACCTGTATACATTAGGGAGATTTAAATCCAATTACAGTAAGCTTTCAACTTTATTTATATAGCACCGATTCATGACAGTCATCTCAAAGCTTTTAAAGACCAATTCAATTCTAATCCAGCTCAATCCAGTGGATTCCCAATCCCAATTCACTGTAACAGTATTTAATCCGCTGAGCCCTGTGCCTATTTTCAGGCCGCCGCACTAAAAAGTCATTCCCATAATGAAATGAGAACATCTCTGCAACCACACAGTCCATCTGAATCCTTCTGGAGTCACAGTAAAGGGGGATGTGTTAAGATGTGTAAATGTAAGTATACATGCTAGTGGTGAAGAATAAAGAAGACTCGCCAGGCCTGCTCATAGCACAAATGGAAAGCCTCTCAGGCTTGCCTGAAATAAACAAACACTTTCCAGTTGAATATGAACGTCATAGTAGTACCATATATGGAAATCACCTCTGCAAAGGCCAACTGTGATCAAAGTGAAGCAGAACAGAATTACAGAGGTTTCAGTACAGAAAAATCAGGGGAGGTTTTCAAAATGGCCATTTTGGCAGTTCAGTCATCTGTTGTAGGGATGTGAAATAGGGATGCACCGATCTGATATTTGAGGTTTTGGTATCTGCCGATACAGATCCAATACTGACACAGAAAAAAGAGAAAAAAAACAGCATGGTATTGTTTGATGGTACACCTTGTTGTGTAGAAACGGGCTGGGATCTTTCTTTCGTGCAAGCCAACATCAGACTTGGGTTTAAATTTTTTTTACCTGGTTTTATAATTGGGGATTATCACGCTTACCGGAACTTCCTGGTATTTGGGCATTTCCTCTTCCTGGCCATTTTAACAACAGCCGTTCCTGCTCTGTTTTACTGTTTAAATCGGATAAACTCCAAACATACTTAAGTTTTCATTCCAGACCGAAGTCATACTAAGGAAGAAGTGGATCAAAGCGATCGATTCGCCGCGGCGAAGGGCCGAACTTTATAATAAAACAACACACGTTTGTTTGTAGCCGGTGGGGCACAACACCGCACGACACCGGCACTTCACAGCATGCTAGCATTAGCCAGCTAGCGTTTACTGACGTGATTAACATTGTGCGTCTTAAACACACAAACATCTGAAAATCGGGTCTGTACCCCCCCGTTTCCAGTGGAACAACTGGGGACTGCCAAGAAAGGAGACGCTTTCAGATGCTCGTGTGTTTTCAGCCGTACAAAGTTAGGCACGTCATCGAGCTGGCTAATGCTAGCCTGCTAACACGACTGTATAGTCTGCCAGCTACAAACAAACGTGTGTCGTTTTATTATAAAGTTCGGTCCTTCACCGCGGCGAATCGGTCGTTTTAATCCACTTCTTCCTCAGCATCACTCAGTCTGGAATGAAAACTTGGCATTGGCGTTTATCCGATTTACAAAGTATAACAGAGTAGTAGCCGGCAGACTACTGTTAGCAGGTTAGCATTAGCCAGCTTGATGACGTGCCTAACTTTGTACGGCTGAAAACACACAAGCATCTGAAAGCGTCTCCTTTCTTGGCAGTCCCCAGTTGTAAACGCTAGCTGGCTAATGCTAGCATGCCGGTGTTGTACCCCACTGGCTGCAAACAAACATGCTATGTTGTTTTATTATAAAGTTTGGCCCTTCACTCTGGAGAATCGCTTTGATCCACTTCTTCCTTAGTATCACTTCAGTCTGGAATCCGTGAAAATTTCAGTAGGGTTGGCGTTTATTCACGTTATCTACGAAGTAAAGCAGGGACATTGAACTGGACCGGAAGTGGGCGGTCTAAGTGTTTTAAACCGGAAGTTCAGAACACGGAAGCGTGATAATCCCCCATTACTTATTTAACAACTGTGCACACACAGCAATCTTATGCCCCGTTTCCACCAGCGGGTCTGGGTCGGGTCGGGCCGGATCGGTCCACGTTTTTTTGCATCTCCACAGATAAAAACTGGGACGGGTACCCTTATATCCGACCCGACCCGGACTACTTTTTTGGCACCCTTCGGTAGGGGTACTGATCTAACCGATCCGGACCAAAGAGGTGGAGCTAATACACAGCAATCAGCTGATTCATTGAAAAATCCGCCACTTCCCGCGTGACCCAGCGTAAAAACAAAGCCGGGGTGACTCCTTTCTGTTTCTGTCACATGTGGCGCCGGTGTTTTGGTTAAACGGTGTTACACGGCGATGATGTCACACAATCACGTAGCAGCGCTGTCCAGCTAATTCTCCGCCTCCAGAATAAGGGTACAGCTTGCTGTGGGGACACAGCGTGAAATCAACACATCTGCACCCAAACCCACCCGATCCGGCCTGGCCCGGCCCGACCTGACCCAGACCCGCGGGTGGAAACGGGGCTTTAAATAAACTTTAACAATCTTGAAGCAGCTTCACAAGCTTGGTCTCATATGTAAAATATAACAAAACGTCCCCTGGTTCAGTCAGTGCAGTCAATAAATGTAAAAAAATAAAATGCTGAAACTAAGGGGAAAAACAACAGCCTGACCTCCTGGCGTATTCAAACCATGCCACCCACCTTACCGTGTTCATCATGCTGCTGACGTCTTTTATAGCAGCGCCACGTTGTTTTCAAACCACGGATTTGTTGTCAAGTTTTCCATCATCCAAGTATCGCCAAACTTTTGACCTGTGTCTTCAGATATAAATATGTCCTCTCCACCTGCTGTCTCCTCCCTCCATGTTTGCTGTTTACTTACTGCAGCTGCACCACCCGGCTCCCATGTTTTAAAAACCAATGTTAAAAGATGGTGATGACATGTTCAAGGCACCTCAGAAATACGGGTGAAGAGGAGACAAGCTATGTAATAATCGGTGTAATCATGGGTTTTTGCCGATACAGACATACTAAGAAGGATTTGTCGCACAATTAGCCGCCAGTTGTATCTGATGAAGACTGAAGCTGCCGGTGCAGTCGCATCTCACACGTCTGTGTCGGACCACCGATTCAAATGGCTGAATCTCTACATTCCAAATCTGTTTAAAACATCTCCCAACTGGAGGACTTCAGCTTTTAGAAAGTTAGAAAAAGGGAAACCCTCCCTTTGTACAGGAGGGGAAACCTCCAGCAGAACCAGACTCATGAAGCCTGAGAGTGCATCCAAGCATCACCACCTGCTCTGTTCTGCTTGGTTCACAACTACGGATGTAACGATTTCCACATCTCACGGTACAATATTATCTCAATATGAACCTCACGGTGCGATATTATCTCGATATGAACCTCACAGTAAGATATTTATCTCGATATTGTAGGCAGGCTCACGATAACAATAATGATGGCATAAAATGCTTCGACGAGTCATTGTTACAATATTTATTGTCAAATTCAAGGTTGTGACATTTTGACCTGCTTGAAAAACCTTTGCTGAAGCTGAAATTCAAGTAAAAAATCCAACACATATTTATTGAGAAGACAGCTCAGGTACCATATTAAATAAACTCAACCAGCATTAAAACAGCCTATTTACTAAGTAAAAAAAAAACCACAGGCACAAAGAAACTGCCTCGTCTTTAGTAGTCAATAAATTTAAAATAAGTAAGTCTGCCTGTCTGTCAGTGGTCAGTCTTAAGTCTGAACTTCTACAGGCTCCTTGCGGACATGATTGCAGCACCGTGATGTCGACAATCAGCTGATCAGATGCTCTTCTGCATCTGCTGCTGCAGGTTAAATGGAGAGTTTTAATGAACAGCTGATCGAGGTGGTGAAAAAATATGAAAATGTGCCTACAACACGCGAGGCGTTTAATACACGGACATCTCCGCATGCGCAGCCCCCCCCCTCCCCCCAGACCAAGGTTGGTCATTAGCTAAATATAAACTCACCAAGTCAACACAGCGGTCTCCGCGGCGTCACGGCTGAAGCTTCTCATGGAGGGATAACCGGACCAAAACAAACTTTCTTGTTCCTGCGGCCTCCAGAACAGGAACAAAGTTCTGCTTCTCGTGGAGAAAAACAGCTGTTTCCATCCTCGTGTATATCCATGCTGTATTTGTTTTTCCTGTGTGTGGGGGCTACGTGTGCTCCCATTGGCTCAAAAGAGCGCACTGGCAGCGAAGGATCAT
Source organism: Atherinomorus stipes (assembly GCA_023101725.1). NCBI lineage: Eukaryota > Metazoa > Chordata > Actinopteri > Atheriniformes > Atherinidae > Atherinomorus > Atherinomorus stipes. The sequence continues at coordinate 278,410 of JALJCO010008516.1, read as the reverse complement.
GGTCTATGTAGTTTAGTATGTTACGCTAGCATAGAACGGACTGAAAACTATACGCTGTTTAATACCGTGACAAAACCATGATGAAATCGCAGCAGTTTACCTCCGGCGACATTGCGATATCGACAATATCGTTACATCCATAGTGTCATCAGGTACAGGTGAGACGCAATGTCCCACCTGTACCTGATGCAGAACACTGTTGCTTTGCATGCTGTTCAGCAGCGCAGACATACTGTAGGATTTTAAGATTTAAGTCATAATTGGGCAAAATTAGAACAAATCAAAGGTAGTTTTGTTATTTATTTATTGTTTTTACATTTGAACAGTCTGCTACTTTGACTTGTCATTCTGTTATTGCACTCTTATTGTGTTTACATGTGTACTGTTTGCAGTATCCTTAAAAAATTCTTTTTAATTAAAAAAAAAATTGTCTATGCTATTGTTAAATTAAATCAAATAGAAAACCTAATAAAGTGTAAAAAAGTTGTAATAGAAGTTTTTAATAGTTCATTCCATCAGCAGTATCAGCTCTGCGGCCATTTCAGGGGTGTCTCAACTGTACTCAGTATTTTTGTTCGATGGGTACAGTTGAGACAAAGACAAACCTCTTGTTTTTGAATAACTGTGAAAATTATAAATTACTTACGGATATTATTTCTTGGTTATTTTTTAGTACACAAACAGAGGATTCATTTTGTCAAAAAAAAATCCTCTGTCCAGACCCTTTTTAATGTCTAATTTTTGTGTTGAAATGAGAGGAGGGAAAACTGTCCTCAGTCTACCCTAATCTAAAAGTCCTGGTTCAGTCGGGTTATTGCACTCACACAGACCATCCCCCTCTTGTTGGTGGGAATCTGAGGGCCCTTGTCATGTTGTTTTAATTTTATGGGTTTTTGTCTAAAAACGAGATAAACCGGCAAACCAGAGAGACACTCAACAAGAATGCTGTTTCACCTCTTTTTTCCAGTCTTTATTCTGAGTTAAACAAACAGGCAGCTGGCTGAAGTTTTGCATTTAAGATTCAGAAAAATGGACTTCTGACTTCGTCAGTCTTCAAAGAGGAACGAGGACATTGACTGAAAGGCTGAAGCGCCTGAAGTAGGTGTGCAGTGTGTTACCTGTCCCATCCCTCCGGCAGCTTTAGCAAACACAATCGCTGCACACGCACGCACACAACCGTCCACAAGCACTGGCTGGATGCCAATTTCGTCTTTGTGTTCCCAGAAACTGTCACATAAACACACACACACGCACGCAGACACACACACACACCGTACCCCTGAGCCCTGGTCGTATGATTGACCTGTTCGACTGGCCTATCCACACCTTCGTACACAACACACACACACACACACGCACCTGTTATCAACCACTCCCAAAGATGAGCAATGTGTTGAGTGAAACTAAAAGGCTGCTGGAAGACTGTCTAAGAAAGCAAACACACACACCTTACACACACACACACACACACACACACTGAGCAAAGAAGCGCTCATAACTGTCTTGCTATACACCTCATCAACACGCTGTCAGTCAGGAGCATCTGCGCGTTATTGTCATTCCAGGACTTGTTTGTGTGTGTAAAGGTTATTGTAGTTAGCAGCTGCCAGCACTTTTTCCATGATTGATGATTTTAACCCAAGTCCATTACGCTGCTGGAAGCCCACATGCTGGAACCTGTCGGGATCATCAGGCCGAAGACTGACGTGCACATTTAAACATATTCACAGGTAATGTGTGAACGTTTAGATGCTTCTTTCCACATTTTCACCCACCGCCCAATTAAAACACACGAAAACAAAACCAGGATAAAATGATGACAGTCTGAACTAATGCTCGCATGTACACTAGCGATGTGAATCCCCACCAAGGAGGCCGATTCGATACGCATCTCGATACGCTACCAGCGATACGATACATTCACGATACAGTGAAGCCTCCTGCCGATGCGATGCGATTCACTAATGATTTCACGACGATTTGACTTTATACAATACGTTTCGAATCGATTTGGTTCGATTCAAAACTACCGTATTTTCTGGACTATAAGTCGCTCCTGAGTATAAGTCGCATCAGTCAAAAAATGCATCCTGAACAGGAAAAAAAAAAACATATATAAGTCTCACTGGACTATAAGTTGTATTTATTTATTTAAAATAGGGTGATTTTCAGATTTTTCATATCCTACTTGTTACTGCTAAAGATTACCCAATCAGTCAAGTTCCAAAGTTAATGCCTGTAAATTATCATAAACATAATTAAGAGGGTTAAACGTGTTTGTTTGTTTTTTGTTCCACCGAATAGACAGATGTCCAAAATGAACTCCTCTCACTGAGATGAGGCTGTTTTGGGATTTTTGCCATATATAAGTTGCACTGGAGTAACAAGCTGCCAAACTATGAAAAAAAGTGTGACTTATGTATTGTCCAGAAAATACGGGTATTCGACACAAAACAAATCATTTCCAAGTCTCCATCTGGTTTCTAAGAATCATCACAATTATTTTACCTTCTCCCTTTCCCTGTGAAGGATGTGTTTAATACTTATGTTTGTTAATGTTTTCTACATATCAAACTAATAAATCATCTTAAACTGATGCAGTTCACTCTGGTACAGAGATGCTGTCAGGAAGTCTTAGTTTTGTTAAAGAATAAAACGAGATCATTTTCTCACCAGTTCTGCTTCTGCTCACCTCATATTTATGTTCATCTAAGGACGATGTGGAGGGGGGGGGGGGGTATCCACACACCATGCCGCCCACCACATGTTCGCCATGCTGCTGACGTCTTTTATACAGTCGGTTATACAGTAGCAGCGCGACATTGTTTTCAAACCACAGATTTCTTGTCAAGTTTTCCAAGTGTTGCCAAACTTTAGATTTGTGTCCTCAGAGATGCTGAACATGTCCTCTTCACCTGCTGCCTCCTCCCTCCGTGTTTGCCGTTTATTTGTTGCAGCTGCCCCCGTGTTTTAAAAATGAAACTTAAAAGATAGTGATGGTACGTTCAAGGAGCCTCAGAAATTTGTGTGACGGAGACAAACTATGTAATAATCGGTGTAACCATGGGTTTTTACCATAGACTGTAAATATACTGGACGTATGTTCCGGTCACTTCTGAAAAGATGAGTGTGAAGCCAGTTGGGCGTGTCCTACCGTCGCCATCTTGGCCCTGCGACGGATTTAGTCACTCCCGGAAAATCCGGAAATGGGCAAAGAGGTGGAGCTGTGAACGTGGTGGATGAATGATTGACACCCATCAAACTCCGCGCTTCCTGCAGCTAAGCTAACTGTGCTCACCCGAAGCTAACGGAGGTAGATGGGCTAAAGCTAAAGAGCGCCGTTAGCAGCAGGCTAACGCCCGCGCGGTTTGGTTTTCCTTCTTTCTGCTCTGCCTCCCAGCTGCCGGATAATGCCGCACATTTTAAATCAGTAAGTTAATATGTCAGGAGAAATAGTGACATAATTCATTTCCTTTACTCAAGTTTTTAAATTAAGATTTAATGTAGTTCTGACTGGTTTCTGAGGTAGTACTTATGTTTATAATACTTGTTCGTAATTTTCTTTTTTGTTAATTGTATCCAATGAAGGCTCTTTCATTCATAAAAAAACTGCTACAGCAGATTAACCACTGTTTATAATGTTGTTTTTTTAATTTCTGCTAATTTTACCAACATTAAGGTCTAGGATGTGACGAGTTTCCCTTTTATTACAACTTTCTTTCAGTAGCTCTGAAAGATCATGATGGCTGTCTCCAATCATCCACATCTGCCTCGCAGAGCAAAAACTGTAAGTACCCGTCTGAGCAACTTCAGACTGCGGTTTCCACATTGAAATGTACCATATCTATATTATTTATTTATCTAATATGAATTATTGCTATGTAGGCCATAAATGTAGTGTTTCGGTCAGCTGTTGCCCACATCTCATTTTTTAGCAACATAGAATAGTGCAGTGTTTCTCAGTTCGTCCTCAGGACCCGCTGCCCTGCATGACTTCTAGGCAACCCTGCTTTCACACACCTGAATCACATGAATGGCTCATTAACACGCTGCAAAGAACTTGATGAGGAAGTTCATTTATCTGAATCAGGTTGTTGAAGTAGGAACATGGAAGCTATGCAGGGCAGCGGGTCTGAGGACCAGAACTGAGAAAGACTGGGATAGTGAGAGTACTTCCAGCTGATCCACCTGTTCAACCACCATCAACTCAGTCATTCATTATACTATTTTTCTGTCCTCATAGACAACATTTATTGGGGAGCTGCAGAGACCATCAGAGGAAATCTGGAGCTCCGTGATGTCAGGATCTCCTGGTCCGGCTGGGGTGGACGATGGAAAGACCTTCTCCCCTTCTTTTCCCTGTGAGGAAGAGCAGCTCCTGATGCCCTCATCATCCATTGTGGCGGTGGTGACCTCATGGAGGAGGATCTGCTTCAGCTCCACCTGCAGCCCCCCCACGTCCCCCTTCATCTCAGCCATCACCCAGAGGTGCAGATGGAGGGCATGTGTCAAGGCCAGGAGGTTTTTCAGCAGTGTTACGGCAACATTTATTGCTCGTGTAAATGGTGCCATTATTGGCCATCCTCACATTAAACATGACAGTCCAGGGCTGTTTTCAGACAAAGTTCATTTCACAACCAGGAGAAATGATATCTTTATAGCAACATCAGCAGATTTCCATAAAGACGTCCAAAAGCAGAGAAAGTCTCACAGCTGGGAGCATCACTGCTTCTGAACTTGGCATGTAGGACTTTTGAAAAAGTAAAATATAGAAACGTAGGCCTGACTGTTGGGGCTAATGTGTAGTTGATATATCATTTTTATTAATAAAATCTTATCTTAATTACATCTAGCTATAACACTGTTGACAATGTTGCCCCTCCTCCCCTCCCCAAACCACAACAAAAATGACAAAAATAATTTGTTATAAAAAATGAATGGAAATTCTTTTAAGAGTACAAGACCATGGAAGCAATAATACTAGTTTCTAAAATGGCTCCATTCTAAGTCAATGAAATAATTTCACAGCCAAATACACTGCCTGACCAAAACAAAAGTCGCCACCTGGATTTAACTAAGCAAATAGGTACGAGCCTCCTATTGGATAATTACTGCATGGGCAATTATCTTTCAGCTGGCAACAAGTTATTTAACCCCAACTGGTGCAATGACTTGCTTCTCATTTCCTAAACAACCATGTGGAAAGACACATCTGTGGTCGTGGAAAAGATGTTAGTCTGTCTGAGAAGGGTCAAATCGTTGGCATCAAGCAGAGAAAACATTTAAGGAGATGCAGAAACTACTAAAACTGGGTTCAGAACTGTCCAACGCATTATTTAAAACTTGAAGGACAGTGAGGACCCATCGTCTTTGAGGAAGAAATGCGGCCAGAAAGGCAGGTGAAGTGATGCACCCATCATGCCAAGTGCCAACTGTACAAGCCTGTGGGGGCGCTGTGATGATCTGGGGTTGCTGCAGTTGGTCAGGTCCAGGTTCAGCAACAGTATGAGCTCAAAGAATGAGGTCACCTGATACCATACTGAATGAGCAGGTTATTCCACAGTCCAAGCAGCTCATGCGTGTGCACGACATTAGCGTCATTTCCACTTGTTGCCAGAGGAGGTAAAATTCTGGAAAAAAGCTGGAACGTGCGCTGAACTCCTTCAAGGCCCTTGAAACATGATGTCTAGCGAGCCAGCTAGAAATCAATGCCTCAAGAACAAAGGAGGTGGTTATCACTGGACAGTTCTTGACTGCCAGATGGGATTTTCTTAGGGTGCATTCAGAAAGCATAGTCTGGAAGACTTAGTGCGTTTGGGGACTAGGCTCGGCTCGGGGCAGGGGTGGTCTTCCGGACTGAGATGGCATTCACATTGTACCATAGCCAAGTAGGCCAAACCTTCTGAATAATGTTCCCAATCTCTCCAGAGGTGGCGTTGCATTCAGATTCACTGTAGAGGACAAGACGTACAATGAACAAGAAGGTTCTCACAACTTCCGTGTCCTCCACAAAACCACATTTTTGTTGTTCGTACTCCTGAGGAGCTGGGATATGCTTTCATCAGACCAGATATCCATGAAAGCTTTTACTTTCTTGTCACCTCACGTCTGACCACGAGCCATGTTTAGAAGTACTGCAGTCCCACACGTGTTTGTTGCCGTAGCATTTACCAACAATGCCCAATGTTTTACCCACAATGCCAATGCAATTTGTAGCACTTCTGTATTTGGTCCACTTGAATCGGACTGAGACCACTTGTTTGTTCCGGATCAGAGTCTGTTTGCGCATTCACACCTCTCCCAAACGAAGCGGACTTTCCGAGCAAACGGACTCTGATACCAATCAAAACAGCTTTGTGAGTGTGCCCTCAGTACTGCATGTTTTTGAGCAGTGTTTACAGCAACTTGGTCTTCTCACATGACTTGGTGTCTTGGTGTCAGTCCCGTGTCTGTTACACATATCGAGAGTGCTTTAATTTTTCATCTCTGCTTGGCATGGTTGCTTAAGCTGTAAATGCTAAACAAATAAGGAAAAGCCCAACTGTCTCTTGTAAATATTTATACTGAAAGGACAAAGAGGAAAGCTAAGAGAATCCTGGCAGACAGTGATCATCCTCCGTCCTGTCAGTTTGAGCTCAGTCAGGAAGACGATTCAGAGCTATTGTAGCTAAAGGTGCCTTCAAAATGTCTTTTTTAGACTCCAGAGGCCTTTAGTTCATAGTTGCTCGACTAGAAAAGGGAGTCAGAGAATGGCCACGTTTGCATGAGAGTTTTAAAGGAATAGTACACCCACAGAATGATGGTCCTTCATCTTCTCCTCACCCTCATGCTGAGCAAGACTCTTGGGTACTTTTTTAATATCTGAAATGCAGCAGGAGATCAGACAGATTTTCGTTTTCCACCAACTTTCATATGATGGAGTTCGCCAGTGCCTGAAACAAAAAGGTCCATAAAAGTCCAGAAAAACTTGTCAATATTCCTCCATACTGCTCGTCCAATGTGATCCAAGTGTCCTTAGTGGGTAGCATCCAGAATTTACTGGAAACCACATCATTTAGTAGATGTTTATAGCCTAAACAGTAGAACATACAGCTGCAACAAAGCTGCCCCTGAGAGTTCACGACACTATGTGGCAGACAAGAATGCGCGTTCTCTTTTTCTTTCTTTCTTTGTTTGAAATCAATAGCCAACCCCTCTTGTGTTTGTCAGCAGTTCGGTCGCTCTTAGCACAATGTAAACAGTAAATTTCTTCTTCTACGCTTGCATTATTGGCAGAGTAGGCACTAAACGTCCCAGCGTCCGTAGTGTCATGAACTTGCAAGGGTACATTTTGCGGCAGCAAGATGTTCTACTGTTTAGGCTATGAAAATATACTAAATTATGTGGTTTCCAGTAAATTCTGGATTCTACCCACTCAAGACACTTGGATGACATTGGACGAGCAGTATGGAGGAATATTGACAAGTTTTTCTGGATTTTTGTGGACCTTTTTGTTTCAGGCACCGGCGAACTCCATTACATGAAAGTTGGGGATAACTAACCCCCCCCCCGATTCTCTGGCTGCATTTGAGATATTAAAAAGTGCTCCAGAGTCTTGCTTAGCATGAGGATGAGGAGAAAATGAAGGACCATCATTCTTTGGGTGTACTATTCCTTTAATTCTATCACTGCATTTATTGTTTTTGTCAGTTGAAGTTGTCAGATGAGGGGATTATGGCAGTAAAGGAGAACAGTTTCATTTTTAACCTTAAAGGCATGTAAATACACAGGCTAAAACTGCCCAAAGTCCAAACTCTGCTTCCAGACAACATCAGAAAGACGAGCTCAAAAAGGAAATGAAAATCTGCATCCAATCTAATTAAACTTTAACCTGTCTTTTCTGCCTTTAATTAGAGCATTCTTCATCTTATAAAGGGGCAATTTAGGTGTTATACCTATAAAATAGACATCAAAGTAGAATTACACAAGCACAACCAGTCTCAGAATCCCTTTGGTCATGATCCAGGTCAGCATGGTTCCTCCCCCTGCCATGGCAGCCCACCAAAACCCATCATACTGAATGCTTGGTCACAGGAATGCGCGGTGCACTGCTTCCAAATAGAGGCAACGTGTAAAATGTCACTGAATTTAACTACTTTAGCATGCTGCTTCCCCGAAACTCTTAATGGCAGTCAGAGCAAAATAAAGACTGAATAAACAGAAGAAAGTGAAACACAGCTGTGCTGATTTTGTTCCAAAACTTTGTGGAGCCCATGCCAGCGGCTACTAGGCAGGAGACAGGGCATACCCCTGACAGTCCCAGTCCATCACAGCTATAAAGACAGAAAGAGAATGTACAGGTAAATTATGCTAATATTGTGCTCATTTGTCTCCAGATGGTTAACTCTTCCTTTCCTGCCTCGTGCACTTGCTATGTTTGGAACAGAACTTAAATGATTCTGCTTCACACATGTAGCACCACCAAGTTTTTATGAATTCATTTACACTCAAATAAACTAATCTTGTCCACATATAAAGGCGGTTTCCTGCATTTTTGACTATGAGCATGTCCTGCACTCGTACCTCTTAAGACTTTAAGACCCACTTCCACCGAACCCTAGTTGGTTTTGAATTAAATTAATGCGTTGCACAAACAGTCAAAGTTGGTAGGAGGAAGGTTCAAAGCCTGGAATGGATCTGATTGGCCTCTCTGCTGTTGCTTTGTTAGCTTCCAAAGTGGGTTTTAGGAATGGTTATTGACCGATCAAACCCAGTTCTGATCAACGAACCCTTTCCCATACTGTATACAACCAGCTTTGTGTGGTATCTGATATCATTTTCAGGGTAAACTCTTCAAATATTAGAGTTCCTCTCAACAACAGAAGCTACTGTTTATGAAATGAATGAAATTAAATGAAAAATACTTTATTTATCCCACTTTATTTATCAACATTGTAAAAAGCTCACTCTTTTTTTGTTTTTAACAATATAACATTTATATGAAATAATAACATAACAATAATATAACAATAATAAATCAGTCAGTCAGTCTTGTTCTTTAGAGTGATGGCAGGAATGAATTTCTGTATCTCTGTGTTCTACAGCGAACCTGACGCAGCCTCTCACTGAACACACTTGATTTTTCATTGTGTTGTGGAGAGGAGGAAGAATCCTCCATCATCTTCATCAGCTTGTGCAGCATTCTTTTCTGGATGATCAGCTCAACAGGCACCATATCTGAGCCAAGCCTGCTAAAAAGAAAAAAGAGCAATACAAATTAATGAAAACAATTCTATATTTGGGTCTTTATTTGTTTTTGGACCTTTTTGTGTCCCTGATGAATTTGAAGAAAAAAATATAAATGTATATGTATTAACAACCAGTGGTGATAGTACAAAATGTGTCAATTTTGGAAGTGAGTCCAAAATTTCCATTGATTAAAGCATTTTACCAACATTTTTTAGGCATTTTTATGGAGTTATTTTACTGTTTTCCCTCTGTCCCCGGAATAAGATTTAGATATTTAGTGCTTTATCTTTCTACCAAAAAAATGACAAAATTGTTTCTTCTATAAATTCCTTAAAATGCAACAGAATTAGTGATTTCTTATATTTGACAAAAAATTTCTAATCCATTTATCTTTTTAAAATAAAAATGTCTGTCCCTTAATATTGTGGTCATTACCACCATGTTAAATTTTTTAGATCAATAAAGTTTTTTTGAAATCTGACTCTTCCACTGCCTGTGTCAGTTTGTGCTGCCGCTCCAGCACATGATGGACAGAAGGAAGACAGATATTTAAGTACTGGAACAGTAAGTTTTTTCCTCATTTAGGTATACTGACAAGTTGCAGGATATTTTTATTAAGTGTCATTACCAAACAGCTTTTAGTTTATAGATATTTCAAGATTTTTGTGCAAAAACTTCAGATTCATATAAAAACATTGTGCAGCTCTAGTGTTGTAGTACTCAAGATAGGTTTTAGCACAGTAAGCTCAAACTTGTAACATGTCATTACCACCACGTTTGTGGTGATGTTTGTATTGGGTATCTGACTAAAATAACCATTTTCTTAAACCGTTCTGCCCCCTCTTCTTTCTTGGTTTTCTTCTTCTTTTGTAAGGTCTGAAATTAATCTATATCAACAAAATTTAATTTAGATTTTGACTTGCATAAGGATGACGACTCAGGTAAGTTAGGTGTGGCAAGGTTTTGAGACATTTAATTTTTTTTGTGACATTTTATTTTTGAAGAAAAGAAAAGTCAAAAGGGCCCGAAGTCAAATAAACACCTGTTTATACATACAGTACATGGAGAGAGAAGGAAAAAACAGAAAAGAAGTGCTGAGTGAATCCCAGAATGTCCACCAGCACTCTAAACCTATAGCAGCATACAGCACCGCCCAGCAAAGGGTCCAGATGAGGCCCCCTAGGCCCCTGTCCAGAACCCCTAAAAATGTATGAATATAGTCTAGGTTTGGGCGATATGTAAAAAATTGATTAAGGCCTCTGACGTGCCACGGAAGAGTTCACTGCAGTTTCTAATAACTTACAGATTTACTTCCATGGTCATTTCATTAATATTTCTGTGTTCTCCATTATTATTGAATGCATTCTGCATCGTTTCTGTTGAAAAAACCTTCTGGTTGCTTTGTATCCAGCTGTATTTGTATGCTAGAAGAGAGGCTTGTGGTCCAACGGCAGCTTTTCCAGGTCCTTCTCATGAATTTCCGTCTGATTGGCTCCCTCCCATGAGTGTATGAAGGAAGCTCCGCCCCCCGCTCTGTATGTGTAACAGAGCACACGAACGAGTTTGGTCCGCCATGCTAACAAACAGCTAATTAGCTTCTTAACTCTGAAACTACAGTCGTGCTGTCTTTACTTTTAGGGCAGAGGGGAGGGTTACCTGCCTTCCCATGGACGGATGTAAACCCACGTGGGATACGCCATTTTCCATGAGACGGAGAGGTGAAAGGCTTTTCTTGATTTGCTCTTTTCTCCGTATTGTTTCTATGAAGAGGAAACACAGCCGATGGAGGTGACGTACCACAAGCAGGTGCAGCATGTGTAAGTAACCGGGGGTGACCCTCCGTATTTCAGAAGGAGCAAGTTAAACTGGTTTTTAGTGGAAGGAGATCTTTAAGACAAACATTTTGTTTAGTTTACAGACGAGTCTGGGCCTTTTAAAAGCCCCATTTCCACCTGCGGGTCAGTTGGGTTTTGGTACGGATGTGTTGATTTCACGTTGCGTCCCCACAGCAAACTGTTCCCCTACCCTGAAGGTGGAGTATTAACCGGATAGCGCTGATCGCGTGACATCATCGCCGTGCAACACCTTTTAACCAAAGCACCACATGTGACAGAAGCAAAGGAGTCACCCCTGCTTTGTTTTTACGCCGGGTCATGCGGGACGTGAAGGATTTTTCAAGGAATCAATGTATTGCTTTGTGTTAGCTCCACCTCTTTGCTTTGTGTTAGCTCCACCTCTTTGGTCCGGATTGGTTAGATCAGTACTCCTACCGAAGGGTACTGAAAAAGTAGGCCGGGTCGGGTCGGATATTAGGATACCCGTCCCAGTTTTTATCTGTGAAGACGCAAAAAAAACATGGACCAATCCGGCCCGACCCGACCCAGACCCGCTGGTGGAAACGGGGCTTGTTGGCTACATTTCATGGAGCTTTTCAGTTGCAAGACATGGACATTAATCAGTCCTTAGCAAGAAAAATTATGCAACTGTGATGCTTAATTCCACCTTGGAAAGGTGTGGGAGGGGATGAAAGGGATCAGTTTACCAGAAATCTATACATGATTTTCCCTCCAAAAAACTGTTGCTGTTTAAAAGTTTTTTTCTTTTAATTGACAATTGCAGAGGAACTTCAGTTTATGGGAAGCAATCACTTCTGAAGCCTATTTTACCTCAATCCACTTTAAAATTATTCAAAGTGATGGACATCCGCTGAAATGACAGTTTATTAAGGATTGAATATATAAATCATATTGATTGGACGTCAAAAGGCAAAACGTAAAATAGAGAGTAGAAACATCCCTGACAATCGTTACAACTCATCTCTGTATCAGTAACCAATCAGTGAAAGCACTGAAGCACTAACGTGTCACAAATACACAGTTACTTGTCAGCATGACTATAATGTCATGTGAAATTGTGAGCAGCTGCAGACGGCGACACCGAGGGAAACTGGGAGATACGGCATTAGAAGGCTGCGTGGCTGCCTTTCAGGGAAACCATCACATCAGGAACATCACCTGCTGCAGCAGCAGAGTCCTGATCTGTCTCTCTGTGACTTTTAAACAGAAATAGTAAACTGCTTGTTTTAGAGGAGCCACAGTGCGGTCACACCACTCGCGCCTGTATTAGCGCCAAGTTATCATACTTTTTTTTTCCATAAAATGAACCATCAAGTGGAGGTCCTCCTGGTAACCTGAGGCTCCATGCAGCCTGTGATCTGCATCACGATCAGAGTTTGCTGATTTTGAGCCCCCCAACATGACCCCCAGTTGAGTTGGTTTAAGGAAAGCAGCAGCATCCACGGATGAATGTTGAGGGGTAGAATGGTTATATGCTGAGACCAAAAAAGTTCGAGTAGATATATGTATGTGCATGTGTGCGTGTGAGAGAGAGAGGGAAAGAGAGAGAGAGAGAGTGACGGGGGGGGGGGCTCCAGGTTTGGGCTCAATGTCCTGAGGGCTGGGGAGGTTTGAATGTCAGTTTCTCTAATAACGGGAATCGGTGAAAAGGTCAGCCCCAGTCGCCTGACCACACCAACAGGACCGTGTGTGTGTGTGCTTGTGTGTATTTGACTTTGTGTGACTCATATTCTTATTTGCTTTGTTAAAGTGTGTATTAGTGAATATGTGTGTGTGTGTGTGTGTGTGTGTGGCAGCAAAAGGGGGGCGTGGACCATGCCCAGGGCAAAAATTGATTCTCTGACGAAGGGGAGGAAATGAGGGGAAAAAGAAAAATGGCAGAAGGTCGTACAGTGTGAGAAGAGCAAAAAATGAGGGGAGTAAGAAAGAGAAGTGAGCTGCAGGCAGGAGGAGGAAAAGGAAAGACCGGACATGTGGAAGTGAAATGTGGTAGGAGGCGAGTGAAAAACAAGAAATACAAGGGTGAGGTGAGATCAGAGAGAAAGGGAGCGAGCAGATGAGGGTGAAGAGAGAGAAAAGAATGGGATGAGAAGAGGTTGAGGGAAAAAAAGAAACCATAGAAGATGAAGAGATAGAAACGTCTGAGAAAGCAAATCAATAATGATAGAATTATAGGCTGCATAAATGGAGCAGATGAGAACAACACACCTGATTCGGGGTGAAACATGCAACATGTAATATTAGATGGAGCCTAAACAAGCAACTGGAAACTGTTTCCATCCACTCAGAGACGATTCAACGCTGCTTACAGGTGAGAAACACTGGTAGGCAACACAGGGTTGGAGAAACTTCAGCCTGGGTTTAGGAGGAAGCTGCTCTGGTGAGAATCAGCGACATCCAGATGGTCTGAGATACTGGTCACTGCTCCTTACTGGCTCTCCATCTCATAGCTGCTTTCCCAATGACGTGATCTGTGAGACATGATGTACCGCCAGTGCTTGAGTTGAGGAGGGATGAGGGAGGATGGCATCCCCCCCGTAAAACTTCCATCCCCCATTACATTCCTTCCCTTTTTTCAGTAGATGCTGGAAATAAAACTAAGGGGCCGTTCACAAGAGGACGATTGCGGGTAAAAATGGCAAAATATTTCATCAGAAGTGCCTTTCATTCACACAGCAACGCTGTTATTCTGGGTTGAAGAAGCAAAAATCTGACTCATTCCACAGTGGAATTCCTGAAGACGCAACGCTGTTGTGTTCTCGTCTGCACGGTCCAGAACGCAGAAATGATGGTGGACCTGCTCATGCCATGCTCACGTCGCATGCACGTTGACGTCACACACAAACAGGAAAAACAACAATGTACGTAAACAAGCGGATCTAAGGGAGATTTTATGCATGCGCGTGGACATGGCGGCGTTCTATCACAGCACCACCTAACGGCCTGGCGTGCAGATCCAATCGAATTCCACACACGCTTGCGTCCTCGTATGCGCGCAGATTTCATCACGGCGACGCTTGTGTAAAGGCGGATAAAAGGATGAAGACGAGACGCCACTTTTCCGTCTTCTCTTCTGATCGTCCCCGTGTGAACATAGCCTAATACTTATACTGTGCAACTGTTTCGTCATTAGAAAGAAGTACGGATGTTGAGTAAAAGAAATAAAATCTGAGGGCACAGGGTCACGCAAACATGCAATGATGTAACATGATTGGTTGATGCCCGATGCCAGAGGGAGGTGCAGAAGCTGCAGTGCAGAGCAACACCTTGGATTATCTGTGCTGCAATGTCAGCATGGCAAAACCAGCAGCTGGAGAGCGCAATGTCAGAGACTATTTTAAAAAAGACAGAAATCACAGGTGAGCCATCAGTCAAGACTCAGGAATCTCAATCATTACTTTTGATCAATCTAAACAAAAGTTGCTAAACTCACCACAAGTTTCACAATAACAACACGGCTGGTTTGTCCAGCTCGCCGTGTAGCCTCCAAGCTAGCTGAGATTCTTGTTAACTAGCTCGCTAAAATGCAGGACTTGTCATTCAGTCACATTAGATTGGGAATTATGAGCCTGGCAAACGTAGAACACATATTTACTGTTCACATTAGACGAGGGTTTGTCTTAAATATATTACCAGTAATGAAGAAGTATTCTGTCCAGCAGGATCGCCTGCAAACCGGGTAAATATCTGCCTGAGAAGAAAAGTGCATAACTTTACTTCTACACGTCTGATTTAATAAATTCCAGCTGTAGGGGGTAGCTAGTGTCTAAAACAAGGAGTAAAAGTGGTTTGGAAGCAGCGTAGAGTCCTGCAAAGCTGCAGCTTTCTTTTCCCAATTGCAATATCTACAGATGCAGGCATGAAATAGTTCCTCCTTTTTCTGTCAGAAGTGGTGCAGAAAGGTCTCGTCACTGGCTGAACGATTTGTCCCGCGAATATGTCATCACGCACGGTGTCCAAACTTGGAGTGTGGAAACGTCCTTGTTCCAGGCGTTCATTTATGCTCTGAAATCGTTTCCCCTGGGCACACAGGCTCTGTGCGATTGAATTAGCAGACAAGTGGCTGGTAAGTGGCTGGTAAGTGGCTGGTAAGCCGCTGGCAGTCGGCAGAAAGGGGAACTTTTTCATGCCCGGATCTGTAGCTGAGAAAAGCTGAAAACTGGGATTTTGAACACAGAAGAGTTTTAAATGAAACATATTTTTCATAAGGCATGACGTTTTGTGGGTAACTGGCATTCCAGACAAATACCAGTTTCATAATGTATGGCTGGTGTTGATCAGGTCTTTGTTTAACAATGGTTATTGTTAATTCATTGTTTCACATCAGAGTTCTCTGAAGACTTTTTAATCAAATCCTTTGGCTCATAGACAATCACAAAGTAACTGCTTGAGCGCTGGTTGAAATAACTTATTGAGTTTAAATCATTAAGGCATCAAAAATGCCGTAATCGCAAAGCCCAAAGTTTGATGTTTCACATAAAATCAGACACTGACATTTGGTGGTGGACCTGGTCTTTTTCCTTTGCCTTTGTCTCTGTATGATGGTGGATTAAACTGAGCAGCTGCTCGGCTTTATTTTCTCCACGGGGTCAGAGAAGGACATTGTCGGGCGTCTCTGCGCCATGTCTGGATTCATTAGATTGTTCAGAGGTGTTGTGCATTTGGTGATTTCACCGTTTACTCCAGGAGCTGTGTGCCGACGGTGGGCGCAACGTTGATCCGGCCCAGTTTAACTACCTGTAGTGCCGCATCAGGACATCATTTTAAGCTCATTACATCCTATCGGGACAGCAGGTCATCAACCCGCCGTTTGGGAACTGTGACCGGACGGAGATCAGCTTATCCTCCACTGTCTCCGTGGAGTGAAGCGATTCACCGGGGTGTCCTCAGTATTTCCTGTCCTGTCAGAAAATGTGTGTCTACGTCACGACACTAAGACATGCTGAATCTCTCTGATTGGTTAACGCCACACGTCAACGCTGCAAAAGTTCAGATTTTCCAACTCTGGCATTTGACGTTTCGTCTGATGACAGCATAGGAAATCCACAAAACTCTGAACTCACAGGACAATAGTACTCGTTCGTTTGTTCCTCAATTCTACTTAAAGTATTGGTGAAATGAAGGAGTTGTGCAGCAGATAAAGTCTTATAGAGAGGCTGCCCCATCTCTCCCGTTATATGGATGCATGCTGAAGGGCAACTCATCTAAATATCATCTGAAGGAGTCAAAGTGATGCAGAAACTTTACCACTGAGTAAATGCATGTATAAACTCTTAGAAATAAGGTCCAAGTTGGAAAAAAGAAAGTTACCCTTTAAAGCTATTTATGTATTCAGACAGGACAAGCGCCCAATTTCTGCTCCGTCGGTACAAGCTGGATCAAGCACCACCAAACGGGAATGTGAGCATGAACTATATCCGGGTTTTCAAAGTGAACACATTTCATAAAATACAGCAATACAGTTAGATTAAAATCACCTTTGAAATTGAAGTTTTTAGTACCATACATGTTCTACATCGGACATTTTGATTAAGAAGAAAAAGAAACTATGAAATACAAAAAAATACTTCAATATATTTGCATTTTCTCTCTAAAAGTAAACGAATCTGACTTTGCAACAATGTTTTCTCACGTTTTTCCTAGTTAGAATGAATGAGCAGTTTCTTTCGACTGACTTCTCTATGTCTGCTTTCTTTTATATATACTGTTATTGGGTGAACTCTCTGGCGCATGCTGTCCCCGCTGCAGCGCAGCTGGACGGAGCCGGGCGCATGAAGTGGGCGTTGTAAATCACAACGTGGCTGCTGAGCTGTGCGTGGCGAAGCGGAGTATGTGAAATCTGAGGGTTAGATGTCAGTTCGTTTCCCATTTCCTGATGATTCACCAACCAGCTTCTGGAAAAAAACTCTTTTATTTCTAGGTTTAAGTCGACGCAGTTGTGTTTAGTTAAAGCTGTTGTCACAAATGTTGGCGTTGGGAAAAATATACAAATGAAAAAAGAGCAAAACAATTAAACCTGTAATCATTACTGATAAAAGGAATATGTGCAAACAGTCGGTTCACGCTTAAATGACCTGCGCTTTGTTCTTCCTACACCAGCCAGCCGTGATGGTGGCTTCATCTATAATGTGCAGGAGACTCTCAGGAGAGAATCTGCATTAATATTTGAAGTAATGAAGCCGTGCAGTCATTAGGCTGGTCTCCTCTGCTTCCATAGCAATACATTCAGGCAAGACAAGCGCCATGTATTTTACATGGTCCTGTCAACGGATAAGATGGATCCTGCAGCGTAATGATGTCCTTTCAGAAGGTTTTAAGAAAAAAAGGAAAGAAGAAAGGAAGGTGTGTGTGTGTTTGTGTCAGACTGCTGCCTGTCCTCTGGCCACATAGCTGACCTGCTTTGGCCTCCTAAAGCCCGGCGTTGTCTGTGTGAGGGTCTGCATGCCCACTGACAGACTGAGGTGACCCTAACTCACCTTTTAAACCCTCCACTAGCATCTTCTCAGAGCGTGAACTGTGTGTAACGCACAATGGGCCTCATGCAACAACATGTTTGCATTTTTCTTGTAACTTTCTTTTCAAACATTCTGAACTTCTGATAACTGCATACAGTAAATGACCTGGTAAACATGATGCATTCATGCGTACATGAAAATTGCAAATCTGCATAACTACCACCCGATAATTCCATATAAGGCTATGACTTCCCACGCTTGTCAGAAGGTGTTCATTCAGAAAATTGGCATCAAAGACTGAAAAGAGAAACTTTACCAGTTTAGAGATGGAGGTTCTGAACCCCCCCCTCTAATCTGGGAAAATTTATAGGAAAGTTTTCAGCAGAATTAAAGGAGGTAAAAGCCGAGCGGTGGAGGATAAATCACCAGAGCTGTAGATGCCGTTTGGTCTGTTAGCTGTACTGTTACAGACGTAAAAATAAAAGTTATTTGATCTGAAAATGGAGTCAATGAGACGTTTAGTTAAAGTAAGGCAGTCACTGAAATCTACTGGTGGAGGCCAAGAGGTATGGAAACAGCTATGGAAAAAAATTAAGAGACCAACTTTGTCTTCAAAAATAATGGTAACGCAATCGAGGACCAACTGTGGTGAGAATCATGTGACTAAAAGAGAAAGGAAAGAAAATCTAGAATGTCTAAAAGCTGTTTTTGGCAGTACAATACCATAGATATTGATGAAAGAACTTAAAAACCAAAATCACTTATCAAGAAAAGCATGGAAAATGACTGATATCAATTCTTAAATTAAATTCTTATTAACTATTTTTGTTGTTATCATTATATTTGTCCAGACAAATGTACTTTTAGTAGTACCAGGTATTAAAATGACCAAGAAATATGAGAAAACAAGGGTGGTCTCTTCATTTTTTCCATGGCTGTATGATGCAAATGCTTAATATGAGTTTGCCATCAACCAACACAGCGCAACATTCTGGAAAATCTCCTTTTAATACACACACACACATACTGGGCATCCATGAAAAAAAAAAAAAAAGACGACGTGTAGCTAGACCACATCTCTGGTGTCTCTGGTGTCCATTGGACATCCATTGGTGTCTCCATCTCTCTCATACAACGCACATAAAAATATGAATGGTGAAACTCTAATGTGACAAATTCAGACCCAAACATCCACACAGCCGCGGCGTTATGGGTGGGCCTACTGGGCCTGGGCCCACCCACTTGCGCTATGGGCCCACTCTGTGAGACATTTTCTACTCAAAGTTGCAAAAAACAGCAAACGTGTTAACAAGGCAGTAAATGGATTCTTCCAGTTCAGTTGTTTTAACTGAACTAATAATTATGAGCAGGTATGTTTCTGTACCTGCTCATAATTAGTAGGCTTTTAATTTATAAAGCTTGGGAAACAACATTATGCGATGGCAGCTGTCATACTTGCAGACATGGCAGTGAAAGCGCTTCACTTTCACCACTTCAGATCGAAATGAATAGATAAATAGATGGCGGAAACACGCGGGAGTTGTTTCATTCTGAGAAAAACTGAACAATCAAACAAGGAAACGCTATCTAGACTGAATTAGGAAGAATTGACCCATATGAGCAGGAGGATGGTCCACAACTATCGGATGTGATGCGCAGCTCAGTAATTGCCAGAGGCAGGGAAGACACAGTCGGCCTGTCGGCACGCTGCTCCACCTTCCACAGCCAAACCACACACCCCACCACATTTACACTTCCCCAATTATCAGTTTAATATCGCACAAAATATTGATAATCAGAATTTTAAAAGCATCACTTCAATGTAGATTTGTCTAACAATAGTCATTCAATGGTAAAATTCTCATTAACGGTTAAACAATAGGGGTTCGCGTGGTTATGAAGAAATTGTTTTCCTTTCTCTTTATATTTTTTCCTTCTCCTTATATTCATCAGAGTTCAGTCCTTGTACTCCGCGGATCCTCCCCATCAACCGTACCGTTACGTTTTTATCACGTTTTCCTCTGTTGGGACATCATTTCCTTCACTTGGTCTGTCCCGATAAAACTTTGTTTTGGCTTTGACACTTGCCTCGTGAACGCGCTTACAGACAGGTCTAATGCTCGTGCATATTCTTGCGACAAACAAAAGTTGGGGATAAAAAGAGGTTAAAATGAGCTCAATAAATTTTCCTCCCACACAACTATAATTCAAAATTCATTTGAAGATCATTTAAGAAGGATTGTGTATGTAAAACACTAGGTTATGACACCGTTAACATGGGGTCCAAAATGAAATTGCTGCGCTTCGGCACTTCGGCATGCAGTGTGTCCCTACGGTCAGAATCCGATGTTTAGCACTGGACCCAGTTGGCTTTCCACTCGGACAACACAAATGTCTTCACCATGAGACACGTTGTGCAGTCTGAGGGGATTTCTGAGGGAATGTGTTCCATGTTTCACAGTGCAGACGTGTTCGGGGGGGTACAGGATGGGAGAAAGATAAAGCTAAATGGTTTCTGCAACCTGCATAGTTTATGGAGAACGGAGGCTTTGTTGGAAGAATTTCGCGCTTGGTGGTTGTCATGCTGCCTCCCTCACATGCATGCGTTCTGTTTTCATTTAGATTTCAAACTGTACTCTGCTTTTCTCAGTGGCCTAGCGTACCCTTGCCCTGGACTGACAAGGTTACGTTCGGCAATGCGCTCAGAGCAGCTATTGATTTCCCCTCCAACATCTCATCCCTCTTGCTTGTTTGCAGCCACATAGACACACAATCAAAAACATCTGTTAACTGGAAATAGAAGATTATCTGAGAAAATTTAACTTTTGAGCATTTATCAAAAGTGGTGTTATGTCTGAATATTTCTATTTCCACTCGATGAGAAACTACAACAAATCCCATTGTGACTCTTTGAACCGAGTCTCATCCACCCGCCATGGCTTGACAGCAGCAGTATATCACCCAGAGGCGGTCACACGCCAGCATCCTCGACAGTCCAAACCAAATACAGTAAATATGTCAATATTGTATGATTCTGCATCTCATCATTTAAACAAATTTAAAAAGCAGCTGGATTTGTCAGATTCTGATCAAGTCCAACCTGCTGTGCTCTGAGCTCTCTGTTTATGCTCACAACAAAAGCTCAGGTTACGACTTACATCACAATGCTCTGCACCAATTCAGAAAGTACTATTCTAGAATATGGCCACACAGGAGACAATCTCAACTCAAACCATGAGCATTTTTAACAAGAAAGCAACAAAAAAGTAGAAAATGGCTGTAAATATTCTGTGTTAAAAACACCAACACCGATCATTTGAAAACCCAACTCAGCCACTAATCTGGGAACAATATCTCTCTGCTTTGTTGATTGGGAACTCCCCTAAATTCTGCCCTGCCTCATAAACTCGGGCCGTCTTCATAAGAAAGGGCTTTGCTAATGTGATTTCTGTGGTCATGGGTTTGCACTGATCTCTTTTTTATGAGGGAAAATGAGGTCTGATTGTTGGGGCTGCATCTTGTGTGAAGGTCCCACAGCTAGATAGACAGACCGACAGACTGGCCGACAGTGGTGAATGAGTGGCGGCGTGCCAAAGCCAATAAGAGGCAGCGGTGGGTGCTGGGGGAGGGGAGACACTCATGTATTATTCATAAATATTCAAATAATCCCCAGACAGTGGCGTGTGAGTGCTCATGTATGCATATGACAGTTGTTAAAGTAAATATATGAATTAAAACATTTATCAAATTTAAGAAAGATAAATACTAATAATAAGTAGTAAGTTAAAGTAATAAGTTAAAACAACCTGGAATTATATTCTGTTTTTGATATTTTTGTGCACAAAAACCTTAAACTTACTTTAATTTAAGAGAAGATCCGACAGGATCATTATTTTAGCACTAAATAATAAGGAAAAAGCATATCTCCTCTCACTATGTGCAGATCCCGACAGCAGGCCAATGCAACAAAAAAAATCCCATTCTAACATCTAACACTTAAACCACAGATGAATGCAGGGGTGTGGTCAAATAGTGTTTTTGTTCCGGGAGGTTCCTTGAAAGAATGAAATGACTCAGAAGCATGTAGGTGTCAGCTGTGATAATAGCTGGTCGCATTCTTTAGATCAGCTTCCTCTCTAGCCTCCTTCAGGTTTGGAAACGGTGGCGCATCCTTTATGCAGGGGTGAAGTACCGAATTCTATCTTCATTTTATTGCTGAATACTTCTTCTACCAGCTCTAGGTTCTTGATGACAAAACGCAACAGTATGTTTAAGTTCTGCTGGATATAAAGGCGGGAATTTAGGCTTCTTCAGTGGGTCAGTTCATTTCAGCTCAGCAGAAGCAGCTAGGCAGCAGGTATGGGTGGTTGTCTTTCAACTACAACCCTGGGCAAGACACTGTGGTAAGGCAACTAACCAAGAATCGCTCGTCTCCACCTGAAAACAGATCAGCAACACGCTGCAATAAGAAATAACGTTTACAAGGTATTTGCAAAACAATTTACAGTCTATGAATCGTCTTTGGTTGTCATCTTGAATTTAGCTGCATGGCACCCGAAGACTGTAAAAAATATGGACGTAGTATCTGGTTATGTCTGAATAGAGGAAAGTGTAGCCAGGTGGGCGTGTGCCACCATCACCGTCTTGCCGTGTCATGTGTGTCGTCAATCCCGGAAAATACTAAAATAGCCAAGAGCCGCCTCGGGACAAATGATTGACAGCTGCGTACTCTGGGCTAAATGCTAACTGTATAAAAGGCTATTATTTTTAAAGATGCTGGCACGTCTCCCTGCGTCTGCTGGAGGAAGTTACGTTATGACGTTTGAGGCTGCCAGTAGTAGCAGTAGCACGCAGCAGAGCTAACAGGTGGTCATCAGTGTTCTTTTCCTTTAAAGTGGCTGACTGTTGTTAGTTAATAGTCCTTCCCAAAGTTTGATGCCTTTGTTGTGACGCTCCGAGTGTTCAGTGGATGACAAACGCGAGTATTGTTAGTTTATATTTGTCACGTGTAACCCTTGGTGCACTGGTTTATCCAAGTATTTATATTTCTCTCCCCAATGAGTGGCGGTTTTTTGCCTCATGCTGATTTATAAGTGACTTTGTTTATTTAGTTGGGTATAACTTATATGCAGCGCCAGCATGCAGCCAGAGTGCACCGCGGCAGGACTCAGTTAATTGCTCTGTGAGGGAGGGGGGAGCGTATGAGACCGGTGCGCCATGTGAGAGCATTCACCTGGAAAATGTGCAGATTAACCAGTAGATGGTGCTGTTGTATCGCCTAAACCATCTTACAGCTAAATTTATAGATGCTGACTGTTAAATGATTATTTAGTGTATAGCTTTATGTTTGTGACTCATTTCAAATACTTAATGTTGATATATACTGTTTATTGTTATTATTTACAGAACTGGTAGACACGAAGTTGTCACAATAAAGCTCCTGGCCAGTGAAGCCGGTTAAAGAGTCTGCATCATCTCCTGCATCATTCCTGTGTCCTGACCGACACCGCATCTTGTTTTCTGCAACCCACCATAAGAGCTAGCACTCCCCTTACCTCCCTAATACTAACCGAGCTAACTCGAAACTAACAGGACCTAACGAAGATTAGCTTCCTGAGCGGCAGGGTAAAGGTAAGACAGGTTTGTACTTGCTGTCAGCTGCTAAAAACCACCATTGTGCTACTTTGCTGCAGACTGAGACCTTACTGAGAGTTAACTGGGAGCCACCAGTCGGCAGGCCGGCATCTGCTCTGCCACCCATCAATCAAAAGGACACGCCCCTAACTATGTGTAATTTTAGAATTAAATAACATCTAAATGGATTAGTTATAAAAAAAAAAAAAAAAAGTCACCCCCTCACAGTTGACATGAAGGTGAACTTGACCTATTAAACCTAAAATGATTTTTGAACCAGACTGTAAACATGTTTTTTCCTTTATATCTGCTATACACATGTTTATTTCTGCTGCAGACATGTTTATTCCTGCTGTAAACATGTTTATAGCTGCTATAAACATGTTTATTTCTGCTGCAAACATGTTTATTTCTGCTGTGAAGTTGGTCTTTTTAACATGGGAGTCTATGGGGATTTGCTCTGTTTTGGAACCCCTAGTGGTTGAAGAAAGAATTGCAATTATTGAACAAAACCTCCGGGGCTTCACACTTTTCTAACAGAGTTTGCACCTTGGCTACGCCCTCCGTTGTGCCAAACTTTGTTGGGTGTTTTTCCGATTTGAACCAGTGGGTGTCACTATTACTTATTTTGGCTTTGAATTCAACTGATAAAGCCACAGAGTGCAAAGTGCTACATCATCTAAAACCAACCTCTCAATTGAGGAAAAGGTTTAAATAAATGTCAAGCCAGTGCAAATAAATAATCATTATGTTGGTGATTAAAATCTGACAATGCCACGCTGCCCTGAACGGTTCATCTGTGTGAGAATCAAGGAAGAACACACTGTATAACTGTCTTCCCCGCACATAGTCATCCTCAAAATTAGTCATGCCCTCAAATTAAAGAAGGGAGAAAAATCAGCTGCCAGGGAAGTAAGTTTAAATTGACCAAAGTAAAAATAAATAAAAATTCTATGAAAAACATGACATTGATTTTGAATTGTGGTTCAATGAAAATATAAAAAATAAACACAAAAAATAAAACAAGTAAACAAGCATGATGGGACTCTGAAGCTAAAATATTGTTGAGCAACACTTTGAGACAATCACTGCAAACAGGTGTTTTCCAATCAGACGTCTGCACCTGTTGTGACAGGTATGTTGGTCGACTGTTTATGGGAAAGGTGCTCTAATGTGTCTGGGACAGTTTTCTTTGTTTGTTTTTTTTTTTTATTATTATTTTCAACCACAATTTAAAAGTAATATTTTATTTCACTAAATTAAATTTTTGTAAATCTTTATTTATTATTAGTTTCTTGTTCTTTGAATTATTATTGTAAATTTAGCCTTTTCTTTAATTGGAGGGTATGAATAATTTTGAGAACGTCTGTAAGTGTGGAGCATTTACCAAGCCTTTTTAGTTTAGCCAAATTTAGCAGAGGTTGGACAAACAAGATGTGTTAATATAGATTTATGAAATACACTACCTGGCCTAAAAAAACAGTCAACACCATAAAAGCTGATGCACTCTAATACATGATTGGATCGGCTTTAGCTTTGATTCCAGCAGCTTGCACTGTGGCATTGTTTCAGCAGGCGTCTGAAATGTCACTGAACTTTTTTCCATCCAGTGCTGCAAACTCTTCTGTTTTAATAATGGGAGAGTCTGACCACTAAGCAAAGCCCTTTCCAGCACATCCTAAAGATTCTTAAACATAGCCCTGAGTTCTACTGTTGTTTTTCTTTAATTTCAATTCAACAAATTGATCACTGATCACCATCACTCAGGAATTTTTTTCCAATGATAAATTTTCCTGGACGACGATGGTTCCCGACTATCCTTCCAGTTGTTAATGATGTGTTGAACCCAGTTTCACCATCTCCTGGGATGTGTCTTTCCACATGGTTGTTCAGGAAATGAGATGCTTCTCATTGCATCAGTTGGGGTTAAATAACTTGTTGCAAGCTGAAAGATAATCTTCCATACAGTAATTATCTAGCAGAAGGCTCATACCTGTTAGCTTACTTAAATCTAAATGGCAACTTTTTTCCATTCATTTTTTTGTATCAACAAATATTAATTAGTGTGATCATATTTAACAATTTGCTTTTTCTATTAGTTACAAAAAATAAAATAAATCAAACAAACAAAAAAACTTATTAGATAAATGGGTGCAATACTGTATTTAGGACTTCAAGTGAAACTTGTGTGCAGACCTCTTTCCCGTATGTCAGGGGAACCAGTGCTAGCATTTGCAGAAAACCAATAATACAGTAATAAATAAATAAGATTTAAATAAACAGAATTACCTTAAAAGTAGCTTGTCCTTGTTTCTTCCTAAGCTACAGACATGATCAATAGATGGATAAACAGATGAGAGACGAGCCACACTCGAACTTGGTTCCATTGTTACGACAAACTGAGTCAGTTTTGGGATAACTACAGAACCTTCCAGGACTCCTTGTCAACACAGACCTCTATTATCATAATCAGCAGCTCTTGTGTCTTGTCTGCAACTGGCTAAATCACAAACTCTTAGCAGGAAATAGGGGATTTAGGCAGTAAAGAGATTACGCACAGTTTTACTGTCTACATTAGCAACCATCTTAAATCACTGTATGTACATGGTGAAAATGAATCAGGTATGACACAAAAAATCAAAGACAACTCTTTTCTTCAAAGGAATAGTACACCCACAGAATGATGGTCCTTCATCTTCTCCTCACCCTCATGCTGAGCAAGACTCTGGAGCACTTTATTAATATCTCAAATACAGCCGGAGATCCGACAGGTTTTCATTTTCCCCCAACCTTTATATAATGGAGTTCACCAGCGACTGAACCAAAAAGGTCCATAAAAGTCCACAAAAACTTGTCAATATTCCTCCATACTGCTCGTCCAATGTAATCCAAGTGTCCTGAGTAGGTAGCATCCAGAATTTACTCCAAACGACATCATTTAGTAGATTTAATGGCTTAAACAGTACCACATGTAGCTGCCGCAAAGCGTGTCCATAAGGGTTCACGACACTACAGAAGCTGTGGCGTTCAGTGTCTACTCTGCCAATGATGCAAGCATAGAAGAAATTCACCATTTACATTGTGCTAAGAGCGAACGAGCTGCGGACAAACACAAGAGTGGTTGGATATTGATTTAAAAGAAAGAAAAAGAGAACGCGCGATATCGTCTGCCGCGGCTTCCGTAGTGTCGCAAACTCGCAGGAGCACGCTTTGCGGCAGCTACATGTTCTACCATTTAGACTATAAAAATATACTAAATGATGTGGTTTCCGGTCCTGAATCTGCTGCGTATCTTGTCAACACATTGAAATGAGTGCAGACTTGTGGATGTTGCGTCTATATGTGTCTCAATGTGTCTGCTCTCAATACAAGTGACCTTTAATGACTTCAGGGGATCCCAGTACGGCTCTCCCAGACACAATGACCTTTCAGCCCAGACAGGGCAAAGGGGAGGTGTGAATTGCGTGTGCGTATATATGTGTGTTGAGATGTAGAAAAAAGGTGGTGAATGTGTTAAGGAATCCTTTAGAAATGAAAACAAGTGGTAAACTTAATTAAATTCTACAATAGGAGAATGTATGTAAAAAAAAAGAAAAAAACTATAACTATCACCAAACTTTGTGAAATATTGGCCCAGAAATGTCTTTAATGTGACAAAGGAACATATTTTTCAGAAGTTTTTTAGCCACCGTGTGGCATGGCAGTGATGTCACGGCAGTCTCGACCGTGCCTGCTCCATCCACTTCCGGGTAGTAGACTGCTACTTCTACTGTGTGGAAACAAAAACCGTCCTGGTCGTCTTTAGCGTGTGGTGCTGTCCTGTGCTGTACCGTGCCCTGTGCAGCTGCAGTGGAAAAGGCCCAAATGTCTCCATTCAGCCAGATGGATTGAAATCAGTAACTTTCCTGAGGCTACAAAGTCTTTCTGGGCATCATGCAATAGCGTAACTTCCCAGATTCCTCAGTGTTACAGGGTATTCTCATCCATGTGTGGTCAAAGGTTGAGACTTAAAGATGTCAAATATGGCACCGTAGAGAGTTGTATGATGCAGGAAATGCTCCAAGATAGATTTGGATGTAAAGTGGAAGGTTTTTGAGGGCAAACCTGCTCTGATATGATTCAGTAACTTTACATCTTAACACTGATGACATTATGTCACATCACATCAAAAGTATCATCAATCCTGAGCTAAACAGCAGAGAGCACATCGCTGCTTAGCATCACGCATGCAGTTTGCTAGTCTGCATGCTTCTAGTCAGGTCTTCTTGCCTTAAAATGAGCTGGGGGAGGGCCAGCTCCTGGATCAACCAGCCCGCCACCCTCCCTCCTCTGTCTGTCCCTTTCTTCCTCAATGTGAAACGCCTAAAGCATCCACGGTGCTGAACTGTCTCTAATCGATTTGTCTGTGAAGGCAAAGCGTCACCCCTCAGAGTACCACAATGCAACTCTCTCTCTCTCTCTCTCTCTCTCTCGCTCTAAGTGACATCGCGCCCCCACCCTGAACACCAAAGGGAGCCTGAATGATGCTCATGGACTCTTCTGGGATAATGCAAGCGAAGATTCACTTCAATTCACCAGCAAACAATAATCAAGCATTATCACTGGCAGCAGGATTATGACAAAAACCCAAACATGCCATCATCACTGCCACTGTGATGAACCGATGCATGTTTATACTTTCAAGAGAAAAATATTATTAGATTCTATAAAGCTGTAAATTTCTAAATTACAACGGTATACAAGGCCTTAATACCTCTGACTTTAAATTCAGACCAAGTCTTCCTAATACTGCACCTTTTGATCAGAAAAAAAACTGCACACACACACGCACACCCACGCACACACACACATATATGTATGTATGTATGTATATGTATGTATGTGTATATATATATATATATATATATATACACATACATATATATATACATTTACAGTCGTGCTTAAGATTGTTGACACCCTCCAATTAAAGAAAAGGCTAAATTCACAATAATAATTCAAATAACAAGAAACTAAAGAAACTAATAATAAATAAAAATTTAGAAAATTTAAATTTAGTAAAATAGAATTATTGCTTTTGAATTGTGGTAGGAAATAATAGTAATGATGATGATAATAATAATAATAATAATAATAAAAACAGATTAGAGCACCTTTCCTGTGAAATATGGACCAGCATACAGTACCTGTCAACAGGTGGAAGTCTTTTTGAGCATTCCAGAAAACACCTGATTGCAGTTATCTCAGAATGTTGCTCAATAAAAGTTTAGCTCCAGAGCTCGACTTGTTTTTTTTTGTGTGTGTATTTGTTTTTAACATATTTTTTTTATTTCAACAATTAAAATGCAGTGTCCTGATGAAATGAATGAATGAAAAATACTTTATTCATCCCAGAAGGGAAAGTCAGCATTCTAAAAGCTCACTCTTTTTTTTTTTTAAAACAATATAACATATATATGAAATTATAAGATAACAATATAACAGAAATCAGTTAGTCAGTCTTGTTCTTTAGGGTGATGACTGCTGGCAGGAATGAATTCCTGTATCTCTCCGTCCTACAGCGAACCTGACGCAGCCTCACACTGAACATACTCTGTTGATTCTTCACCGTGTTGTGGAGAGGATGGGAAGTGTCCTCCATCATCTTCATCAGCTTGTGCAGCATTCTTTTCTGAACGATCATCTCCAGCGGCTCCAGAGTTCTCCCCAGCACAGAACCAGCTTTCTTGATCAGCTTGTTTAGTTTCTTCAAGTCTCTGATTCTGATGCTGCTGCCCCAGCAGATGCTGCAAAGCTAATTGCACTTTCCACAACAGATTTGTAGAAGATCTCGACATCTTGGTGCAGACGTTGAATGATCTCAGCTTCCTTAAGAAGTAGAGTCTGCTCAGACCTTTCTTGTAGATGTAGTCAGTGTTGCATTTCCAGTCGAGTCTGTTGTCCACCAGAATTCCAAGGTATTTATAGTTCTCCACCACCTCCACCTCCTCTTCCAGGATGTAGACAGGACTATGCTGCTTATTCTTGCTCCTCCTGAAGTCAACAATCATCTCTTTAGTCTTGCTGGTATTTAAGATGAGCTGATTGTTACTGCACCATTTCACAAACTGATTGACCAGTTCCCTGTACTCGGCTTCTTGTCCATCACTGATACACCCCACAACTGCAGAGTCATCAGAGTATTTCTGCAGATGACAGGATCAGAGTTGTACTGGAAGTCTGAGGTGTACAGTGTAAAGAGGAATGGTGAGAGTACAGTTCCTTGTGGTGCTCCAGTGCTGCTGACCACCATCTCAGACACACAACCTTTCAGTCTCACAAACTGTGGTCTGTTTGTGAGGTAGTCATAAATCCA
Source organism: Atherinomorus stipes (assembly GCA_023101725.1). Classification (NCBI taxonomy): domain Eukaryota; kingdom Metazoa; phylum Chordata; class Actinopteri; order Atheriniformes; family Atherinidae; genus Atherinomorus; species Atherinomorus stipes. The sequence goes on along the minus strand of JALJCO010008516.1, from coordinate 248,882 downwards.
GGTGGTTGTGGAGGATCCACCTGGAAGTTATGGAGCTTCTCACATAGCAAAGCAGCTGAATAGTATTAAATGCACTTGAAAAATCAAAGAACATGACCCTCAAAGTGCTGCCTGACTGGTCCAGATGAGAGTGGGCTCTCTGAAGCAAGAAGATGATGGCGTCTTCAACCCCAAGCCCATTACGATATGCAAACTGTAATGGGTCCTGAAAGGTGTTCACTTGCCTGTTGAGGTGAGCCAGTAAGAGTCTCTCCAGGACTTTCATGATGCAAGATGTCAGAGCAACTGGTCTGTAGTCATTTGGTTCAGCTGGTTGTGGTTTTTTAGGGACAGGAATAGGGCTGGGACAATTCGTCGACGTAACCGATTACGTTGACGCAAAAAATATGTTGACACAAAATATGCGTACCAATGCGTCGTCAGACCAAAACAAAGATGGCGGCGCCATGCGACTTCAGACTAAAACAAAGATGGCGGCGCGATCTCCGCGAGTGGCTCTTCCAAGTTTCCAAAGTGTAAGGCAGTGAAAGCCCACACTCGTTTATCGAAGGTATAGGGATATTAGGGATGGCGAATCCGAAGCCTAATGAGACATGAGACAACTTCTGTGAGATCGATGCCATGTCTTCACACGTCAAGCCTGTTTGAGACGGTCAACATGAAGCACAAGCTCCATCTGCTGGCCGTGGGTGTGAACTGCAGCTGATGCCGGGAGCTGTCTCGTCTCTGACTGAATATAATTAAAGTCACGTTCTCAACCTCATGTTCGTGTTTCATCTGTTGATAATAGTATTGTGTAATCACTTCTGGGATAAATAAAGCATTTTTAATTTAATTTCCAAGTGATTGGCACCCGTATTAATTAATCGATACATCGAAAAAATAATCGATAGATTAATCGTTTAAAAAATAATCGTTTAACCCAGCCCTAGACAGGAACAAGACAGGATGTTTTCCAAAAAAAAAAAAAGAGAGAGAGAGAGAACAGCTCAGGTGAGAGAAAACAACTAAAGTCAATTTCTCAATAATATATGTCATAAATCTTTGGATAATAATAATTTTCTCTGGTTGATGTATGAATGAAGGACAAAAAGAGAGAGCTGTTAGAAAGAGAGAAAAATGCCAGCATGAGCATTTTAGAACACACGTACCCTAGTTTGTGTACTTTCTTTTGAAGTTTAGATTAAATGATGTCATGTTTAATGTTGGACTAATAACAACAGCAAAAACACCTTAGCTGGTGATATTGTGGTTTCAGCCCACCACTATATGCAGATATGACCCTTTACCTGTTTTAACTCCGAAACAAAGGTACAAATAACCTTATAATTGTGTGGAATATAGTGGTGTGTCAACTTTCACAATAATATTTTTGTGGCTCTGGTTGATCTTTGTGTGTTTGTACAAAGAGGGAAAGATAAAAGCAAGAATGAGAACAACACAGATGTGGAACAAGAACCAGGTTTGAAAAAGAAGATGAAGATGGGATTATATTTCAGGACATACAGTACTTACTTTGGGTGAGGTAGCATTTTTAAAAAGTGTTTTTTTAAAAATATATTTTTGGTTAAATTTATGAATATATCCCTGACTGAGTCCTGGTTTAGTCCTGGTTATACCTGGTTTTGTAAATCCTGTCCTGATGAGTCCTGGTTTAGAACTGGTTCTGTGAATTCTGCTCAGTGAGTCCTTGTTTGGTCCTGAGCCATGTGTTGGTATTGTTCTTTGAGTAAGATGTTTGACACCAAGACTGAGTTTTAACTTTAATGGTTATCTTTTAATACATTACAATGAAAACACAATGTAGTGTTATGATTATTAAAGAACATGTTAAAAGGTTAGATAGATAAAGGCAAATATTGAATAATTTTTGGAACCACACCAGTAGATTAAATTCTTTATTACGTTTTTGGTGTACTGGATCACCCTTGTAACGATTAATATTTTTGTGGGCTAAGCCCCTGATGATGACAATGTCTAGCTCCGCCCCTGCTAGAGACTAACAATGAGTAAGAAATTCGGTGAGCTGAGTTTACATAAACTTTCATCAGGTAATTCAGATGAAAGTCAAACTTTCAGTTTCAGTTTTAGATGTCACGAGCAAATGTAATACCGAAATTGAATTAAAATTAAATATAGAAAAAATAAAGTATCAAGATATTTGAAAGGAAAAACACAAAGAAGAAAAATAGATATTCACTATTTTCAGGTGGGGAAAAAAGTCTAAATATAAGTGTGTTTTCTAACTAGATTTCAACACATTGCATGCATGCTCTTATCTACTGACATTTCATTATTTAAAAAATCTTTCATGAAAATTAATTACAGACTTAAACATGGGGAAAATTAAAAGACAAAAAAAGTTGATTCATTCTGCTTAAAACTGACGTTAGCATCTTAACATGTTTAACTAGTTTGTCCTTTGGCTTCAGTGTGTGTACGTGTGTGTTAAGGTCATCGAGTAATTACAATACCCATGTGCCAGCTCTTTAGCAAAGCATTACCTCAACACACTGGTGCTAATCTGTGTTGGTACCACGCTGAGTTACACAAAGCCAACGCTGACCTGCTGTGTGCAGCCTGACCCAGCATCTGTATGCTTGTGTTTGTGGCCACCTGCTGTGTGTGCATGTGTGCAGGGGTATATAGTTGTTACTGTGGAGGTGTGTGAGCCTCAAACACAACCTGATGGGCAGCCTCTTCTGTTTCACTGCAAGGTCACAGACCATTATTATACCACTGTAGAGCTGATTCTAAAGCATTGTTATGAATATACAAAACGACTTAAAATCTGATGCAGTGTCTTCTGTTTTATTTTCTGACACAATTATTAGCCAGATGCAACACACTTTATTCACTTTCTAATTGTTTGACTAAAGTAACTATAATTACGAAAGTAACTATAATTACTTAAGCCTTTTCTTTGATTGGAGGATATGAACAATTCATATATATACGTAAATGGATGCTAAATGGACTGTAGCACTTTTCTAGTCATACTAACCACTCAAAGGGCTTTACACCTTACGTCACATTCACCCAATCACACACACCTTTATATATATATATATATATATATATATATATATATATCTCTTCCCGATATATACAGTGTTTCTACTAGCGTTTTGAATGTAGCTGTGGTGCTATGAGGTAAATTTCAACACCTAAGACCAGGGGTGTCCAGCTGCAGTCCTCGTGGGCCACAATCCTGCAGGTTTTCCATGTCTCCCTTCTCCAACACACACCTGATTCAAATTCACCGGCTTTTAAATTCATTTAATTTGAGTCAGCTGTGCTGGTGCACAGAGGCGTGGAAAACTGTCAGGACAGCGGCGCTTGAGGAACGACTTCAGACACCACTACCTTAGAATTTTTGAAGACCGCATCTTTAATTTCTCAGAATTAAGATAAGCTGGGAAGAAATGAAATATCATTTTACACTAAAGGCAATGTTTACTGAAATACACCTTAGGTCATGACCAGTAACTCTCTTACGCTCCCAGCTACTGGGATACTTGTTAAGATTCACTACGTGTTTCACTTAATTTGCTCTGCGTTCCAGCAGTTTTGTAGTGTTCACATTTATGTCATCGGATGTCGTCATATCTGCAGGATGCTGTCAAATCTCAGCCTGAACAATATGAGGGGAAAACATCAAATTGCCATTTTTCTGACCAATACTCTTATTTGGTTTGGTTACATTCTACTTTTCTGTTCAGTGTTCATACCAAAATACATTTTCTAGATCAGATCTCACGTGATAATAGAAATATGAGCGGCTCAAAGCTGAGATATGAACGGCTTCACTGACCAACTACAAGATGCAACCTGACACCAATTCATCTGGTTTCCACCACGGTTCCTCATTTCTGTCTATAACAATGTCTGACTGCACACAGCAAAGCGTCACCCCGATGCCACACATGTAAACACCTGCACATGCACACAAGTGGAGAACAACATGCAGCTTCAGTCGCAGCAGAGATGCTGGTCGTCTGGGTCTCCAGAAGGAGGAGAAGATGAACAGCTGAGTGCAGCATCACCTTATTTATATTTAGATATTTATATGTTTAGATAGATAGAAAAAAGATTATTCTAAAAAGATAATTAAATTCTTTTTTAGGGACTCAAGTTGTGAGAATGGTCCAATAAAAGGGTCTTGAATGTAATCCGGATATTTTTCTGCTACTGTAGATGTAGTTTGGATAGCTTTCAACACAGGTAGTCATGTAATGGAGAGTCCATCCAAAGCCCCGTTTCAATCAGGGGTTCTGGGTCCAGACCAGAGTTATGTGGGGTAAAGTTTGGTAAATTCTGATCTCTAGAGTTTCCACTGCCAACTCTACCTTGATCCAGTGGGTGGCGTATTGGCCTGACAAGGAAATGCATCAGCTACGTAACAGTGTGATGGCATCACGGCGCATTGACTTGGATTATAATGAAGAAGAACGCAACACAGAAACAAAGGATGAGAATGGTAGACATCAACTAGAAAAGCACTTAGAGAGTGCAGACCCCCGCCAAGCAGCTGGACTCCCACATTTTTGTGTGTTCTGGATCATAGTATTAATTCTGTTTGGAATTCGGTTTCTGTGGCAGAAATACAACTAGTTACTGCCAGTTCTTCGCAGACGCACACAGTTCACTATATTTGTGCTGTAGAAGTCTTGGAGAGGATTGACTTCCAGACAGATGGTTTAAATTACCTTAAATTACCTTAAAAAAAAAAAAAAAAAAAAAAAAAAAATTCTGGAATGCGCTGCTAGGTAGCTGCAATTTGTGAAAGCTCTCCCTTAACTTTTGTGTTTTTTTCTAATATAGTTGTCTTTTTTATCGACATTATTCGTCAGATTAGGTTTTTCTTGGAGGATTTTTTATGCTGGTTTCAACGGTGTGCAATTCGGGAGATTTTTCCTCGTATATTGGCTTTTTTTCACTGCTTGTTATGATGTGTATCCATAGCAACGGAAAAATTGTTTACCACCGTGATCAACTGTTAAAACTCTCCCAAATCAAGATTTTCAGCGAAATAACACGTCAAATCCCAGTGGAGTTAAAGAGAAAGACAAGAGGATGCAGGGCAGGGGTAAGGCAGAGAGAAAAACGGTGGAGATTTAAACCGTTTCTTCCAACTGTTGTGATGGGTAACGTGAGATCGCTAGCTAACAAGATGGACGAGCTCGAAGTGCTAACAAGGTCTCAGAAAGAGTACAGAGAATGCAGTATCATGTGTTTCACCGAGACATGGCTGCATGAACACATCCCGGACTGTAATGCGTCTGTACACGGCTTCAAGACGGTCCGTGCAGACCGAAATATACAGCTCAGCGGGAAGCTAAAGGGAGGCGGAATTGCAGTGCTGGTCAGTCAGCGCTGGTGTCATCCAGGACACATCACTGTCAAGGAGAAAATCTGCACAAGAGACATTGAACTGTTAGCTGTGAGTTTCCGTCCATATTATTTACCCAGAGAGTTTGCCTGTGTTATTCTGGTAGCGGTTTATATAATACCAGGTACCGCACCAGAGACAGCCTGTGATGTCATCAGCTCCGTCGTGGCTAAACTACAAACACAGCATCCAAACTCATTCATGGCGATCTCTGGAAACTTCAACAACGTCTCCCTCTCTGCTACGTTGCCAACTTTCCAGCAGTTTGTCAGCTGCTCCACCAGAGAAAATAAGATGTTGGACTTATTTTATGCAAACACTATGAATGCATACAGCTCCTCTGCCCTGCCTCCTCTAGGAAGATCTGATCATAATCTGGTTCTTCTCACCTCCACCTACAAGCCCATCGTTCAGCAGCAGCCAGTCATTAGGAGGACGATTAAAACCTGGTCTACTGAGGCTGAAGATGCTCTGAGAGGGTGCTTTGAGGCCACAGACTGGAATGTCCTCTGTGAACCTCATGGAGATGACATCAACACCATGACTGAGTGTGTGACAGATTACATAAACTTCTGTGTGGACAGCATCGTTCCAACAAGAACAGTGAGGTGCTTCCCCAATAACAAACCCTGGATCACCAGTGACCTGAAAAAGCTGCTGAACATCAAAAAGAAAGCTTTCAGGGATGGAGACAGGGAGTTACTGAAGACCACACAAAAACAACTGAAAACACAGACTAAGAAGTGCAAGGAGGACGACAGGAAGAAGTTGGAGAGCAGCTCCAGCAGAACAACGTGAGGGATGTATGGTCGGGAATGAAGAAGATCACTGGCTTCAAGTTAAAGGGGGACCAAACTGACGGAGGTCTGGACAGAGCTAACGAACTGAACATGTTCTTCAATAGGTTCAGTTCCCCCCCTGCCGACAACCCATCACACCACACACCCTCCATGAGCTCACAGCTTTCCTGTCCCACCTCCACTCTGTCACCCTGCACCTCAGTCATGGACCTAAACACAGCCTCATCTCCCTCCACATCAGGGCATCCTGAGACCTCCTCTGTCTCCACCTCCAGCCTGACTGTCTCCTGTGACCAGGTCAAGAAACAACTAGAAAAACTGAACCGGAACAAGGCTGCAGGTCCAGATGGTGTCAGTCCCAGAGTTCTCAAGACCTGCTCAGAACAACTATGTCCGGTTCTCCAGCACCTTTTTAACACCAGCCTGAGACAGAACAGAGTTCCTGTGCTGTGGAAAACATCCTGTCTTGTTCCAGTCCCTAAAAAACCTCAACCAGCTGAACCAGATGACTACAGACCAGTTGCTCTGACATCTCACATCATGAAAGTCCTGGAGAGACTCTTACTGGCTCACCTCAACAAGCAAGTGAATACCTTTCAGGACCCATTACAGTTCGCATATCGTAATGGGCTTGGGGTTGAAGACGCCATCATCTTCTTGCTTCAGAGAGCCCACTCTCATCTGGACCAGTCAGGCAGCACTTTGAGGGTCATGTTCTTTGATTTTTCAAGTGCATTTAATACTATTCAGCCTGCTTTGCTATGTCAGAAGCTCCATAACTTCCAGGTGGATCCCTCCACAACCACCTGGATTTACGACTACCTCACAAACAGACCACAGTTTGTGAGACTGAAAGGTTGTGTGTCTGAGATGGTGGTCAGCAGCACTGGAGCACCACAAGGGACTGTACTCTCACCATTCCTCTTTACACTGTACACCTCAGACTTCCAGTATAACTCTGAGTCCTGTCATCTGCAGAAATATTCTGATGACTCTGCAGTTGTGGGGTGTATCAGTGATGGACAAGAAGCCGAATACAGGGAACTTGTCAATCAGTTTGTGAAATGGTGCAGTAACAATCAGCTCATCTTAAATACCAGCAAGACTAAAGAGATGATTGTTGACTTCAGGAGGAGCAAGAATAAGCAGCATAGTCCTGTCTACATCCTGGAAGAGGAGGTGGAGGTGGTAGAGAACTACAAATACCTTGGAGTTCAGCTGGACAACAGACTCGATTGGAAATGCAACTGTGACTACATCTACAAGAAAGGTCTGAGCAGACTTTACTTCTTAAGGAAGCTAAAATCATTTAATGTCTGCAAAAAGATGTTGCAGATCTTCTATAAGTCTGTGGTAGAAAGTGCAATTAGCTTTGCAGCCATCTGCTGGGGCAGCAGCATCAGAACCAGAGACTTGAAGAAACTAAACAAGCTGATCAAGAAAGCTGGTTCTGTGCTGGGGATAACTCTGGAGCCGCTGGAGCTGATCGTTCAAAAAAGAATGCTTCACAAGCTGATGAAGATGATGGAGGACACTTCCCATCCTCTCCACAACACGGTGAAGAATCAACAGAGTGTGTTCAGTGGGGAGGCTGCGTCAAGTTCGCTGTAGGACGGAGAGATACAGGAATTCATTCCTGCCAGCAACCATCACCCTAAAGAACAAGACTAACTGACTTTTTGTTTATTTAAAAAAAAAAAAAAAAAAAAAAAAAAAAGTGAGCTTTTACAATACTGAATTTCCCTTCGGGGATGAATAAAGTATTTTTCATTTCATTTCATTCATTTCAAATAATCAGGTAACACCTTTTTGTCAGAAGTTCGTTCAGCCAGCTCATTATGAAGAAATAAAATAAAAACATTTGCACAACTAATACCGCGATATAACTATATTTGTAAATATCATATTTCCCTCGTCACACCAGTATATCACCCAGCCCGTGACCCCACATATATCTGATGGTAAATTCACACTCTAAAGAAAAAACATACCATATTTACTCATTGAAATTGAGGCAACAAATTGCACACAATATTATTAATTAAATATAATTGTGTTTGTAATTGAGTAAATTTTAATTAAACAAGACCCTTTGGAGTTAACCATTTAATATGAGTACATGTTCAACTTAATTTTTTCTTTCTAGTTTTACCAAATTAAATTGACTTCATTTTAAATGAGTTTGATTTACACTAATACTTTAGGTTAATATTGATCCAACTAAATATGTTTGGGTAAAATTAACTTAAGATTATTGTGTTACCTAAACTCATTAAAAATAAGTTTTAAAAGAATGACCTGTGGGTTATTAGACTGATCTAATCAAAATGACATGTGGGAGGAGCTGGACATCCAACCCCACCCAATATCCACCACCACCCATTCATGCTGATTGAGGCTGCACCTTTCTAATCTTTCTACATTAGAATTTTGTCTTTTACAAACACAATATTGACATGCTGGTTGTTGTCTTTGCAGCCAAATTCACATGATTCCACTGAAAATGGAATTCACATGACTAGTTCTTGCACATGTGGTTATTAACAGACTGGGAGAGAGTCATGGGATTACATGGACATTTAATTCATGGTGCAGAAAATAAGAGAGTGCTGCAATGCATGATGGGAAATATGTAAATAAGCCCATCGACCAGCACCAATCACAACAACTGTTGCAATATCAACTTGAAAAAGTAAAACTTTAAAAAAGGACCAGTGTTATGACTCATTAGATTTTTATGTTTTCTATTTTCATTTTACAGTCAACATTTCCCTTAATTATATATAAGATTTAATAATATAAATATTTACTAATATAAGTCCAGACTCAGAGATAAGTTGTTGTTGTTGGTGGTTGCAGTTAAGTGGCTGCAGTTATTGTCCGCTGTCCTTCTCACTATGGCTTTATTGTTAATTTGCCATATTTTTTTATTAGCACTGATGAAAAAGAATGCATTTATTTATATATAATTATTGATGATATATAATTAGATAATTAAAACAACTTCTCTTCTCTTAAGTGTCAACCTTAAAATCTGTTTGGCCAGTGGCTCAGCAGCACATTTTACATTTTTGGAGGCAAAAAGTTTGGGCACCCTGCCATAAAAAATAAGTTTAATTCACCCTCATACATCTTGTTAAAGTAATGTAAGGATATTTAGTTTAAACAACTCAATTACTTTATGTTGAAAAAGCATTGTAATCTTGCAATAGTGTTTGAACATACCCCCCCCCCCCCCCCCCATTTTTTTCCCGGCGCCCCCCCCCCCCCCGCCCCTTCTCACAGGTTTTTCCTTCTCCTCCAGCATCTTTTTTTTTTTTTCTTTTCTTTTGTTGTGGTTTTCCTTTTTTCTTGGGTCCTCTCCCCCCTTCTTTTTTGGTGGTACCTCCCACCTTCTTTAACACTCCTCCCCCCCCCCCCCTTCCTCTCCCGGGCGGGACCTGCACCTCCAATCCCCCTTCCGTTGATCCGCTCCCCCCCAATTTTTTCCTGGGGTTTTTTTTTACCCCCCATTTACCCCCCCCCCCCCCCCCCCCCCCCACCCCCCCCCCCCCCAAGACGCACCTCACCCCCCCCCCCCACCCCACCCCCAAACCCCCCCCCCCTCCCCCTTTTCTTTTTGCCGCCCCCCCCCCCCCCGCACCCCCCCCCCCTTTTTTTTTTTTTTTTTTTTTTTTTTTTTTTTTTTCTTTCTCCCTTCTGTAATTTGAGGATTCCCTTCCCCCCCTTCCCTTTTTTTTTTTTTTTTCCCCCCCGCCCTTCCCCGTCTCCTTCCTTTTTTTTTTTTTTTTTTTTTTTTTTTCTTGGTTTATAAATTAATTTCCCCCCAAAAAATATCTTTATTTATTTATTTATTACAATGCATGTCCGCCAATTATTTCAACTTGATTCCTTCATGTTACCTCAACATGAATTAATAGGTAAATACTGATTTGTAAGGTTTTAAGTTAAAAGTACATAAAATAGTTATGTTCTTCTTATTAACACATTTTATTTAAGTAAAAGCTACATGTTAGATTTTAGGAACTTTAACAACAGACAGAATCATTTTTTTCAGTGCAGCTGGCGACTCAAATTAAGAATGATGAAACCACACTTTGGATTTGTAGTTTTTTCCAAGTTGTAACTTTTCGAGTTATATTCTCACAGACAAAATTCCCAATGAACATTTTATGTATGATTTCATTCAGATGAGAATTTAAAAATAATTTATTCATCCACATATTTAGATTTAAAAGGAAGGTCTGAATTAGTTGTTGTCTTCACACACACGTGTAATTTTGTCTGAACACAAGAGCAACACAGTAAATGCATTTGCATTTGCACCAAAATTCTGTACTGGAATCTTTATCTGGGTGTTATATTCCAGCAGAAGGAAGAAAACCAAGCGCAAGAGTTCAAATCAGGGAGCTAGAATGATACAGCCTGGATGAAACAATGGAAAAACTGCATTATTTGAAGATTAAAGATTATTCATGGCTCCCATGTCAGCTCAGCCTGTGTGACGTAAATTTAATCACTTATGCTCCCAAAACAAATGAAACCAAAATGCTCCAGTCTGATTATGATATGTTTTAGAATAGTGGAATTATGTCATAGTCTGCAGGAAATATTAACACAACAGACACGTCTTTCCTGCTCTGTCCTAAACACCAACCCTGCAGCACAAAACACAGTGGCTAAGATGAGTTTATGTTCCGGTGCAAGACTGGACAGCAGCCAGACCGAAGCTGAAGGAGTCAGAAACCGGCGGTAAATGTAAAAGATAACCTGGAAGACAGACGGAGAGAAAAAGAAAGAAAGGGTTAGAGTGAGCAGAGGAGATAGAGAGCCTTTAATTGCTTAGAGAGAGCATGACAATTGAGAGGGGAGTGGAGGGAGGAAAATCTCCAGCGGTATTGATCAGTCCGGCTCTTCCATTTCAGTCGCCTCCAACCCCCTCCTGCGTCCCCCCTTCACCCAATTTGCACCTGTAATTTAAATTGGAATGTGTTTGTGTTTGTGTGTACATTGAGGTCATTTTGCAGAGAGTTTGTCCTTCGCTGTGTGCCTACATCTCTTTTGTATTCATTTACCTGTTAATGTGGCTGTCTGTCACGTGTCAGCGTAGAGGGACATGGAAGACTGAAGCCTGACCACAGTGTGTGTGTGTGTGTGTGTGTGCACAGCTTCATGTTTGTGAACATCTCAGGGATCACAAGTGTGTCTTTTCATGTTGTGTATCTGGGATGGGCACGGTGGCGGTGGCAGTGGGGGGTGTCCTTACTGATCGATCTTCTCCCTCCCTTTGGACTGACCCTGCGCCTCCTTCTGCACCTCCTTCTGGACCTAATGAGACACAGCTCATGGGACACACACACAAACACAAACTATAAAAAAAACAACTAGAACACCCTGGAATGAATCTACGTGTCCTAAACAACATTTAAGCTCCACATGTGACATGAAAAAACACAAAAACCTCTGCAGCTTTAAACTCTAACACAACATTCACATGAAAGTTACACACTCTCACAGTCAGCTTCACACACACACATCCACTGCCTCAGCTGGGGGGTCACCGTCAAGGCTACGACCTTCCACCCCTGTCTCAGTCCCAGACTGAATCAATTCCTAACCAGACAGACTTCCACCCCACCAGCACCTCCAGCAGAGCCCTGCTGGTTCTGCAAACAATAGGAGGGACCTCCAGAACCTGAAAAGACCGAGTGTGTGTCAGCCTGTGTGACAGACGCTAAAGAAATGATGGCAGGAAGCATATCTGCTATGAAACACTTAAAGTGACCGGACCGGTCGTGCTCTGGTGGTGTAGTTGTCAGTATGTCATGTTGTGTTGCATGGAAAGACAGCTTATATGCTCTGAAGTTTGACTTTATTCTCCAGTCACACAAGACATACACTCACCGACCACTTTATTAGGTACACCTTGCTAGTACCAGGTTGGACCCCTTTTGCCTTCAGAACTGGCTTAATCTTTCGTGGCAAAGATTCAACAAGGTCCTGGAAACATTCCTCAGAGATTTTGCTCCATATTGACATGACAGCATCACGCAGTTGCTGCAGATTTGTCGGCTGCACATCCATGATGAGAACCTCCCGTTCTCATCCCAAAACTGCTCTGTTGGATTGAGACCTGGTGACTTTGGAGAACATTGGAGTCCAGTGAACTCATTGTGATGTTCATTAAACCAGTCTGAGGTGATTCCTGCCTCATGACATGGCGAGTTATCCTGCTGGAAGTAGCATCACAAGATGCTCCACTGTGGTCATAAAGGGATGGACATGATCAGCAACAATACTCAAGTAGACTGTGGTGGTTAATCCGCCACTTTGGTACTAAGGGGCACAAAGTGGGCCAAGAGAACCTCTCCCACACCTGTTGCCTTTCTATCAGCTGGAACCAGTCTGGCCATTCTCCTCTGACCTCTGGCATCAACAAGGCATTTGTGCCCACAGAACTGCTGCTCACTGGATATTTTCTCTTTTTGGGACCATTCTCTGTAAACCCTAGAGATGGTTGTGCAGGAAAATCCCAGTAGATCAGCAGTTTCTGAAATACTCAGACCAGCCCGTCTGGCACCAACAACCATGCCACGTTCAAAGTCACTTAAATCACCTTTCTTCCCCATTCTGATGCTGGTTTGAACTGCAGCAGATCGTCTTAATCATGCCTACATGCCTAAATGCATTGAGTTGCTACCATGTGATTGACTGAGTGGAAATTTGCGTTAACAAGCAGTTGCACAGGTGTACCTAATAAAGTGGCCGGTAAGTGCTACTATCTTTATCACCAGAGTTTGGTGTGCCATCATGCCACAGTCCATGGAGTAGTCAAAGGCTACTGATGCTGCAAATCTGGCATTGGACTTCATGGGTCTCCAGAAAGTTAAAAATGTTGTTGATCTGCAACTTTTGCGATGGAGACGCTTTCAGATGCTTGTGTGTTTTCAGCCGCACAAAGTTAGGCACGTCATCGAGCTGGCTAATGCTAACCTGCTAACAGTAGTCCGCCAGCTACTACTCTGTTAAACTTTGTAAATCGGATAAACGCCAATGCCAAGTTTTCATTCCAGACTGAAGTGATGCTAAGGAAGAAGTGGATCAAAACGACCGATTCGCCGCGGTGAAGGACCGAACTTTATAATAAAACGACACACGTTAGTTTGTAGCCGGCAGTCTGTGCAGTCGTGTTGGCAGGCTAGCATTAGCCAGCTCAGTTGTTCCACTGGAAACGGGGGGTTACAGACAAACAGACAAACAGATGTTTGTGTGTTTTAAGACGCACAATGTTAAGCACGTCAGTAAACGCTAGCTGGCTAATGCTAGCATGCTGTGAAGTGCCGGTGTTGTGCCCCACCGGCGACAAACAAACGTGTGTTTTATTATAAAGTTCGGCCCTTCACCGCGGTGAATTGATCGCGTTGATCCAGCTTTTGATCCAGTATGACTTCAGTTTGGAATGAAAACATGAGTATGTTTGGAGTTTATCTGATTTAAACAGTATAACAGAGCAGGAACGGCTGTCGTTAAAATGGCCCGGAAGAGGAAGTGTCCAAATACCTGGAAGTTCCGGTAAGCGTGATAATCCCCTATTAACTTCACTTTTGAAATGGTAACCTTGAAACTTGACGACCAAATCGATTTATCAATTCCAAAAAAGGACTGGGGAGTATGTGTGTGTGTGTGTGTGTGGGTGTGTGTGCGTGCGTGTGTGTGTGCGTGTGTGTGTGGGTGTGTGTGTGTGTGTGGGTGTGTGGGTGTGCGTGTGTGTGTGTCTGTGTGTGCGGGTGTGTCTGTGTGTGTGTCTGTGTGTGTGTGTGCGAGTGTGTCTGTGTGGGTGTGTGCGTGTGGGGGTGTGTGCGTGTGTGTGTGTGTCTGTGTGTGTGTGTGTGTGTGCGTGCGTGCGAGTGTGTCTGTGTGTGTGTGGGGGGGGGGGTTCCATATTGAGCACCTTTCAGCAACCTCTTTCAAACACTTTGACCATGTTAAACCATGCAGGACCTCACCGCTCTGCCTAAGCTGTTTATTTGACTTGCTGCTGAGAGCACTGCTGTGTATGTGTGGAGAGGCAGAGTGTGTGTGCATGAACTCCTCGTATTTGTGTGTGTTGGTGTGTGTGAGGTTTGATAAGTTTATACATGTGCATTCAAGCTTGTGAAGTCATTCTGGTGTGTTGGTGTGTGTGTGCTCAGAGTGGCGTTAGGCCTTGCTTCCTTCCTTCCTGTTCAGGGGTCCCTTTACCCACCAACGCTTCAGTCCTCTGGGATGGCAGTTTCAGTGTGTGTGTGTGTGTGTGTGTGTGTGTGTGTTTGCTTGACACTTGGCTGAGCAGGGTGGTCCTAGAGGACTAGTCTATCAGTCTAGTTCCTGATTCTCAGAAACATAAACACCTGCACCATCACGCCTGCCAAATGCCCCAAATATAACCTAAAGCATGTTACGCACACCGACTGACCCTCTCTTTCTTCTGCACTCCTCCTTCTCTTTTTCCCTCCATTCTTCCTCTTTGCCCTTCTTTGTTCCTTTTACCAGAAGCACCCCCCCCCCCCCCTCTCCATTTCTAGATGATGAAGTTGCCTCCATCTCTCATGCGTGTACAGTGGCACAACAATGAACACACACCTCCTCTCCCTCTCTGCCCTTCTGTCCATCTTTCACAGAGCTGTGAATTGGGTTTGTGGTGTAGCCGAGGGAAGGTTTCAATATTGCATCATTGGGATGCATCACGTCTGTGTTTGGGGTCAGAACGCTATCATGTTGCCAATCAGCAAGGCAGCTCGGAGCCCTCATCAGCTTTTGATTGCATTTAGAATGGCTAATTAAATAAAATATGACATTATGTAAATGTCTGTGTCTCTGCCATATGGCCCAAGGCACTGGCCCCCACCCGTCCCCTGCATCCCCCCTGCCCACCTCCAGCACACCAGGGGCAACCGAGTGTGCTTTATGTGAATCTGTGTGCGTGTTTGTGTGCACACATCCATGTTGTGACTGAAAGTGAGGCCACTTAAACAAAGTGGTGGTGTGATGACCAGTCACAGACTGATTTTCCCAGTCAGTCACTTAGATGGTCTCTAAAGGCCCCGTCCATTTTAATTTTCCTTTATTTTATTGCTCTTTTTAACGAATTCAATGTTTAAAGGCTATCCTCCCTAAAATGATCTCCAACGGTGTATTTGCATGTTGGCATAAACACTCATCGCAAACTTTAGAAGGTACACCTTGCTAGTAGCGTGTTGGACCCCTTTTGCCTTCAGAACTGCCTCAATCCTTGGTGGCATAGGTTCAAAAAGGTACAAACATTCCTCAGAGATTTTGCTCCATTTTAACATGACAGCATCAGGCAGTTGCTGCAGATCTATGATGAGAATCTCCCGTTCTATCTCATCTCAAAGCTGCTCTGTTGGACTGAGATCTGGTGACTGTGGAGAACATTGGTGTCCAGTGAACTCATGGTCATGTTCCAGAAAGCAGGTGGAGATGATGTCATCTTTGTGACATCATCATCCTGCTGGAAGCAGCATCAGAAGATGCTCCACTGTGGTCATAGACATGGTAATAATAAATAAAATTCTGTGAAAATCGTGACATTGATTTTGAATTGTGGTTCAACAGAAATATTAAAAACAAATGCACAAAAAATAAAACAAGTAAACGAGGGAGAGAGGAGTAGAGAGACGTTTCTGCTCAATGTTTCTGTCAAATATTATGTTGAGAAACAAACTTGTGGCTTATTCAGCTAGTAAATAATTATTTTGCCTCCAAAACTCTTTTCTCAGTGTTGTATTTGTTGTTTCATAAAAGTAAACAGCTGTTCAGATGATGAAGGTGTTACTAAAGTAAAAAAAATATTGGCATCAAAGACACTTTTCCACTTGAAGCGCATTGCAACATTCAAGGCTTGTTTTCTCAGATTTTTGGTCAGAAACAGGCATTTTCGCTGCAACAAACCCATGTTCCACTGCAGATTACTAAAGAATGGAAAAAGCTAGAAACAAATGGTTTTTTTCTGATAAAAGAAGAGAGTCTAAGCTTTCCTTTGGTACATTCAGTGTTTGTATTGGCATAGTACACAATAACATTCTGTGGATCTCCCAAAATCAGTGAAAATGCTTAAAAATCCTGGCAATATGGAGCTCTGCTCGGAAAAGGTCTGGCAGTCAATGAGTTAAATAGCATTTTCACCCACAATTCAAAAGCAATATTTCAGTTCGGTAAATTGTAATGTTTTAAATTTTCATTTATCATTATTTTCTTTAGTTACTTGTTATTTGAATTACTATTGTGATTTTATCCTTTTTCCCTAACTGAAGGGTAGGGATGATTTTTAGGAAGACAGTACATCATACCGTTAGACACGTCTTGCCAGACAGGGCCCGGTTGTTCAATTCTCGGTTATTTTAACCACTGGTTAACCCCTAACGGTCCGTTAAATCCTTGACCTGCCGTTAGCTAACTGACTGTTAAATATGCGTTGTTCAAAGCATGGTTAGTCATGCCGTCAGCTAACAGTACCGTCAAAGTTAACCATAGGGTTAGCACCACTGGTTAGCACCAATGTATCCCACAATTCCCCATTCTGTTTACTTCTGGTATTGCAAAAAGTAATGTTGTACGTCTGTGTCTCCTTATTGCTGTGAGGAAGACACGGGGGGCCGACTCTCACTTTATTTTCCCACCGTGAACAGAGCTGCTGTTAGCCACAACACACTCTTCCTCATCCCCCAGTCTCTCCATCCTTCCCCGTTCTCTTCACACTCCTGCGCCCCCCCCCCAGCTCATCCGGCCTCACAGTACAGCAAACCCTCAGTAACAGAACACACGGGACACAGAAAGTATTGATAAGCAAACGATCCCTTTCACTTCAAGGAAAAAGAGGCAGAAAATTCTCTGCTGATGAAGATAATGTCATTCTAAATAGTGAGTCCGTCGTGTCCACAGTTCGTTGCACGCTCCAAGTCGACTCGCAAAGGATTACATATATGCATTCTTTCCCGAAGTGGTGCGCAGCTCCTCGTTAGAATAATCCCCGATGTCAAAATCAAAGCCACAATAACCGCCGTCCTTCCTTCTCTGAACCGGCATCATGAACGTAGCGTTAGCAACAAACGGCATAATGAGATATAACCGCACCGTTAAGACTTTAGCGGCGGTCCTTAGGTGTGTTAACTTTAACGTTAAGATAACACACGGTTAAAATTAACTGAGTTTTGAACAACAACATAACCGGACTGTTAAAGTTAACGGTCGGCTAAATGTATTTAACGGCTGGTTAAAAAATAACCCAGTTTTGAACAACTGGGCCCAGAATGTTATTTACCTGTTAAAGTGCAACATGAAGGACAGCAATCTGGTAAATGCCCAACTTGAATATACAAAACTTTTATGCTTTGCCTTGTCAGAATTCAAAACACAAAAGAAATGGAAACTTTTTTCTTTCTTTTATTTTTCAATCGGGGTAGAAATAAATGAGCTACAACTTATGCCTGCAAATACGTCCACAGGACAGGATGGGATTCATTCAGTTTGCGCTGTGGTGTCTCATTTTTATTATTATTCCTTCTTCTTAGTTTATGTGTCATTATTATTATGAAATGAAATGAAAAATACTTTATTTATCCCAGAAGGGAAATTCAATATGGTAATAAGCTCGTACTTTTTTTTTTCCTTTTTTTTTTTTTTTTTTAACAAAATAACATATATATGAAATAAAATTACAACAATAATAATCAGTCAGTGTTGTGGAGAGGAGGAAGAATCCTCCATCATCATCTTCATCAACTTGTGCAGCATTCTTTTTGAACGATCAGCTCCAGCGGCTCCAGAGTTATTCCCAGCACAGAACCAGCTTTCTTGATCAGCTTGTTTAGTTTCTTCAAGTCTCTGGTTCTGATGCTGCTTCCCCAGCAGATGCTGCAAAGCTAATTGCACTTTCTACAACAGACTTGTGGAAGATCTGCAACATCTTGGTGCAGACGTTGAATGATCTCAGCTTCCTTAAGAAGTAGAGTCTGCTCTGACCTTTCTTGTAGATGTAGTCACTGTTGCATTTCCAATCGAGTCTGTTGTCCTGCTGAACTCCAGGTATTTGTAGTTCTCCACCACCTCCACCTCCTCTTCCAGGATGTAGACAGGACTATGCTGCTTATTCTTGCTCCTCCTGAAGTCAACAATCATCTCTTTAGTCTTGCTGGTATTTAAGATGAGCTGATGGTTACCATTTCACAAACTGATTGACCAGTTCCCTGTACTCGGCTTCTTGTCCATCACTGATACACCCCACAACTGCAGAGTCATCAGAGTATTTCTGCAGATGACAGGATCAGAGTTGTACTGGAAGTCTGAGGTGTACAGTGTAAAGAGGAATGGTGAGAGTACAGTTCCTTATTACTATTATCATTATTAGGGGATTAGGTGGCCGTAGATAACATGGGGCGGAGTGCAAAGGTGGCATGAGGGAAAGTTGACCATGGATGCACACCTTTAAGTCCTTGCATTTTGTCTTTGAATAAAACAAATCCAAATTTTTCAATGATTTTACATGAAAATGAATGAAATCATTTCCCGTGTGTTACGTTGACATAACCTACAGTTATGATCACTTAACCCACTGGTAGGCCCCTGGGCTGAGAGGTTTGTAGGCCCTGTCCCGTCCTCCAAATTTACTTGATTTTTTTCTATTAGAAAATAATATCCAAGGCTGTTCTGAGTGTTTTGAGTAGTTTGACATAATATTGACATTTCAATAATGTGAGCAGAATGAATAATAATAATGATAATAGTCAGTCATTTTCTGTACCGGTATCTGTACCGTACTGTTTATCCAGTTCAGGGTTGCGGGGGCTGCTGGAGCCTATCCCAGCTATTAACAGGCGAGAGGCAAGTACACCTGGACAGGTTGCCAGTCTGTCGCAGGGCCAACACAGAGAGACAGACAACCATTCACACTCACATTCATTCCTAGGGGCAATTTAGAGTAATCAATTAACCTAACATGCATGTCTTTGGATGGTGGGAGGAACCCGGAGAACCCGGAGAGAACCCACAGGAGAACATGCAAACTCCACACAGGAAGGACGCAGGTAGGCCCGAATATTTCGAACCCCCTCCCTAACGGGGAATTGAACTAGCAACCTTCTTACCGTGAGGCTGCGGTGCTAATGATAATAGTAATAATATCAAATCTGATGAATAAATAATGATAAAATATAAATAAATAATAGCAGCAACAAACCAAACCAGCCTTTCAGAAAGGATCAAACTGGCTGATTAGTTTCATGCTGCATAAATAACGGCCATTGTTGGTGTCTCCAAACCTGCGGTTCACTCCTGAAAGCTATCTAGTCCCCATTCAGCCAAATATTTCACCACTGCAACATCCCTTTATAGAACCGTTGTTCAGTATTCACATTAGTCATTGAACTGTTTCTCTAGTTTGGGTCTACTGCCCCACAGTCAGCTGCTGGATTAACATCAGTAATCATGGTTTTTCTGGGGACGTCACTGTCATTCATTCATTTTATGCAGTTTAATGTACTGCACTGCTAATGTGCCGTTAATTCATCACTTCGAGTGTTACATGGAAGTCCTGACAGAAAATTGCAGCTTGCGTCAGTGAGGAGTTAAACCAATCAGGACCAGGTTCTGTCATGGGTGGAGGCAGGTCCACCAGCTGCAGCTGGTGAGATCTGGCTGCAGTCTGACTCCCGTCATGTTCCATGGTCACTGGTATGGTCACGTTTTCCAGTGCAGTGCAGGCGCAGTGTGAAGCCAGACAGTTTTTAACTGGTGTTGGTTCCAGATCCGCTCAGGTCCCACACCTGCCGATGATGTAATGCTTTATTATTGGTTGAAAGTTGACAGGATGACACTGAGGGTGGTTTTGAAGCGGAATATACAAAACTTGAAGTATTGAATTTGAATGAAGAAAACAGTGAGGAGCTGATAACTTAGCGCATTAGAATCCTACAAAATGGGATGCTCTTACCATTTGTTGTTGTGATCTTGTCTTGTTATAAACTGTGTAATAAGATACTTTCAATGGCTTTAAAAGGACTTTTTGGGTGGCGTCTTGTTGAAGCGTCCTTCGTTGAAGTGTCTTTCAGCAAGGCATATGAGGTTGTGCAAACAAAGACCTTGCAGAATGTTCGGGGCAGATTTGGTGTCAACTGGTATGAATAAAGAAACTGAAAATCATTGATTATCAAAATCTTACATTCAACAGTGAGGTTGGAGATAATATGCAGCTTTTAGGTGGTGCATTTCTGAAAACCATCCGTCTGTAAGATGTGGGTTACTTTCGTTTTGATCAGCACCTGGGCACGACATGCACAGACGTGACCAGTGTCAACAAAAAGTGAATTATTGGCCCTTTTCCACCTCCTTACAGAAGTGAAGTGCTGCTCGACTTGGTTTTTAGGCGGGACGCCATCAGCAGTCCTCTACTGCTCTCTGATGTGTGAGCTCACTGTCGTCATTTCTTTGATAGGTGGCAGCTTTTCTGCAGCAAACTTGCTGCATATGGTATGTGCGTCTGTACAGTGGTGCATTATGTGAGTTAGGAGGTGTGGGTGGGGGGGTTGCTGCCTGCCCCAGTGATAAGGCATATGGAGCAGACCCAGTGTTACCAGGCCAGTCACACATACAGATAAGAGTAGATAACATTCACTGGAAGAACTGCTGCAGGCTCCACACCGCACTCCACACAACACACACTGCATAATACGGAGAGTCTTTCATAGAGTGTGTGTGTGTGTGTGTGTGTGTGTGTGTGTGTGTGTGTGTGTGTGTGTGGGTGTGCGTGTGGGTGTGGGTGTGTGTGGTGTGGGTGTGTAAGAACATATAGTTCCATAAACTGTACATCTGCGTGTCTGGGAGTAATCTTTTGCACATTGGTCTGCAACTGTGCCTCTCTGCACATGATTATGAGGGGGGTTATTACTGTTTAACAAAAGAAAGAAAAAGGGGGGGGGGGCTTTGTTTATGCAGCTCTGCGCTGATTAAATTCAAAAGCATTATGCTTTTCATCAACACGCTTTAGCTTCTGTTTGAAGCTGTCCACTGGACTTACAGCTCCACATAGTCACGTATTTGAAGTTCTGCTTAACCAGGATTTAGAAAAAAACAGCTTCGTAGTGAACGTGAGGAGTTCTGGGTCTGTCGTTTCACCAGTAACGTCACTGGTCAGATTAAAAATAAGCTGCTTTTTGAATCAAAAGATGTTGATTTGAGATTGACACCTGTGAATGTGATCTTGCTCCTAGTTTATGTTGCCTCTGCTGATCTTTCAGGCTCGTACACACCAAACGTGTGTCTGATGAAAGGGGTCCCTGTCGGGTCCTCAGCTTGTGAGCATCTGGGTGAAAACATAGCACATGGAAACACTGCAAAAACCACATCTAATTGCAAGCTAGGAGGCAGCGTACCACCTACATCCGCACAAGAGGACATAACGCTCAGTGAAGACCAGAATCCTGCGTCTTCACAGGATTATGGATAAGAAAATGGATGACATTGAAGAGAAATGGACTGTACTTAGAAATGCTTTTCCACTCAAGCCTATTTACACCACGTCACATTGGGCCAATCACACATACATTTATACCAAAATAGGCACATCAGGAGGCAACATGGGGTTCAGTTTTTTTGCCCAAGGACACTTCAGCACGTAGCCTGGTGGGAATCCAGGAATCAGCCCGACACCCGGGTGATTGATGACTGCTCCTCCATCTGAGCTACAAAAACTCAAACAACTGTGGATATCCACAAGAGCAAAACGGAGAAAACATCATCTGCTTAAACAGGCAACACTTGTTTTCTTGTTTTATCTCATTTTTTTCATTTTTATTGCTGGGTATTTTCATGTGCAGCACTTTGGAGGCGTGTTCTGACTGAAATGTGCTTTATAAATAAAGTGGATTGGATAAATTTCTGGGAATTTTTTATTCAACCTTTATTTAACCAAGGAAGTCCCACTGAGATTAAACCGTCTTTTTCAAGGGAATTCTGGTCAAAAGGCAACAGAAGTTACAAGACAGTTATAGAGGTTGTACAATTAAATCATTAAAAACAATTTAAAGAGGCAGTTTCAAGTGCTCTCAAATAGACTTGAAAGCGTTCAAAGCAATAAGTTCAGATAATTTCCAGTCTTTTTGCAAACAGTTCCATGTAGAAGGAGCAGCGCAAAACAAAAGCCCATTTTCCCACTTCTGTACAGGCAAATGGAACTGAGAGCAGCAGGAGATCATCTAATCGCAAAGAGGAAGAATCAGCACTTCTCTGTGTGATTAAGCTACAAATGTACAACATCAACAGACCAAACATGGCTGGAGAAATTAAAAATATACCAATGCCTCGACCTTCTGATGGACAAAGATGCAGATCCCACTCTGCAATAGATGGTTTCCTGTGGACAAACATTGGCAGCTGTGGGCGCAACAAGGGGGGAAAAAGCCTGTTTGTACTGCAGTCTACGGCCAAACACCCATATCATTCATAAAAATGTAAAGTATCCTGATGAAACAAACAGAGATCGTTGTGTTTTAAATTGTATTGTATTCCCATTTATTAAAATAGTCCTTTAAAATGCAACCGTGATCTAAACCTGGGGGCCGGGCCCCCCAGGGGGAGCTCAGGGCTCTGTCAGGGGGGGCCCAGCCAGGCCTATAGTTTTTGTACTTCTACAAACAAACAAATGATGATGACTCAAAAGGCATTGCCTCCCACAAATGCAGTGCATTTTTTCATGTATCTAATGTTAAATGTTTGGGTGCATGAAGTAGCGGCGGCGGGATGGCGGGGGGGCTCTCGAAGTTTGAAAACCGCTGATTTAGTCAATCTAAAGCTGCTTTCCTACTGAAATTAGTATGTTAACGCAGGTTTTTCAAACATGCATCGACCCGCTTATAATCAGCATTTCGCTCCTTTCCTATTGACAAAAAAAGTGGGGTCTGATCACCTGCTGGCCAGCTGCGTGGCCTCTGTCCCCACCGCTGTGTGTCTGGTGACAGTATAACGCAGGGTTAGCGTTGATGATGTCAGCTGTGCCACAGAAATCAGGAAAGGAACAATGGAGAGCGAGTCAGGCTTTGGTCAATGTGCTTAGATGGAAGACAGGCGACGTGAGTTTGTGGCCGAAGCAGAGTTGCTTTGGTACGTTTTATGATACGTGACTGGCGTGATGTGACAATGTAGCCACGTACCACCCAACGTCATCACGTAACTTTGTGGGTCAATCCGGGTCTGGTGTTCCTACTGCCTGCTGATTGGAGCTGAGCCACTTGAAGGCGCTTGCTGAGTCGTTTGACGCGGGTCGGTGAGGCTTTCCCACTGCCACTAAAAGCCGATTGTTCACGGGTTTAAATGGGTTTTTTGGCCAGTGGGAAAGGGGTATAACTGTGTTATAATTATCACTGCAGTGCAAACCAGTTCATTACCCAGTTTTAAAGGTAAATGAATGTAAATATGAGCCAATGGAGGCTTAAGAACAGATCTGAATCATTCTCTAACTTTTACAATGACTGGCCCAAAGAGGCAAATGTTGGCCAGAGGGTGAAGAATCATCTGTGTGTCAGGACATCGTTTACTCTTGATTTGCCTTTTCTCTACCACTTCTTTCTTTTAGCCTTTTTTCATGAGCGAGCCTTTCTGCCTCTCTTATGCTCCATAACCAGACCACAGAAGGGGCTGCTGCAGAGCGAGAGAGGTTGTGGTTGGCATACATACGCCCAGAGGGGCCCAGGCCTGTCAGCTCAGTAGCCCCACATCTGGAGCCTCCCGCTGGGCCAGCAGCCTCCCTCCAGCCCTCCTCCTCCACCACCACCGCTGCTCCCTGGAGAGCGCTGAGCATATATACCATGCACACACACACTCGCATACAAGAACATCCACGCACATACATATTTGCACAGTTCAACACCTCATTTACACACACGAACACACACCTACAAACACGCATACACACACACACACATAATGAGCACCTACTTACACACAAAACTAAGAGGCACACACATTAAACTCTAAAACATTATGCTAATCCGCTGCCAGCGGCAGAGGATAGCACTCTGCTCAGCCTCATGCCAAAGTCCTTTTCATTTTCATGAGATTAACCATGAGAAAGAACAGAGAGAGAGAGAGCGAGAGAAAGATGCTGTTTGAGGAGTTAGCTGGACAGCAACACCTACTCACTCACACTGATGCCTCATAACTAATTGAAACATCCAGTAATGCAATTACAACTGACAACAACATTCCACAGCCGAGTGTAACAACCAGGTCAGACTTCCCGTCCAGCATCTGCTGGCAGATACCGCGTAGTGAGCCATCGTAGAGCGCAGTATTCAGCCTGCTTTTCCACATTCATCCAGTTATTTTTCTCAATGCCTTAAATCAGCAGTCTTCTAAGCCTCAGAGGGACACCTCATCTTCATCTCCTCTTGTACTCAGACTAATGTTCTTCTTTTCAAATTAAAGTATATGTATAAAAACCTGTTTCTTTAAATGGTCATAGTCTTCAGTTCAAGCCCTGAAAAGGATGATTTCTGAGTCTTGATCTCGATATTTAACTTCAGACTCAACTCAGCTAGCATTCAAGGATCATCTAGGGTTGGATAGACTAGTGCTTAATACCGCCGGCTTTGGTCTGGAAAACCCGGGTTCGAGTCCCTGACGTTGCGCTTGGGTGAACCAGGTCTTTAACTCCACCAACTGCTTCCCAGGCGCTGTAACTAGCAGCCCACTGCTCTCTGGTTAATCTATAGGTGGGCTAATAGCAGAGCTGAATTTCCCGATTAGGATTAATAAAATAAAAGTCATCATTATTTTTTTTTCTTCTTTTCTTTTTCTTTCTTTTTCTTCCTTTTTTAGCAGTTACAATCCAAGTTATTATTGCTGCAGGTGTTTTCTTGTTTTTCCTCTCCACTGTCATCTGTTGTCCCGTGCATGCTCAAAACGTGGGGTTGAATCAACGAAACATGCCATCTGTTGGTAGACTTGTAGTTCTCTAGGCCGCTTTTTTGCAGTCTTGGTCTTGTCACGGCCTCGGCAGCCTTTGGTCTCGGTCTTGGTCTCAGGTCTCTCAGTCTCACAATGTCTGGGACTGGCCAAGTGGTCTTGAAGAGATAACTAGGGGTGTCCCCGAATAGTCGACAATTCGTTTCCAGGACTGTGCTTCAACTGCCATTCTCTAAGTTGAATAGTGGCAACATGGGGTTACCAAGCAAAGATCATACCATCCTGCTGTAGGGGGGTGCTGAACGCTTGATTTTTACGCAATATTTATTTGTTCTTTAAATAATTTGTGTTATAGGTTTATTAGCCGAATAATTCTGTTACTAAGAGCAGCATAAGGCAAGGGTTTAAACCGCAGTCTGCCGGCGAGTCGCGTGCTGAGCATTCAGCCAAAGAGACGTCTCTATGACCAAGTAGCCAGTGACATATTGAAGGACCCTCTATTGTCACATATTCATCATCGTATTGGCATCTTCCACTGATTTACAGCATCAGTCTGTCAAGGTGGAAACAGTCTGACAGACACAAACGCTGCGTCTACTTCGTGCGTAGTGCTCCAGATGGATGCGCTGGTGCTGCTGGAAGATTATTCAGATTGTATCAGGAAAGAACATGTTTTTAAGAACCATAATTTCCTGAACCATGAAGCCTGTGGCTGATATCAGACTCCCTAGAGCAGCGCTTTTGTCTTTGTCCTGAACTGGACCGCCGTCTCGCTGCATCAGCTGTTGAGCAGCTTGTGGAGCTGCTCCTCACTCAACGGTTGAGCTGTCAGGGGAAGATGCTGCACCATTCCAGTAAGTTGTGGAATAATCATGGCTGTGATGTTCTGCACATTCCCTCCGCCTCCACTCCATCCAGAGGAGATTCTCCTGTCGGCTTTACTGTTAACGAAGCGAGGAGCACCTCTCCTGCTAACGTGATTTCCTGACACACAGCTTCTAAAGAGTCATACAGTAACAGGTGCTGTAGAGCAGGGGTCCGTTACACGAAACACGTTCAACAAAGTCCGAGTGTAACCCTGAACTCTGAGTTGATCTACTCTGAGATACGAAACTTTAAATTTTTGGTCCCAGAACAGCTGATTTGAGTTGGTTTAATCAACTCAGGGTAGTTCAACCCAGGGTTTTACACGTATGCTACCATGATAAAAAGCCAGCATTCGACAAGTCACCATGGCAACGTAGACGCGTGGGCGGGGCTGCGTTCATCATTGATTGGAGCTAGAACTTCTAAAGCCTCATATGGCTAGTTTGAACTGCTGCCGCAAAAAAAAAAAAAAAATAAAACAAAGGAAAAAAATAAAAGACCGCGTGGAGAAGATTTAAGTTTAAATGCTGTTCTTTACAATCACAATGATGTTATTGGGTAGAACTGGTTAATGGTAACACGACAGTGGTATTCTTTCAGTCTGGTTCCAGGTGGCTTTGTGTGTAATTGCCTGTTTGGCTGAATGGTTTGCACACCTACTTCCCACCTGGGAACTCTGTGCTTTCATCACAGCTGTTTTATTCATTTAACTTGGGTGCGATCCCGCGGAAAAACGCTCTTGTCGGCAGAATTAAGATGAAATATAACCGTCGCATTTCTCAAATGCCCTGCATCTCCAATGAAAGAGAAAAAAAAATCTAATTGAGAAAAAACGCAGGGCAATAAACAATAACCGATCTGCGACAGGTTTTTTTGAGGGGAAAGCGTATGGCAACATGAAAAAAAAGTCACATCTGGGATTGAACCTAAGCTCTCTGTGTGACAAACATGCACCTTGACCATTTACCCAGAGACAGATACAGCTGTGAGGTCAAATAATCAGACCAAATCATCTCTCGGAAACAGAGAGGAAGAACCTCCAATTGTCACATACGGATGGTTATATTATAAATGTACGGACGGATCAGCATGTCACAGTTGACTGCGATGTGTAACTGTAACATCAGAAATGACAACTGTCGGGAAATGAGAGAACTTCTATCCGTGGTCTGATAGCGATCTCTGAATGTTTAACTCGCAGTCATGCTGCATCTTCATCCATGAAATCCTGATGGAAAGAACTCGTCTGTAACCAACTCTGATTTATTTTAACATGTTTTATTTGAGACTGCAGCAGCTAAAACTCACCGCTGACTGAATGAATGAATGAGGAAATGAAACAGTGTGTGTGGCTGAAAGTGGGCGGAGACAACGAGAAACTCAAGGTTTCTCCACACTAACCTGCTCCCGACCAGGTTAGTTTCAGAGAGTCTGTTACCATGGTAACTGACTGAGGGTTTAAGCTACCCCTCTTTGTAAAACAGGCTAGAGTTCCTCCCTCTTTCCCTGGGTTGAGTTACCTATCTTTGTGTTACGGAAAACTGAGGTTAAACAACTCAGGGTTTTCATTGAACCTGCTTCGTGCAACAGACCCCAGGTTTCTCTGGCAGGATTAATTTACTTAATTATTTAGGTCGGATCTGTTTTTTTTTTTTTTTGGGACATTATAAACTTTACCTGGAGACTGTCTCAGCAGCATCATCGCCTTTTTGCTGCACACTTTCTTTACTTTCTGTTTTACATGGATATAACTTTACACTTTGTTATGAGCCTATTTTTGTTGTTGTTGTGGTAATTAATTTATTTATTCAGTGGATGTTATTTTATTGGAATTCCTCTTTATTTGTTTGACATTTGGGCCACGCGCACAGACTGTTAGACCTTTTTAATTGTCTTTCCCAGGTTTAAAGTGTTAAGCAAAAAACAAAAAAAAACAAAACAAATGACAGATATTAGGTTTATCCAGGAAAAAAAATCAAATTAATGAATTATTTCACACCAACATACCTTTTCTTTTGTAATTTTCTTTTGGTTTAATATTTAAATAAATAAGATAAGGACTTTACATGAGCAGACATGTTTTACAGCCTAATCAGTGAAACAGAAAAATAGAAGTTGATGGGGACGTCGTGTTATCTTATGCCAAGTGAAAAATTAAATATTTAATGAGGTGTTGCAGCTCTTTCTCTGGAGGAGGAAAAGACACAAATGAGATTATGAATCAATAAGGGGAACAAAAGCAAAACATGATTTGACGATTCGTGGACGGTTGGCATGATCTGAAGAATCAGGTTTGATTATGAAAATTGGGTTAGTCGGGGACACCCCTATTTGTAACCGATAATTTCCAGGCAGGGACTGCTTTTTTATATTTCATTATACGCCCGCATAAATCGATAATAAAATCTTATTTTTATACTAAGCAGCTGAACCCAGTTTGGTGCTTAGGTTCTACAACTCATGAAAAATGGCAAAAAAACCCCCACAAAAAACAAGTTTTCTTTTTTTGGTGTCGGTCTTGGTCTCAAGCTGAACTAGTTTTGGTCTTGTCTTGGTCTTGACACTCTCTGCTCTTGGTAGTGTTTTGGTCTCGGTTTAGGCGGTCTTGACTACAAGTCTATCTGTTGGTTTCTGAAGCTTAGACAATTTTTTATATGAATTATCATAATTTTCTGTTTACAATGAATATGACAAAATGACATATCATGAACGTATAAGCACTTACACAGCGTAGTGCAGACGTAGCCTCAGATTGACTTGGTATCAGGTATCAGCTGTCATTACTAAACATACCTTCAGTTTCAGGGAGACAGTTCCCAGAGGAGGAAGTCCTCCTTCGCCTTGAAAATATAAATTAAAGTTTGGAAGTACTCAATATTGAGAAAGAACTGAACGTAAATGATCCACCTTGAGGCCATCAGTCCTTCATCATGGTGCCAGCTGTGGTTGCTCAGAGATTTGAAACCAGTTTTTCTCCATCTGGATGGGCTGTGGTGAGAATGTTCCCATTCGTTGTGACAGGACAGCCTGCTTTAAAAAACCCCACAGAGCCTCGTAAGGATTTGCTGTATATGTACGCAAGTTTGTTGCATGGGTTCTCTCCGGGTTCTCCGGCTTCCTCCCACCGTCCAAAGACATGATGTAAGGTTAATTGGTCACTCTAAATTGCCCCTATGAATGAATGTGAGTGTGAATGGTTGTCTGTCTCTCTGTGTTGGTCCTGTGACAGACTGGCGACCTGTCCAGGTGCACCTGCCTCTCACCTGATGATAGCTGGGATAGGCTCCAGCAACCCCCGCCAGCCTGAACTGGATAAGCGGTACAGAAAATGAATGAATGACTTAAATTGGATTTAACTGGCTTAAAATGGATAGCTATGAATTGGATGCAACTATACTTGGATTGGACTGGATTGTAACTGCTAGTGATGCTACAGGGATAAAATAGCTACAATCGAAAGTTCTGTCGAGTAACAATAAGTCTTAGCATCTGCTGTGCATGGATGTTGCTATGATACATGAAACCCACTGAGACATTGTTGTTGTCCACACCTAACCCAAGGCAGAGTCTTGGGTTTAATATCAGGTAGGTAGTTTGTATGTGGTAGCTGATTCTATGCCACCGTTAACTGGGATGTTGGTTAATGAGCCATCATGCTGTCCACCAGCTTGAAAGACAAACACAACATCAGGCTCCACTTTTCCCCAAGCCTTTGTTTTTATTTTATGTTACGGTGTGTAAATTTTAATTGTCTAGGTATAGTCTTACAAGGGTTGGGGATTCCCCCAACCCTCCGGTTGAAAGACGACTGCTCTTCCAACATGAGCTACAGCCGCCCGTATAAACAAACATTTTTAAACTTATTTTAAGAGTGGCGAGATTGTTTTGCTTATAATAAGTAAAAAAAAAAAAAAATTCTGCCAATAGAACAAGCAAAATATTCTTGATGAGATTTAGCAAGGCAAGTTTATTTGTACAGCACATTTCATGTACAGGAAAATTCAAAGTGCTATTTCTTGAAATAAGATGCATTGCCCGAAAACAAGTTCTTATATCTCACTGAAATGTTTCTCTTTAGGTAATTTTGTCTTATTTTGAGTGTGATGACATATTTTGACTAGAAATTAAAAATAAACTTGGCAAGATTTGAGTTTTTGCAGTGTGTAACGTGCAATCAGACGTCTGTATGTTGGTCCACTGTTCATGAAACGAGGTGCTCTCATTAGTCTGAGAAAGTATTGTTTGTTTTTTGAAAACTACTTTTTCAAACCACAATTAAAAATCTATTTTTATTTTACTAAATTATAGTTTTTTACATTTTTAATCACTATCACTTTTTTCATTTTCTTGTTGTTTGAATAACTTTGTGAATTTAGCCTTTTCTAAAATGGAAGTTCTGTGTAGTTGGAATCTGAAAAACATTCTCGAACTGGTCATAATCCACAAATCGCTGATTTGGGTTGCTGTAGGCAGTGAAAGTGTAAAGATATGTCTATTTTATCTTATTTGATCATTTTCCCCCTTGCCCCTGGCAAATTTGAAGTTTACTGTACAATGTACAATGTTTTTGCAAAAACATTTTCAATAGAATTAGAAAAACAACCTCTTGTGGCTGTAGTATTGGCAAAGGAGGATGTGAGTTCGGACGGCTTAATGTGGCTACAATAACATTTAGCAACCAAAGTAAACACTGTTCATAATTACATACATTACAGCAAACACAGAGGAAAGCGGGCAGTAATACAGGTGCTGTGGGCCGAAGCAACCAAACCTGCAACCCTCCGTTCTCTGCAGTACATGAAGAGCAGAGAAAAGCAGCCGAGGGCCAAAGCACACTAACTCATTGCCAGTCAGCATGGCGTTGTGTGATGATAATAAGGATAACTTCCTCCAGGATAATGGAGCTGAAGCATATTCAGGCCTCAGTGTGCTGTCCCCGAGGACGGCCCTGTCTGCTGTGAATATTCTGCATTTAAATGGTCCATTAGAAACCAAACAAACACAGACAGGCCTCCATACTAATGACCGATGGGGTCTAGGGGTGAGGCAGGGCGCCCGCCATGTCTGTGTGTGTGTGCATGTTGATGTGTGGGAGTGACACAGACAGTGTGTGATGTTGTGGGTGATGTGAGGACTTGCAGAGACAGGGAGAATATATGTGCTGGACTGGGAGGCTGATTGTGTGTGACATGGGTCAGGCGGGTGGGGTAGGGGGTGATGGAGAGTATGGGCTCTCTGGCCAGAGGGGAATCCATTTCTCAGTCCCATCGGGTGCCCATTTGCATGTCTACTCCATTTGTGTGTGTGTATGTGAATAATATGTCTTTGTTGGCTTGACTGCATTTGCGTGTGCATATATGTGCATGTTGCCCATCATGCTGTCATGTGCACAACTTCCAGTAGATATTCAGTTATTCTAGTAAGAGAATGGTGCATGTGGGCCTTGGGGACTGGTCAGCCCTTTGCTCATTATCATTATTAATATTTGAGTAGTAGCCTGCGCAGGGTGGACAGATGCCCTCTTCTCTCAGCACTCAGCTTCTTATGAAGTGTGACAGGGCAGACCGTCATCCCGTCTGCTGTTTATCAGTATATGAAAACCGAAGTGTCTGGACCAGGGAAATTAAAGTTCAAGTAAATTTGACATAAATGGACACAGAAAAGACCAGACACATCACAACTCAGAAACTAAACTTTAATTTGCTAATGCATGCTGCATAATCTAACAGAAACACCCATTTACTCTCCACATCCAGAAACGGAAGCATCTCCAATGATGTGCACTCCTCCAAAAAAGCTACTAACAGCGCCATTGGAACCAACACTGCATGTCTGTTAAACGCTGACTGTTTGAAATCTAACCAAAGCTGGGAAGGTCTCACTCCAGCCAGCTACTGATTTCAGAATAAACAGGGCGAAGTGTCAGAAATTTAGCCCTGTTTAGTTAATCTGATGGCCAGCTATGCTTTTAAAGGGATAGAACACCCACAGAATGATGTGCCTTCATTTTCTACTCACCTTCATGGTGAGCAAGACTCTGGAGCACTTTTTTGATACCTCAAATGCAGCCGGAGATCCGGGTGGTTTTTTGTTATCCTCCATACGATGGAGTTCACTGGCACTCGAAACAAAAAGGTCCATAAAAGTCCACAAAACTTTTCAATATTCCTCCATACTGCTCATCCAATGTAATCCAAGTGTCCTGAGTGGGTAGCATCCATCATTTACTAGAAACCACGTCATTTAGTAGATTTTTATGGTCCAAAACTTAATGTACCAACTTCCGAACTGGTTCAGGGTCTCTTACCATTCATACCAACTGCCGAGGTTTGTCGGTGTCTGGTATTTCTGGGGGTTTTTAAGGGAGTCCAGCCATAATCAGCGTGTAATACATGTATTCAGCTGGAGTCATAATGATCCTGGAACGCTTTCAGATCAGATGTACAAAATTAATTATAATAATGTGACGGTATCTCACATCTTTACATCAGATAACACGTGTCCACACACTGTCAGCTGTTTACTGTTAGAGCACGTTGAGACCTGTGCATGAGATCGCTCTAAATAGCACAAATAAAACAGATAACGATAAATAATAAAACCCTCAAAACATCTTCTTTTATTGGACTTTTCTAAAATAAGATGGGAGGGTGTTTTGAATAGAGTGATATCAAATGCAGTGAATCGAAAGTAAGACGGAACCGACACAGGCTGGCCACGGTGACGGAGAAAACTGGGCTGACTGTGTGCTGAGTGTGTGCTGTTCTGTGGCTCAGCGGCTAAAGTAACGGTGTGTTCAGACCAAACGCGATTAAGGCGTCAAAAACGCGCCCGACGCCCAAAGTTGGACACTGTGTCACTAAAAAGTCAGACGCTTGTTTCCCTGCGTCTTGAAGCCCCTGACGCGTGTCGAAGGATGTCCAGCCACGGCACGCTCGACGTGCGTCTGGAGGAGCCTCACCTTTTTCTTTCTCCTGTCACTGGTCTGTCTGCACCGTGGCAGATGCAGGAGAGAGAGCGGCTCGGCTTTATGTGATAAACAAAACTAGGGAACGTCGTTGTCGGGCGTCTCTGATTCCAGGTGTTCTGAGTGTGATGAGTTTCACCGTTTACTCAGGAGCTGCACGCTGGCGAGGGGCGCTTTCAGCTGTCTGATCCGGTCCAGTTTAACAACCCACTGTCTCGATGCGTGGCAGCATTATCAGCTCATTACATCCCATCAACACAGCAGGTCATCAAACCACTGTTCAGAAACCGGGACCGGATGCAGATCACAGTTTATCCTCCTCTGTCTTCAGACAGAGAGGAGGTTCCCCTGATTCTTCTGGGTGTTTCCGTCCTGTCAGAAAATGTGTGTCTGTGTCATGACATCGAGTTGCTCTGATTGGTTGATGCCCCGTATCAAGACTCCAAAATTCAGATTTTCCAACTCCGGCGTCTGTCGCCCTTGCATCGAACACTGAAAATCCCAAAACTTGAGACGCGTAACGCGCCGCAGGGTTTTCGACGCCTCCTCGGCGCACATCGGTGATTGAATTTGCATGTAAACCTGATGCCTGATACCAAATCGCGTTTGGTCTGAACACATTGTAACAGCCTGGTGAGCAGATGTTGGTGGGCTTGATCCCCAGGCACGGCAGTCTTTATGCATGTCCTCTTCAGTGTTTTTTTATTATTTACGATTTTAAAAAAAGAACCTCAATGCTTTGCACACCAGAAAAGTAAATATTATTAATATTATATAAAAAATTGTATAGTAACTTATTTTAAAGGGGAAGTTCAGGATTTTTGACATAGGGCCTCATTTTCAAGTGAGCCAGAATGCTACTGATCACTGATGTATGGGTTTCAACATATTTCATCCCGTTATTCTAGTTCCAGTGGGTCGCCAATGCTAATGCTAGTGCAAGTCAATAGGAATCTGCTAGCCTGTCATTAATAACAATTTTAAACAACTCCACAGAACACTCGAGGCAAATCATTTCTAACTTCAGACTATCTGTGTAAATGCCGTGTTAATAGAATAATATTACAAATAAAACTAACCTGCATTTTGTTGCATTTTGATTGTTGCTACTGAGACACTTTACAAAGTTTTACTTCCTTTATTTGGCAGCAGAGTGATGTCATCTGCTGCTACATGAATGAAGGAATCTGATTACACAAATATAAAGTCTAAAATATGGCCGCGTCTGAAAGGCATGAGGATATGTCGGATTTTGAAGACGATTTCAAACTTTTTTGTCAAGCTAACTGTCACCATGTTTCTGTGAACTGAAATACACTGGCAAAGGTAGCAAGCTGGTAAAAAACTAGTTCCTCAATATGTAATGCAAAATTTGTCATACAAGGCTAGTTTTACTTGTTTAAAGGAGTCATCACCCGGAAATCCCACTTTTTCACGTTAAAACATGTGTACTGGAACAGGACCTCAGTTATAACGTGCCAGAAACCCCGGAAAGTGAAAGTAACTTCGTCTTTGAGTGCGGGCTCTCTCTTCTCACCAGAATCGGCCACAAGCACGCGCTCTCCACAGTACGCGGTTTGGATTTCTTTTTCCGGATGATGTGAACTAGAGAGGCTGCTAGCTGCTAAGCTAGCCTCTTTAGCGCCACCTAAAAGCAGCTGTTTACCTGCCATGGAGTCGTTATGATCAGCTGTTATGACGTGAACTAGAGAGGCTGCGAGCGAGCTGCTAAGCTAGCCTCTTTAGCACCACCTGAAGGCAGCTGATTATCTGCCACGGAGTAGAACAGCTTTGTCAGAAAGGACGCCGGTGACAAGGAGGAGGAGGGAAATTGCCATGCTGAGTTGCCTCGGCAGAAATTCAGCAGTTTTCAGTGCTTTAACAGGAGGGACAGCTCTACCAGGAAGCAGTGGATTATATTTTTCAGTGAGGATGTGCAGTCGGTAAGTGTTGCTGCTTGTGTAACTTATTATCTTTTGTGTCAGAGACCAGTAAACGGTGGTAGACGAGCGGACAAGCTGCTAATGTAGCTACAGAAGCTAACACTGTTTCGTTAACTTCACGTCAGACGTCCGCTCCTTATATTCATCAGAGTCCAGCCCTTTTACTCCGGATCCTCTCCATCAACCGCACCGTTATGTTTTTATCACATTTTTCTCTGTTGGGACATCATTTTCCTTCACCTGTTCTGTCCTGATAAAACTTTGTTTTGGCTTTGACGTTTGCCTCGTGAACGCGCTTACAGACAGGTCTAACTCTCGTATGTATTCTCGCGAAAAACAATAGTTGGGGATAAAATCAGGTTAAAATGAGCTCATTAAATTTTCCTCCCACCCAACTAGAATTAAGAATTCATTTGTAGATAATTTAAGAAGGATTGTGTATGTAAAACAGCAGGTTATGACACCTGTAAACACATGAGCTTACTAGTTTAACACAGCATTTATACAGATAGGCTTGCTGATTTGTGGAGTGGATAAGATTGGTTGTAATGACAGGCTAGCAGATTCCTATTGACTTCCACTAGCATTAGCATCAGCAACTTCCTGGAGCTAGAATAACGGGATGAAATATGTCAAAACTGTCTTCAGTGATAAGTAGTATTCTGGCTCACTTGTAAATGAGGCCCTAGGTCAAAAATTCTGAACTTCCCTTTTAACTGTGTTTTAGTTAGTTATGTGTTAGTTATATACACACATGCTTTTGAGTGCACACTGTGACATTCAGAACTTGGCTGCAACATTCAGATCACCTGATTTGTGAAACAATGGGGAGTGAATGGACCGATTTCACTATGGCATTGGCGGGTGAGGGGGTGGAGGTGGTTGGGATGGTGGTGTGGGGGGAAATCAGAAAATTTCTGGGAGAACTGGTGCAAAACAGTAGAACATCGTACTTCCTTGATGCGTGTATATGCGAGTTCACGACACTATGGAAGCCGCGGCAGACCAAACCAGATGAGCGTTTTTCTCCTTTTTTTTTTAGCAGTTAACGCCGTTTTTTCTTCAAAAGCTCCAGAGTCTTGCTTAGCATGAGGGTGAGTAGAAAATGAAGGAACATCATTCTGTGTCTGCTGTATCACTTTAAGTATTCAGGTCATCAGACCACAGAACCTTCTTCCATCACTCCAGACAACAATCTTTTCACTACCGAGCAAACTGAAACCTTTTCCTCTAATAATCCTAAATAATATGTGGTTCTTCGGGCTACATAGCTGTTTAGTTCCCTTCACTTTGTGTGTGGAAATGTTGTGACTTTCACGATAAAACACAACCCGATTTTCACTGGGTTTTTTTCACAATTTGATTTAAGTGATTGCAGACCACCATGATACAAGATGCTGTTTCCACGTACCTTCTTTGGCAAAATATACTACTCTATGGGCCGGATTTATCAAGATCCAAATTTGCATATAGTAATTTGCCCACACTATCTGGAAATATGAACGAGGGGCTGAACCACGGTTTGTGAGTGATTTTTTCAAGAATGAAGGCGCAAATGACAGCGAGTGCAAATGTGTTGGAAACGGCTCTGTATGAATTAGGTAGTGCATGTTTCGAGGGTTTGCAGTGTGGGGAATTGCGAGAGACGACAGCACAAAAGGAAATATGATGCCAGTCGCCAGATGAAGATGGAGATATTAGGAGGATGAAATAAATGAAAATAGTTTAAAATAAGTATGATAAATATATATAAAAAAAGATACAACAGGTATCAGAAGTGTCCATTTTATGAGGACATGGATCAGGAGTTGCTGAACAAATGAAAGTGTCTGGAGCTTCGACATGGTCTCTATTACACAGGAGTTGCGCACTTTGGTACAATGCCGACGGCTTCAGAGGCTTGCGCTGCCAGGTGATCCTGTGGTGTTAAAATCCAAGATAAAACGTGACGTTGGCAATAAGGGGAAATAAAAGACGCAATAAATGCAGTTTTAGTTCTCATTAAGCTGCAGCGGCTGCAAACTTTCTGTTTCATTTATCCAGAATATTTTGCACCCGTGTTAAATAGTGGTTTGCTGTGGTGATTTTTATTTAATCAACAATGAGAACTAAATACGCTGCCCTCACTGCTCATGAGAAATGATTTTGAATCAGATGTGCGTGTCCAGGATTGTCTCTCTTAGAAGTTGCAGCCTTTTGTGCACAAAGCTAAAAGTTTGCACCTGCTTTTCAGACGTACTAAAATAGACGCACCCCCCCCCCAGCAATGCATCTCACAGTTGATAAATCACCTTGCGAGTGCTAAATTAATATATTTACATTTTCTCCTCCCATTCCACGCAAAAGTGCCTGTAAACGCATCATATTGCATATTCATTGCAGAAAAAGTACTAAATGGATAAGAGGCGCTATTTTGGACATTTTATAAAGACCAAACCCTTTTAGCACGCTGCTAATAGATGAGTTTGTACATTTTTTTGCGTGTGGAGTGAGATAGCTCACGTTTTTACACATGCAAACCTTTGATAGAACTGGCCCTAAATTTGTGACAGTGTGGGGTCCTGTCACTATGCCTTTGAGTGATCATGCGCCCTGGCTAGTTGGCCACAGGGATGTCCCTTTGGCTGACTGGTTAGCATGCATGACTCCCAACTGGGAGTCTGGGGATCAAATCCTGCCCGGGCCCTCTGTTACGTACCTTGCCACATATGTCAGTACTGTATATCTCTATAGTCATGATTTACACTCTGATTTCAACATGGTGCTTTTCCATGTGTTTCTCACTCATTCACAAGATGCCCCAAACCTTGTATTGATGATGCGTTCCAGTTGTCTGGGAATTCTGAGCAGGCACAAGTTGGTGACATCATTACTTTACCAGGTAGTTGCTGTTCCAGTTGGCGCAACTCAGATAAAATAAATGTCTCCAAAACAGCGCATTTGTGAGCATTTACAACTGCAACTGCAAAGATAGAAAATAACAGACATTGTAACAGCAGCCAATTTTACTGTTAAAAACATACATATATTCACACAACATTTTCAAGAAAAAGACAACTCTGTGCTGTTTAAGCTTAATGGACAGAAAATATTTCATGAAGAGGTTTAATAAAATTGGGACAACAAAAATGCCAAAATGCAATTTACAGTGTAGAACTCGGGGTCCTCTGCTAATTATGAGCTCAGAAAGAGTTCAGACTTTTTTTTTACTTGTCCTGTCCAGCATCATAGCAAGCAGAATGAAAATCTGATTGCTTTATTGTGATGAACAGTTTTGCTTTACCAAGGGGAGCTTTATGAACACAAGGCTCCACTTGATATCATGTTTATTCATTTTATTTCTTTAATTAAACATTTGTCTATAACAGCATTCCATACCATACACGAGTAAGACTTAAAACCTTCTTTCCTATGTGCAAAAGATTTTTTGTGGTCAAAATTAATTTGTTGTAGGATATTCTTTCATTTATTTGTCTTTGACAGGATTCAAAGCTGTTATCCAGGGGCTTCCAGGCAGCCAACAATTCCTGTATTTCACAGTGATTCTGAGTCAACAGTGATCCTGCTGGATCTTGTAGTTGGTGAAATGCATTGATTGGCCATCCCATAAACCTCTGTCTAATCTTGGCCACCCAATTAAAACCTTTCCAGACACCGCAGGTCTCATCACAAGTAACACTAACTCATAGGTCTAAAGAACAGCCACATACTGTATTCATGGAATCACCTGGAATCTGTTATGTCCACAGATCTTTAAGAAAAGAAAATACCTTTTTTAAAAGCTTTGTCTTTCTTTCTTTTTCTTTTTAAAAAAATTTGTGGTTTTTGTGTGGTTTTGTGCATGTTCAGCACTGCCAGTCGGGCAGAAAGTTGGCTCCTCCTTGTTCCGATCTTCAACTTTGATCCTTGAAGTAACATTTCTGAACTTGGAAACAAAGGAAGAGAAATCTTTGGAGGCAGTAAACTGTAACACTTTCTAAAGATGAATATGTCTTATTTTCATATTCAAATAGTTGGCTACTTCAATTTCACCCATCTGACTGGCATAATTATTATTGCAGTATGTGTTTTCCATTTCAATTGCTGATCCCCAATCCATTCGGGGAGCTTTGAAAGGAGGGAGCTGGAGGCTACTGGGCTATATTTACACACTGAAGGAGGACAGACAGACCGACATAGGGTCTGACACAGACAGAGAGAAAGAATAGTTGTTTGCGCTATTAATTGCTGGAAACAAATGCAGCAATTCTTCAAACAAGCGCTGACTCCTCTGTGGCATATTTGCATATTCATGACAGAAAAGTTTTTTTGTTTGTTTTTGATATTCTGTTGTTTACAGTATGCCGATGGGTTTACAAGGTTTACTTGTTTTCTTGTGATATTCTTGAAGCTTTTCTTGAATGTCAATCACCCAGGAAATGATCCAGCTTGGGTGAATGTGAATTCAAACACACACATACATGCATTTTTATGAAGGAAGCAAAGGTGCAAAGATTACTGTCTGCTTTGATGCTGCTCATAGGCTGATGGGTAGTGGTTTGTTCTACTTCAGAGGCATAAAATGTGGGCATGCTTACTGTGTTCAGTTTGTATGATGAGGGGATCAGGTGAAGGAGAAAAACACGCGCACACACTTTTCACTCCCACATGTGGAGGGTGCAATCTGATCATCTCTTGATTACTGTGCACTTGTTCATTGTCTCATCTTTGCACATCTCTGGATTCATGCTACAAGCCAGGTACAACGCAGCAGCTCCCCTTATACACGCAAATACAGACACATAATTAAACTGCTACAGCACACACACACACACATGCTCAGGCACTACAAAAGACAGGAAAGTAAGACAGTGAAGTAACAAAACGCAGCAGCAGCAGAAACATGCAAGCAACAAAGCGAAGGCGTGTTATTAATGGAGCATTGTCAAGCGAGGTGTTTATTTTCAACATGTGTGCTAGTTAACGGTAACAAACACTCTCCGTGTTATACACGGGGCCAAAACAACACGCTCGGGGACTGCACTGAGCCAAACAAATGATGTCTTTTTTTTAGTTAATCGTATATTTATACAATAGAAGAAGAAGGAGGGAAAATGCAGGGAGGGGAGCATGCGTGGCATCTGCAATTTGGAGATGAGGAAGGAGGAGGTATTTGGAGCAGGAACGTAGTGGGAGGACAAAGGTGAATGCACAGGTGGGGATTCAATGTTTTGACATATTTGGTGACAAATTAGTTAAAACATGCATATCAAGGAGTATTAGTTAGAAGAACGGGGATGAATAAGAGAAAGTAATGACATGGCAAAACTTTGGTTGTCTGTGTTGGACAGTTTGCTAATCTGCTGGAAACCAGAGTGGATAGTTCCTTTAGATGAACTGAAAATGACTGAAGATGTTTTACCATAAAAACGTGAATCCCCTCTCTTGTTTGCTTTAATGGATGCAATTAAAGAAAGCAGCCTTCTAAAAAATGAAAGACCTGTCCCAGGAGGAGTTACTTTTAAAATGGCCTGCTACCTTACTCCAGCCTCAACTCTGATCTGCAGCATCAACTAAATCAGGGGTGTCCAAAGTCGGTCCTCGAAGGCCAGGTGCTCCAACACACCTGACTCAAACTAATGAGTCACTTTGCAGAGCTTCATAGGCTGTAAGATTCTTTTAATTTTGTAAGGTGTGTTGGAGCCGGAAGGGAAAGAAAACCCAGAGGACTGTGGTCCTAGAAGATCAGAGCTAGACACCCCTGAACTAAATGAACATAACTAACAGTTTTGTTGACCAACGCTTGGCTTGTAGGTTCATTTGAAGATTTATATCAGACAGTTCCACGTTTTCTTTCAGAACTGCCTTAATTCTTGGAGCCATAGATTTAACCAGGTGTTGGAAACATTCCTCTAAGATTCTGCTCCATATTGGCATGACAGCATAACACAGTTGCTGCAGATCTGTGGTGAGAATGTCCCGTTCCACCTCATCACGATGAGAATCTCCCGTTCCACCTCATCACGATGAGAATCTCCCGTTCCACCTCATCATGATGAGAATCTCCCGTTCCACCGCATCACAATGAGAATCACCCGTTCCACCACATTATGATGAGAATCTGCCGTTCCACCACATCACAATGAGAATCACCCGTTCCACCACATCACGATGAGAATGTCTCGTTCCACCACATCACAATGAAAATCTCCCGTTCCACCACATCACGATGAGAATCTCCCGTTCCACCTCATCACGATGAGAATCTCCCGTTCCACCTCATCACGATGAGAATCTCCCGTTCCACCTCATCACGATGAGAATCTCCCGTTCCACCTCATCACGATGAGAATCTCCCGTTCCACCACATCACAATGAGAATCACCCGTTCCACCACATCACGATGAGAATGTCTCGTTCCACCACATCACAATGAAAATCTCCCGTTCCACCACATCACTATGAGAATCTCCTGTTCCACCACATCAGGATGAGAATGTCTCGTTCCACGTAATAGACAATAGTCTCACGCACATCCCAGAGGAATGAATTGGGTGCTGGATGCAAAATGAAGTACAAACTTGAAGAATAGAGATCCGCACACCAGTGAATGCTCCTCAGAAGAATTTAATGCGTTACGTTTCAGGCTCGTGTCCTTCGTCAGACAAAATGTTTGTGCATTGGAGACACACCTCCATATAACAAATCACCTAAGTCACATGATCAGAACAATCAGTATACCCAGCATTGCAGGTGTGTGAATACATACAATGATGACAGTTGATGACAAAAAACAATACTCAAAATAATGATCATAATGATC
Organism: Atherinomorus stipes; assembly: GCA_023101725.1. Lineage (NCBI taxonomy): Eukaryota > Metazoa > Chordata > Actinopteri > Atheriniformes > Atherinidae > Atherinomorus > Atherinomorus stipes. The sequence goes on along the minus strand of JALJCO010008516.1, from coordinate 207,157 downwards.
ATAATCAAAATAATATTAATAATAATAATAATAATAATAATAATAATAATGAGCAAGATATGGCTATCATCACAGCACCTGAAGGAATGTGAAAAAAATATATGTAAAATATATACACAAAAGATTTATGAAAACGGCACAAAAAAGGCAACACACAGAGATCACTGGATGATGCCACTAACAGAGTGTGAAAACCATGCTAAAGAAAAACATATAGCCATGGTTCACACAAAGAAAGCCACAACATCACAGTCTCTGCTAAAATTCAGTAGATTGAATTAAGCAAAATGACCTGAGCAAGGCAGTAGTTTATGGACATAATGAGAAGGTCCCCAACTGAAATCACATGAACGTGTGTGGAACAACATCACACACACATTTTTTAGCTGAATATGTCATCCTGTACATGTCAAACGATGCAATCACAGAAACACCCACAGTAAGCAAAGATTACAAAGAAATCACAAAAAAGGCCTTAGATCAAAGTCCACATTAAGGCCTTTAGGCGTCAAAGTGTCCAATGTATAAATCCAAAATGCTTCTCTCTCCAGTATAAGAGAGTTGAGGTCTCCACCACGGGGTGGAAGCAGTTTAATGCAGTGGTGTAGTCTACGTGATACGCAGGTATACGCCGTATACTCACTAGAAAAAGTCCCAAATTACCGTATAACCACTGAAAAATGCGCACAGATACGTGTCAGCATGTTTTTGTTGCATAACTTTTCCGTTCAGAAATTCCCCTTTTTCTGTGTGAGGAAGTGGCTCGTCTGAACTGTCAAGCCTGAAGCTCACGTTAACTGCTGAGTTTGCGCCCTACGGTAAAAACCAGCCTTAACGAAGCAGTGAAGAACAGCAGCACGATCCGCCAACGCTGGTCAGCTGAGAAGAAGTGCGTCACATGCACAATGCGTGCAGGTGCGTTGTAGATGAGGGCTGGACCTGGCAGCCTGGAGCAAGAGTCAGATGAGGGAGTTTGTAACAGGCGTGGGCAGTGGCATCGCCAGTAGATTTTCCCGGGGCTTCAGCCCCCGGCTGTTTTGAGTCTCGCCCCGGGTATGAATTTACTGTTTGACCACCTTCTCCTGAGAAAAATCAGATGAAAGACCAAATGACCCAGCTTTCTACCAGCACTTGAACGCACCATAAATATGCAACGGTTTAGCCTAGCTCCCGTTAGTGTGGTGTGTGCGTGAGTGTGTGTGTGTGAAGTCCGAGGTCCCATTAACCCCCCCCCATCATTGATATCAGACGAAGCTAAAGTAAGTTTGTCAGCTCCGTGTGCGCATGTGCAGAGGAGAGCAGCAGTGAAATTAAAGCAGATGATGAGAGCGGAGATGGACAGAAAATATGAGAGAAAGCAGCAGATACATCCTCAGCTTTTCAGCAGGAAAAGTCAAAGGTAAGATAACGCTGTGTAGACTCTTTTTTTCTCCTTAAAAACGATATGAAAAAGTCAACATGAAACCCCCCAACATAAAAAACGAGGCTGATGTTAGCCGCAACTCCTTTCCAGCTTCTGTTTCGATTTTGGCTTAAAGGGCAATTCCACTCAAATAATTTTGTACTGACAACATTTAACTCTGTCCGGTGTAAAAACTACAACACGTAGACTTTTCATTAAAGAACAGTTTCTGATTTATGAAACCTATAAATGAATAAATGAGGAGAAAATTAGAACAAATGAGGAGGAGAAAACAAATGAGTAGGAGAAAAGGAGAATAAGTGATGAGAACAAATAGGAGAGAACGAATTAGGAAGAAAAAAAGAGCAAATATTGAGATAAGAGCAGGTGAGAAGAGAACGTGATGATGAGGAGGGTCAGTGATGAGTCAAAGAGAAGACAAAAGGTGAATACTGTGTGAACTGTTCTGCGTGAGTGCAGTGCATGGGTTTTAGCAACATACACTGTCTCAGAAAATTAGAATTCATGATATTCTAATATTTTGAGATAGGATATTTGAGTTTTCTTAAGCTGTATGCCATAATCAGCAATATTAAACCAATAAGGGCTTGCAATATTTCAGTGGATTTGTAATGAATCCAGAATGTATGACATTTTCATGTTTTTTTTTAATTTCATCCTATCTCAAAATATTTTTGTATTTTGTATATACAATATAATATATATTATATTGTTTTGTCTTTTTATTGGGGGGGGGGGGGGGGGGGGGGGGGGGGGGGCGACAGAGCAGACACAGCCACAGTATACCGACTAGAATCAACTAGACTACACCACTGGTTCAATGCCTATATAGCTGAGAGAAGACACATTATGGGAGGCTTGTGTGAAATGCAGGGCCACTGGGTTTCTCATATCATGATTTCTGATGTTTGATCTGTGTTCTGAGATTCTGATTTTTAGAGGTCTGGTGGTTTTTCCAACATAAGCAAGACCACATGGACATTTTAACTGTTTGTGTGTTTTTTGTTTTGTATTTTGATATGGACCTCCCTTTTGTGTCCGGAATAAAGCATTATATATTTGAGCAGGTAGATCACATTTTTGGTGTTACTGGAAATGACCCCCTTGATGTTGTAAGGCTTGCCAGTATGTGGATGGTTAAAAGTTGATGTTTTGTGTGTAAAATTACACTGAGAACAGTTACCACATCTGTAATTCCCAAAGGGCACCGCTGAGAGAAAATGAGGAGGAGTCACAGGAGGGTGATAGGCACGAACAAGCATGTTTCTCAGGTTGGGAGGTCTTTTGAACACAACCCGAGGAGGTGTACAAAAACATCTGAGAGAGGGGTCAGGGTCAATGATGTGCCAATGTTTCTGAAGAATATTGTGAAATTGTTTACCAAGAGGCGAATACTGGATAATGCAGTTCAACTGGGCCTGAGATGTCTTCAGGCTCGTGCTATTTAGGCAGTCAGTTTGGGAAACAGAATCAAAACGGCTGCGAGCATGTGTCACCCACTCAGGTCTGTACATTCTGTTGAGGAAACGTTTTCCAGGTCCGAGGCTTGAGCAAGATAATCTGTATCTGAACTGCAGATGCGGCGAATGCGGTTAAATTGGGAAATGGGTCAACTCCTTTTAAGTGACGTTGGATGAAAGGATTTTCCATGAAGTATAGAATTGCTGTCTGTACTTTTGCGATAAAGATTGGTACCCACTCTGTTAGAATGTCTGTACAAAAGAATATCCAAAAAGCTCATCTGATGTTTATCATACTCCATGGTGAAGTTTAGGTGTTGGCTGTGTGCGTTGATGAAGGAATGGAAGTCTTTAAGTTGGGCTTCAGAGCCAGTCCAAATGTCATCAATGTACCTCTTCCAGTTTGAAATAAAGGGCAGGTGCACATTGCACTCTTGGTTGAAGATGACACCTCTTTCAAAAAGTCCACAGAAGAGGGAAGCAAAACTTGGAGCCATCTTGGCTCCCATGCTGGTGCCTGAGACCTGGAGATAGAAGTCAGAACCATAGAGAAAAAAGTTTTTTTGTCAAAATTATTTCAATCAGATCCACAATGCATGCAGTGCTGGGGGTTTGGTCTGGACGCGTATTCAAAAAGAACTCGGCTGCCTGAAGGCCCCCATCCAAAAGGCACATTGGTATATAATGATTCAGAATCCATGGTGATTTCAGTTGGGGACCTTCTCATTATGTCCATAAACTACTGCCTTGCTCAGGTCATTTTGCTTAATTCAATCTACTGAATTTTAGCAGAGACTGTGATGTTGTGGCTTTCTTTGTGTGAACCATGGCTATATGTTTTTCTTTAGCATGGTTTTCACACTCTGTTAGTGGCATCATCCAGTGATCTCTGTGTGTTGCCTTTTTTGTGCCGTTTTCATAAATCTTTTGCTTATATATTTTATATTTTTATTTATTTTTTACATTCCTTCAGGTGCTATGCTGATAGCCATATCTTGCTCATTATTATTATTATTATTATTATTAATATTATTTTGATTATGATCATTATGATCATTATTTTGAGTATTGTTTTTTGTCATTTATTGTCATCAACTGTCATCATTGTATGTATTCACACACCTGCAATGCTGGGTATACTGATTGTTCTGATCATGTGACTTAGATGATTTGTTATATGGAGGTGTGTCTCCAATGCACAAACATTTTGTCTGACGAAGGGCACGAGCCTGAAACGTAACGCATTAAATTCTTCTGAGGAGCATTCACTGGTGTGCGGATCTCTATTCTTCCAGTTTGAATGTCCCGTTCCACCTCAGCATGATGAAAATGTCCCGTTCCACCACATCATGATGAGAATGTCCCGTTCCACCACATCATGATGAGAATCTCCCGTTCCACCACATCAAGATGAGAATGTCCCGTTCCATCTCATCTCAAAGCTGCTCTGTTGTTCTGATATCTGAAGATTGTGGAGAACATTGGAGTCCAGTGAACTCATGGTCATGTTCCAGAAAGCAGGTGGAGATGATGTAATCTTTGTGACATCATCATCCTGCTGGAAGCAGCATCAGAGGATGCTCCACTGTGGTCATAAAGGGATGGACATGGTCAGCAACAATACTCAGGTAGGCTGTGGTGGTTAAACTGCCACGTTGGTACTAAGGGGCCCAAAGTGGGCCAAGAAAACCTCCCCCACCATTACACCAGCAGCAGCCTGAAGCCTTGATCCAAGGCAGGATGGATCCATGCTTTCATGAAGTTTGTTATGGTCACCAAGTTATTGACTTTTTCTGTTTCATTTTGCATGCAAATCATCCTGCTCATCCGTCCGTTGTGATTGGCTGGGCACCACATCATCATCTCTTCCCCACCATCACTGCTAACGACTCATTGGACACACTTGGAGCTGCTTCCCTACAGCTACAAAAGAGCCCGGCAGACATTCGGTCTTTGGCAATTGTTTGGCCTGGGAACTGTCTGCCATTAGTTTGTAATGTTTGTGGTGACTTTAGTTTGGTTGTTAATTTGAGTTTCTTTAGTTTTGATTTCCAGGTGTTTTAGTTTAGTTAATGGTTTGGTTGCTAGATTCCCTTTAGGCCTTGTGTTTGATTTACACTGGTCATTTGGAGTTATTGGTGCTGCTCGTTCCTTTTTTGGTTTTGTAGAATTTCTAGAGTAGGTTTGTTTTTCCCCCTTTTGGCTCTTCAGTTTAGGCTTTGTCTGTCTTTTGATTTGTTCTGCTAAGCAGCACCACTAATCCCTTTTCAGGTTTTCAGTTTGGCAGTGATTTTTGTTTGCCTTTATCTGCCATCAGAACAATAAACATCTTTACTCCACCTTTTACATCTTGAAACCAGGCTTTTGTTTATGTCTCTGATCCTTAGCAGAGCTGGGGCCTGTACGACGAAGCCAGATTTTCTCTTATCGAGGTAACTTCAGGGTTAACCCTGGGTTTTTTCGTCCTATGACGCTGGTTCACTTCTGATCGGGTTATATCTCCCCGGTAACTTATGCTGAACGCCTAACCTGGTCTGGACCAGGTTAAGTTCTGGATAAGAGATCTCCGACTATGAAAGCACCACTCCCTGACCAATCAGCACTCTTGGAAAATGGCCTGCCCATTTTTAGAAGATCCTGTGCCAGTGCGCAGATCGTGAGAGGAGTTCTTAGAAGAGAGAGATTTTCAGAGATGGTGCAACCCTTTTTGATTTGCCACATGACACTTTATATGAAAGATGGAGGTTTTCGTCTGCTGGACTCTGTTACATCTGTCATCTGTTAGAGCCGTACATCACAAATGTAACGCATCACAGCCGCACACTGACAACGCCACAGATGCTCTGCATCATACTGAGGTTTTATTAATGTTAGACTAATTGAATTAATTTTGATATAGACCAACGCCTCACCTCGAGTGAAAAAAAAATTAGTGCTGTACTGATGTAGCTAAATAGCTTATTTTTTGTAGCCGAATTATGCTCACGGTCCCACTCACTAAAACGTCATTCATTTATTCATTCATTCATTCATTCACTGGTAGTTTGATGCACACCGTTGGCGACACTGAAAACGTATAAAAACATGTCATGTAATACCCGCTTTTTCCCTGTGGGCTGCACAAATATTAAATGAAATTCCATTCATTCATGAAAGAGTGTGGCAAAATAGAATCTCGTCACTGGCCGGTTTGGATTATATATTTGTATTTGTTCTTTACTTGTTCCCATGATCGTCTTGCGCTGCGGGGTTGCATCTGAAATAATGTGATTAAGAGGTCACACATGGCATGGAGCACACACCCACCCATGCCATCATGGCGAAGGGTTACAACACGTGCAGGATATGAGCCTGAAATATCTATAGCCTATGCACAGTATGAAAAGCAAATATACTGAGAAAGCGCTGTGTGTGATGAACACTAATTGATCAGAGTCCGATATTGTTCCATGATTGTACAATCGCACGGACTTGCTGCGCATTAACAGCCAGCATTCATTCCTGGCTTTTGCTGCGGCGACTGTGTTGCTGCAGCATAAATGGAGCCATTTATTATCATTCCTGAATGATAATGTTGTGTTATCATTCAGGAATGATGATCCTGAATTCTTCATATTTGTTAAGTATCATCGTCTGCTCCTCCATGGTGAAATATGTCGCTCTCTGTTTCTCCATGTCTGCGATTGGTCAGATGCTTCCAACGCCGCCCCTTTTAAGTGAGCGCACACTGATTAAGATTGGAAAACCCTGGGTTGAATTACCGAGTTGATAACCAGCTTCATAGTACCGTTTATCAAGACCGCAGATGTCTGGTTAAGTCAACCCAGGTGACGGAGAGAAATCCCGGGCATGTTAATCCGGCTTCGTCGTACAGGCCCCTGGGACATAAGGTTTCCAGCAGATTCTGAGCCTGGCATCTGATTGTGGAGCAGAAATGGAGACTCATCAGAGCACTAGCATTTCTCCGTCTTCTCTTGTCCAGTTCGGTGAGTCTGTGTGACTTGTAGCCTCAGTTTCCTGTTCTTAGCTACAGGAATGGCACCGGTCTGGTCTTCTGCTGCTGGAGCCCATCTGCTTCCAGGTTGGACATGTTGTGTGTTCAGAGATGATATTCTGCATGCCTCGGTGGGAACCAGTGCTGATCTGACTTCCTGTTGTCTTTCTCCAACCAGTCTGTCCATTCCCCTCTGACATTCTGGTCCAGACAACTGCTGCTCACTGGAGATTTCCTCATCCTCTTTATGATGTAGTGTTACGGTCCCGTCGAATCCGGGCTGCTCCCAAAAAAAAAGTAACCAAAAAGACTAACCCGAAAACAGGACTTCCAGCAACTCCCAACTCAAACCAAAACAAAATACGACTGGTGGTGGCCCCCATCTGAGTAACATCAGCTCTCGGACTTTATGCTCCCTGATGGGCCATTCAACCAATCACCGGAGGGCAAAAGAGACAACAGGTGAGACACATTAAAGGACGTGCACCAAGGCTGACAGGAGGTCACCGCAACATATAGAAATGCTTGTGCCATTATCAAAGTTACTTAAATCCTCTTTCTTCCTCATTTTGATTTTCAGTTTGAACTTAACTGAGTTGCTGCCATGTGATTGGCTGATTTAATCTTTTGCGCTAACAAGCAAATGAACAGGTAGACCTAATGAAGTGCACAGTGAGTATATCTATACTATATTGGTACAGCAGAATGTAGTTTTACTCCATCATTGTTTATTCTGATTCTCAGACTACAAACCTAAAGCTCCTGCCGTTCAAACAGGGAACGCCCCCCATGGCACTGATATCCAGCCTACCAACCTGTCAGTCTTTACTGTGCCTCAGGGCCATACCGAGCCTGTCCGGGGGTGGGTGGATATTAGCTGTATCACCAAACCCCTTTTCCAGCCCTAAGTTGTTTATTTTCATTTTAAGCTGACATTTTAATACACCACTGTGCTGCTTGTCTGATCATTTGCCAAAAAAGATGAAGAAAAATTCCCTTCACACACTTGTCAGCTGGAGGCAAAAAAGGGGCCCAATCCGAGGTTTGACAAAAAAAGAATAAAACCACAATGATCCTAGCATCTGTATTTCTGTGTGTGCTGAGGCAGCTTTGCATCTAGGTTTGGGTGAATTGATGTTCACGCTAAATATTTGCCTTTTAAGTCATTCTCATTGCAAAGTTAAGATAACTGGTTCAATTTCCTGCTCTTTTTGATCACTGTGGCTGCGTTAAAGGCCAGTACCAACAACATTCTGAACTGGAGCCAACATTCTGGCCTTTTACACCCCAACTGAGACTGGACATCGCACACCGTAAAAAGAGTATCTGGGCTCTAGTCATAGGTGCTGATCTACATTTCTACTGGTGGGTGCTGCGAGTGAAGGCCATACAAGACCTCAAGGTATATTTAACTAAATTAATATCCTATTATTAGTATAATTTGTAGCTTATTTTGTAAAATTGATTATTGAAATCACCACAAAATTAACAAATAAATCAAAATTCATGATTTCAACCAAATCATAAATTTAGTTTGAGGAAAAATTTAAATAATTAGATGTGAAAAGCTGACGCAATTTTAAAAAAAATTGATCCAAAGTAACAATTTTTACAGTGAAGATGAGAATGCCACAGCTATCTGAACTGAAATGTAAAATCACTCTAACAAAATATTTTTTTTTCAGATTTTCATATTTTTCTGTCTTTAAGATCACAAAAATCTAGATTTTAATTAGTGTTTCTGCACAAGAAATGGTTTCATCATTTTACAAAGGATTAAAACCAAGAGAAATTTCATCAACATAAACAGAAAAAAATTTGCATTGACCAAGTTTCCCAGCTTCCCCTGGCTAATGCTACTCAGATCCTCCAGGTACAGTCATGTGAAAAAGGAAGTACACATACTTTCTATTCTAAGTGTTTGAGTATCAGAGCATTGTTAAATTGCACTCTGAAGTACACGCAAACCCAGTACAGTTGCATCAAGGCGAGGGATGGGAATTGTTAAGAATTTAGCGATTCCGGTTCCATTATCGATATCACTTTTCGATTCAGTTCCTCGTCAGTTTTCTTATCGATTCTCATTGAGTGATGAACCACAGTATAGTATGAATGGCTTTGGTTGCAGTTATTCTTTCATTTTACCTTAAAGCTGACTTCAGTTAAAGAATAACTCATAAAATACGACTGCAGTGATCAACCTTTGTACAGTAACAGTTTTTGTGCAGAAAAAATGGCATGTTTACCTTTTGATGAAGGATACAAGATCTTTTAGGACTTAAAGGGAATGGACTAAATAAGTTAGCCTTCTTTTTACTGCTTTTGAACATGTTGAATTTAAATCATTATTATGTATGTGCATATATGTATGTATATGCATGCGTGTGTGTGTGCGTGTGTGTGTGTGTGTGTCGTTTCATTTGTCAGATATTTTATTATAATTTACAGAGCGCAGTACACACTCCACACTGACACAGAAGATGCTGCTGGTTTCCTTTTTTAACATGTTCAAAATGAACTAAAGACTAAAGGTTAATATGACACAGCACAATACTTTATGAGTGATCTTTAACTTTATTACAGTCAACAGGAGTTTTACGTTACCTGGGACGTTTCATACGGAAGAAGTGCTGAGGCTCCCCACAGAGCGCCACCGTTGTTGCTAAGCAACGTACGAAAGTTTGTCGGAATATAAAGCCTAACTGCTGTGTGGCCAAATATTGGAGGTATTTCCTCCTCTGATGTGATCAACGTTCCATAGGTGTAACTCGCGCTCATATCGTATTTTTTCATGAAATAAAATCAAACTGATGTTTGCATGGTTGCTCTGACGCCATGTTGGAGATGTGTGCGTGACGTCATTGCGCAAATGCGTCCGACGTTTATGGAACTCATAAGAGGAATCGTTAGGCAGGCAGATGAATGATTCCATGGAATCGAGCGACAGAGAACTTACAAGAACCAGTTCTCGATTCTCATCCCTAATCAAGTCTGGAGTCACATGAGAAAACTTCCAGGATTTTGTCAGAGGCCTGGCAGAAGCATTTTGAATAATTGTTCCAGGGAGGTCTTACTAAGACAATCCTGCCCTGCAATTGGGGATTATCACGCTTACCGGAACTTCCCGGTATTTGGGCACTTCCTCTTCCGGGCCATTTTAACAACAGCCGTTCCTGCTCTGTTATACTCTTTAAATCGGATAAACTCCAAACATACTTAAGTTTTCATTCCAGACTGAAGTGATACTAAGGAAGAAGTGGATCAAAGCGATCGATTCGCTGCGGTGAAGGGCCGAACTTTATAATAAAACAACACACGTTTGTTTGTAGCCGGTGGGGCACAACACCGCACGACACCGGCACTTCACAGCATGCTAGCATTAGCCAGCTAGCGTTTACTGACGTGCTTAACATTGTGCGTCTTAAAACACACATCTGAAAATCGGGTCTGTACCCCCCCGTTTCCAGTGGAACAACTGGGGACTGCCAAGAAAGGAGACGCTTTCAGATGCTTGTGTGTTTTCAGCCGCACAAAGTTAGGCACGTCATCGATGGCTAATGATAGCCTGCTAAAACGACTGTATAGTCTGCCGGCTACAAACGAATGTGTGTTGTTTTATTATAAAGTTCGGTCCTTCACCGCGGCGAATCGGTCGTTTTGATCCACTTCTTCCTTAGCATCACTTCAGTCTGGAATGAAAACTTGGCATTGGCGTTTATCCGATTTACAAAGTTTAACAGAGTAGTAGTCGGCAGACTACTGTTAGCAGGCTAGCATTAGCCAGCTTGATGACGTGCCTAACTTTGTGCGGCTGAAAACACACAAGCTTCTAAAAGCGTCTCCTTTCTTGGCAGTCCCCAGATGTTCCACTGGAAACGGGGGGTACAGACCCGATTTTCAGATGTTTGTGTGTTTTAAGACACACAAAGTTAAGCACGTCTGTAAACGCTAGCTGGCTAATGCTAGCATGCCAGTGTTGTGCCCCACCGGCTACAAACAAACATGCTACGTTGTTTTATTATAAAGTTCGGCCCTTCACTCTGGAGAATCGCTTTGAACCACTTCTTCCTTAGTATCACTTCAGTCTGGAATCCGTGAAAATTTAAGTAGGGTTGGCGTTTATTCACGTTATTTACAAAGTAAGGCAGTGACATTGAACTGGGCCGGAAGTGGGTAGTCTAAGTGTTTCAAACCGGAAGTTCGGAACACGGAAGCGTGATAATCCAGCCGTCCTGAAACAAAACTAGGAATAATCATTTCCAGTTCAGGAAGTGACGCAATGGAGATTGTTTTGTCAATATTTCTCAGATTATCGAAGCAGGAACGAACCAGAGACTTGACATGTGCATCCAAAGTAAACCAGAATCAAAGGTTATTCCAAGGTTCCTCACAGAGAATTTGCCGAAGAACCAAAAGGTCCAAGAGTCTGTCTGGCATCTGCCATCTACCGCTTAACACAGTCTAGGCACTTTAACAAACTGTGGAGCTTAGACATTGTATGTGGATGACACAAGGTGTACAACTGAACATCATCTGCAAAGAAGAGATTGGAGATGCCTTTAAAGGTACAGTATGTAAAAAATCAAAGGTCAATGGCAGAAAAATGTGATACATTATTCAAAACTGTGTTTCTATTGATGTGTAACCACTTCACTAGAAAGGTTGTTATATGTTTATTTTCTACTTGCTGGGCGGTGCACATATGGAGGTTGCCATATTTGTTCCACCATTTTTACTACGGTGTCCCTGAATGGACAAAACAATGTAAGAACCCTCTGAACTTTAAAACTGCTACACTAGCTTCATTTAATGGGAGTTATAGCACTGTTTAGGATAAGTAATATCTTAAAAAACATAAAAAAAATAGTTATGCATACTGCAGTCATAGCTACAACTGAGACCACTGGATCCACTCACAAATGAAAACATCTTTATATCTGGGAGAATTTTGGCCAGTAATGGCCACCGTAAATTCACAACAGTGCTGGAATATGAAGTAATTTGAAAGAAAACATCTTTTCTTTCAAATACCTATCTTTACCACTAGATGTCAGTAATTCTTACATACTGTACCTTTAAAGGTTGACAGAATGTACCTAAGGGGGAGCAGCCACAATGGAAATAGCAGAGGCCCCCAAAACAGAACTTTGGGTTATACTAAAATGGACTAGATAAGAGGGAGATCGGTGCTTAGAAGCACTGTATGCAGAGAACCAGTCTAAGAGGATCCTGGCAGACCAACCCAGCACCTTGCCCTATGAAGCAGAATGTAATGGTCAACTGTATCAAAAGGTGAAGTAAGGTCCAACATAGGCATGGAACAATTCCTGCATCAAAATACTCTTAGAATAACTGTTTCAGTTGAATGAGATCTACGGGTCAAAAATGCTGTTCTGATCGAGAGCAGAGCAGCAGTTAACTGGCAAAGAGGCAAAGGAGCATTCGCTAATGACAGCTTAGAACTAACGCAGGCCAGTGCACCCACAAGACAGCAGATGCATAAAGACTGATGTCCAACATGCAGAGCCGGTTTTGCCACTAAGCAGACTAAGTGACCGCTTAGGGCCCTGCACCACTAGGGGGCCCCCTAAGGAAGTAGTTTGTCTCAATGAGCGCTTTATTAGGCTTCATTAAGATGAAGAGGAAATATCCATCTGGGGTAGAAAAAAGAAACAAAAAGGCCAAAGAAGAAGCTGTCAAGGACAAGGTGATTTATTTTGTTAAAATACTGTAATGTCAGGTATTAGTCTGGTGTCAGTGATAACAAAGATGTTTAGACTAGAAATGTCACAGCAATTTTTGAAAACACGATTTAATTTAGCAGGTGCGAACAGATTTAGTAACTGGTTGGATACTGTTAGCCAGCAATGCAGTTATAGCTCAAGCTAGCGGCAGGGTTGCCAACCATCCTTAAAATATGGAACTGGCTTCACATGCCCCCCAGAGCATTGCTGAGAGAGCAGCTAGCTAGCCAGACAACAATAAACCCCAATCCATGAAACTCTGAACTCAGAGCACATCAACAGCACTATTACTGGTAAGCGTAACCATATTTTACTTATGTCCCTAGAGTGTTTTGAATAAGTTAATACACATTATATCATGACTTAAGGTGTTGCGTCTACCTAAAAACTTTGTTCATGGTATGAATGGGTAGGGCCCCCCAACATTATTCTGCTTAGGGCCCCCTGAAGTCTTGAGCCAGCTCTGCATGTACAGTAGGTCGTCCACATTTGCGAATTTGAAAATAGTCATCAGGGTGAGCAGCAACTCTGTGACCTTATGGGACTTAATGTTGCCTGTTTAGCTCCTTTGTCTGTCTTCAAAGGCTGGCTTAGTCTCTCCCTGCAGGCAGCTCTGAACAAACTGGCCCTTCACTCCTTTTCTTTCCTTCACTATCTCTTACTCCCCGTGTCCGTTCTTCGTTTCTCCCTTGGCTAGTTGGCAGCTCCCTCCTCCATTCTCATTCCCAAATCATCATCTTCTATTTTCTCTCTGCCTTGTTTTCCATATCTCCAACATATCTGTCCCCTTTATTCCCAGTCGTGTTCTCTCCTCCCCACCCTTCCTCCTCCTCCCCGCCGTCTCTCTGCCTCTACGTTTTGCATGGTGTTCAGCGGAGAAGCCAGTGGGCAGAGAAATAATTCAAAGTCTTTGCATATTGCAGGCGCTCTGGTCAGCGGCAGAGCCCCGTTGCACTGACACATTAGTTTATCTGGACTGACCCAGCAAACAGCCTACGCCATGACAAATAGCCTGGATGCTGCTGCACACACACACACACACGGCCGGTATATGCAGAACACTTACTCTGCCGCTGCCTGTGGGCCGGGAAGCATACGTGCCTGCAGAGCACACAGCTTAAAAGAAATCTCCAACCCCCCTCCCACCCCCAAAAAGGAAAAATAAAAAATAAAACAAAACAAATGAAAGCGGCCAGGGAGAGAGGGAATAAAAATAAAGATAAAAAAGGAGGACTGTGCTGTAGCATCCCTTTAGGTAACAGAGTGATTTTCTGCATTGTTTAATTTTTAATCAGTTTGCCTTCTCCAGCATTCCGCTGCTCTTTTTTGCATATTCTATATAAATATATAATTAATGTCTGAGAGGCAGATAAAAGAAAAAAACTAAAATCCTTACCAGTGTCTGAGCATCGTTTGTTCGCAAGAACAAATTAATGCCAATGAAAAACAGTGGACTTGCTGAGGCCACGCTTTTTTCACCCCCTCGTCTTTTTGTACAACTTTTTGCATATCACACGTCCCTTTGTTCCAGCAGGCGAGGCTCTGCTGGTCATTCTGCTGTGTATTTGGAGTAAACAGTCTCCCAGAGGCAGGTGAAGAGCAGACTGGCAGCTACTGAATCACGCTGCTGGGAGACGGAGAAAACCGGAGATAATGTGAGTTTACTGTTACTGTGCAGTGGAGCCCCCCATGATACAAAGCCAGCCACCACAATGCTTTAGTGTGTCATCCCTCATACTGGTATAAATAACTAATGATCTCAGATGTGGGACATATGACATCCAGAGACAACTGAAGCATTTGTGGACGTAACTGAAGAGTATTCGGGCAGATCTAAGATGTGACCAGGGATGGTCAAGACCATCACTGAAGCCTGGTCCTCGCTCTGGCTGCCCCACATAACCACGGGTGAAGTTACCTAGTGGTTACTCATGCGCTTACAGAACTGGACTTGCATCTAGAAACTTCTGTTTCACCAGTTAATCAGACTTTATTTGTATTGCACTTTAAAGACCCACAACGTAACTTTTAGACTTTAAAAATCTGCGTTTCTGACTCATTTTGATGTCACACCAACATTCATTATGCGCATTTTCGAACTGTCACTGTCCAGAGGCGTCCTGAGAAACAGCAGTTTGTAAGTTTCCCATCTGTGATGCAGCTGTGATGTTGCAACTGACTATTGGCTGTGCACCGTGTCACTTACAAGCAAACGGATATGAACCAGACATGAACACAGCGGGTGTTTTGAACGCATCACGTCAGATTCGGTAAAGAAATGGAAGGAACAGAACAAGAGTCAAGATAAGACTGTCACGGTCTTGAGGGAATCACTGTACAGGTACGACGCAAGATGGATGCTAGTTTAGCCCTCGATAGGGCGGTCACTGAGAAAACTGATAGAAGTTCTGTTGTGTGTCTTTAATACCAAATGAAAATGGAACAATTTGCTTCACAGAGAATAAAAAACAAAACAGAATGAGCAAAAGATTTACAACAGTAAAAGCATTTTTTCCCTCCAAGCCTCCAAATAAAGATGGTGTTCCTGATTTAAAAACAAGGTATGCAGAACAGCATCTCTGAACACAAGCAGAAGGGCTCCGGCAGCAGAAGACCAGACTGGGTGCCCGTCCTGTCAGCTAAGATCAGGAAACTGAGGCTACAATTCACACTCACTGCGTTTACATGCAGCCAATAACTCTTTCATAACTCTTTCATAACCGGAATTTAGCAATAACCCGGTTGTGCACGGCCATGTAAACACTGACAAAAACCCGAATATGCTCATTTTCGGGTTTTAAAAACCCGAATATTACCCCTGGGTTACTCCTTTTCTAACCGGAATATTTGGTCATGTAAACGCTTATTGGAATATCTCCATTGAAAGGAATATTTAATTGTGTTCTGCGCATGCTCTATCTGCAAGCTTTTTTGGCGTTTTGATTAAATTACAGGGAGTATTTTGTACTAGCGATCCATCAGTGCTCTGCACAGCTTGCTAGTTTATATATCACCATGGCAACACGCACCCCGAGAGGAGCTGGTGTGCAAACAGTAACTTCGCGGGGCTCCATCACTCATCTGGAAAAGTTTGGTGAAGATGTGATAGAGGAAAGTTCACTGACTCCAGCCGGAATCTGTTAACTTCATCATTACAACCGTTCCCACCAGTCCTGGCTGAGACCTTCATCTGTCCGGCGGACTCTGCTGGAAACGGGAAGCGTGGATGTGCTCCGAGCTACATTTTCAGGACACGTTCTCTCCTTCTATGATCCGTCAAGTAATGCTGGTGGGTCAGTACCAGCACTCCAGACTGCAGTCAAGCCCGCCGCCTCTCGCGGATCCACGGTCAAGCCAATCGGCGTTATTTTTGCTGTAACTCTGAAACTTGGCTGGCTTTACCGCAGTGACCTCGTATGTTTCATTATCCACCATCTTCATGACGTTTTTCGTGCGTCGCGGTTTTGGTCGGGATATTCCAATTGATTTCAGTAATCATGTATACAGGTGTAACTCTGTCTGCTCACGCATGTAAACGGGTTATTCCTGATCTTTCAGAAACCGGAATATTGACCTTAACCCGAATTTTGATGGCATGTAAATGTAGTCACAGACTCACCAGAACTGGACAATAGAAGATGGAGAAATGTTGCTGGTCTGATGAGTCTCCATTTCACCATAGCAACAGTGAAGTTTGGAGGTGGAACATCATGGTGGGGGCTGTTTTTCAGCATGTGGTACTGGCAGACTTCATATCATTGAAGGAAGAATGACTGGAGGAAAGAAGAGAGACATTCTGGACCAGAATCTGCTGAAGATGAAAAGAGGCTGGATCTTTCAGCAAGACGACCGTCCCACCACACAGCCAAGAAACACTCACCTGCTTTAAGAGAAAGAAAATAAAGCTGCTAGAATGGACCAGACAATCACCCCATTTGAATCCAATGTAAAATCTTTGGAAAATAACTGAAGATCCAAGTTGACAGAAGAGACCCGGAACCTTTAAGATGTAAAGGCAGTTTGTGGAAGAATGGACCAAAATCACACCTGAGCAACATATTCCACTGGTTTCTCCATACAGGAGGCGTCTGGAGGCTGGAACCACCAACAAAGGTTTTTGCACTAAGTATTAAATAAATTTCAGGAAGCGTATTCAATACTTATTCCTTATTTATGTTAGGATTTCTTTGTATGTGTGCATTACTTGGGTTGTTGCCGACATCTGGTGAAAATTTCATGTCAACAGCTCTAATAGAAATAGATTTTCTGAGAAAAATGTTGACATGTTTAGCAACCCCCCCCCCCCCCATATATATCTATATAGCCTACCTTCACTTTATTACTGTGTTCTACTGTACAATGCCTTGTTGCTACCATGCGAACAATACAATAAAGATTTTGAATCTGATCATAGTAGACAAAACCTAATTCCAAGCTTATGTTGCATATTGGTGATCAGTTCTGCCCAAAATGATCTATGTTTTTGTTTTTGCGTTGACTGAAAGAGAGGTATGGGCTTGGAGCTCTAAATGCAGAGCTGATCCAACTTATCCCAGTGATTTTCTACAGATATTTTAAGTCGACAGGCATAAACAGCAGAAATGTGCAGTATCGTCTAAGAAAGGTAATCTGGATCTGAGCCCATTAGGACAGTGAGGGTCTCTGAAAGGAAATTTTCTTCAGTGACTTACTTTAAAGCAGAGCAGGTCAGAAACACGCAGAAGTCCTTTTACAGGGAAGAAATGGGCTTGTTGTTCATATTAAGTTATATAAGATATGAAGTTCTCTGAGCTCTGTTGTTTTATAGATTCCAGAGATTCATCCATTGCATTATAAAATAAAACTACTGGAAATAATTTTATTTAATTTTTGAGGTCTTTACTTTGTTTTGTGACTGTTTTAGTTCTGAGTTTTTGAGTTGAGCTTCCACGATGTCAAACCCTTGGGAACAGCAATTATTAACAGTATTTTCTATTTGTACTTGCATGAAGTAACACAGGTGTCCTTTATTTAACTATTAGAGATTGCACTTGCTTTAATCAAATGCTCATTCAGGTGAAGGTCTAGTGAACAAAAGCTTGTTTTTTTTTTCTTTTTTTTGATAAAATACTTGCATTTGATCAAAGTGAGCAAAGCATTCTTCTCTCAGAAGCTAATGTTTTGGCCTTGGGGCACCTCAGCATGAACTCAATGATCTTCTGAGGCATTAAGATCGTGACCACTGTTGTGTTTTCATGCAACAAAAACTCAAACTTTTCTTTGATTGAAAGAGAATTTAGAGCTTCAGAGCCACAGCAGAAAAAAGTGTTTTCTTTTTATTGTGAGTTGCAGACTGAAGCTGTGGTCAAGTCTCCACGATGGACATCAGATCCTTATAAGAAATCTCTGCTCACCTCTTTCACACCGTGAGGCCACAAAGCTCTACTGATCTTCCTCTTGCAAGCATTACTGTTTTCCTCCCTTGTATGCCAAACGAAAAAGGTTAGACTGTGTGTGTTTGTGTGTGTGAGAGAGAGCATATGCTTGAGCCCATATCTCCATCATCCCCATTATCTCCTTCCCCACATATCCAAATGTCACTACATCTTTCTTGCAAATGTCTTCCAGCAGGTGTGATTTGTGAATGCATGTGTGTCATCATCACTGTGAGCCTGCACCCACTTTTCATTTTTTGCATATACACATACAGGCTGTTTATTACGGCTTCAGTGTGTGAGCACAGCATGGATGTGTGTATGACCCGATCGGGAGGCAGGGTAGCCTCACCGTGCTCTCAGCGGAGCCACTGCCGGAGCTCAGAGGGCCAGCGCTTAGCCCTGGCATCGATAAGCATCCGCTCTTCAAAGAGCGCTGAGGAAACGGCTCGGCCCTGTCAAAGCTGGACAAATTCCCTGCTAACACCCTGAGCCTTGCTGCTCCAACAGTTCAAAGAGGGAGAGGGGGGAAACGCAAAGGGAAAGGGTATATAGTAGAGATACATGTGTACGTGAAATATCAGCTGGTCACTTGGAGACGGTGTTGGCAGAAATGATTCACAGCAGCTGTAGCAGGTGGCTCATTCTCGGTAAGTTGTGTTTCTGGCTTTTATCCTTCAAAACTCTTCCTAGATTACATCTGACAATCAACCCTTTAGATAATACATGATGTAATCAAGTGTAAGATGCAACACCAATGTGTAACATGACCACCTCATCTTTGAAGACAAATAAACCTACATAACTTAGCAGAAGTACTTTCACATCAGACCACAAACAATGCAAGACTGGAAAGGGGGATCATCCATGCATCCATTTTCTTCCGCCTATCCGAGGTCGGGTCGCGGGGGCAGCTGCCTAAGCAGGAAAGTCCAGACTTCCCTCTACCCAGCCACATTCACCAGCTCATCTGGGGGATCCCGAGGAATTCCCAGACCAGCCAGGGGACGTAGTCCCTCCAGCGTGTCCTTGGTCTCCCCGGGGTCTCATCCGGAATGAGACGTAGTCCCTCCAGCGTGTCCTAGGTCTCCCCCGGGGTCTGGTCTGGGATGAGGTGTGGTCCCTACAGGTATTCTGGGTCTCCCCCGGGGCCTTATCCCAGTGGGACGTGCCTGGAACACCTCACCAGGGAGGCGTCCAGGAGGCATCCTGACCAGATGCACGGGCCACCTCATCTGGCTCCTCTGGATGCGGAGGAGCAGCGGCTCTAATTTGAGCCCCTCCCGGATGACCGAGCTCCTCACTCTATCTCTAAGGGAGAGCCCGGCCACCCTGCAGAGGAAACTCATTTTTGCCGCTTGTAGCCGTGATCTCGTTCTTTCGGTCACGACCCACAACCGGTGACCATAGGTGAGGGTAGGAATGTAGATGGGCCGGTAAATCAAGAGCTTCTCCTTCTGGCTCAGCTTCACCACGACAGAATGACGCAGAGTCTTCATCACTGCAGATGCCGCAGCGACCCGTCTATTTATCTCCCACTCCATCCTTCCCTCACTCCTGAACAGGAACAGAGATACTTGAACTCCTCGACCTGGGGCAGGACCTCACCCCAACCCGAAGAGGACACTCCTCCCTTTTCCAGGTGAGGACCATGCTCTCGGAATGGGAGATACTGATTCTCATCCCAGCTGCTTCACACTCAGCTCTGAATCACTCCAGCGGGAGTTGGAGATCACAGTCCAATGATACCAACAGAACCACATCTGCAAAAAGCAGAGACCCGATCCTGAGACCACCAAATCGGATCCCCTCAACATCTCGGTTGCACCTAGAAATCCTGCTCATTATCCTGTTCATTTTCCAGCACGTTACCCTGCTGGAAGTAGCCATCAGAGGATGCTCCACTGTGGTCCTAAAGGGATAGACATGGTCAGCAACAATACTCAGGTAGCCTGTGGTGGTTAAAGCATCACGTTGGTACTAAGGGACCCAAAGTGGGCCAAGAAAATCTCTCCCACACCATTACACCAGCAGCAAGCAGCTCAAATGCAATGCCATTTCTCCTCCAAACATGTTGTGTCTTATGACATCTGAAGAGTTCAGTTCTGGTCTCATCTGACCAGACTATGTTTTCCAGAATGTCATGGGTTTCTCCAGGTGTTGTGTTGCAAACTTCGAACCAGCATCAACATGCTTTTTCTTCAGAAATGGAGTCTTGCGTGGTGTGCGTGCATGAAGGCCATGGTGGTTGAGTGCATTCCTTCTTGTTTTCTCTGAAACAACTGTAGCTGCTGGTTCCAGGTCTTTCTGAAGCTCTCCATGAGTGGTCCTGGGCTGTTGGAGAACCTTTCTGATGATTGTTCTGACTCCTCTGTCTGAAATCTTGTGAGGAGCACATGGCCGTGGCCGCTTTATGACCATGCTGTGTTCTTTGCACTTCCGGATGATGGTCCCAATGATGCTCACTGGAACTTTCAGAAGTTTAGAAATGCACCTGGAACCAATGCCTTCAGTGTGATTTGCAATAATAAGGTCTTTAGACAGCTCTTTGCTTAAGTACCCATCATGCAATGCTTCTTGTCTGACACCTTGGTGATGAGAAACCTTTTTAAAGGCATCAATCACGACTAAAGCAGCTGATATTACTTTGCAGTGATAGGGGACAGGATAGGGGATTATCACGCTTCCGTGTTCCGGCTTCCGGAACTTGAAACATCTAGCCGGTTCTCTTCCGGTCCAGGTCAATGTCCCTGCTCTGTTCCACTTCGTAAATTGAATAAACGCCAACCCTACTTAAATTTTCATGGATTCCCGACTGAAGTGATACTAAGGAAGAAGTGGATCAAAGCGATTCGCCGGAGTGAAGGGCCGAACTTTATAATAAAACAACGTAGCACGTTTGTTTGTAGCCGGCACTTCAATGATGCAGACTACACAGCTAGCATTAGCAGGCTAGCATTGGCAGGCTAGCGTTAGCTGATGTGCCTAACTTTGTGTGTCTTAAAACACACAAGCATCTGAAAATCGGGTCTGTACCCTCCCGTTTCCAGTGGAACAACTGGGGACTGCCAAGAAAGGTGCTTGCTCAGATGCTTGTGTGTTTTCAGCCCCACAAAGTTAGGCACGTCATCAAATTGGCTAACGCTAGCCTGCTAACACTAGCAGAGTAGTACAAACAAACATGCTGCAATGTTTTATTATAAAGTTCGGCCCTTCACTCCGGCGAATCGATCGCTTTGATCTACTTCTTCCTTAGCATCACTTCAGTCGGAGAATAAATGAAAACTTAAAGGTGTTATAACCTGCTGTTTTACATACACAATCCTTCTTAAATTATCTTCAAATGAATTTTTAATTATAGTTGGGTTGGACGAAAATTTAATGGGCTCATTTTAACCTCTTTTTATCCCCAACTGTTGTTTGTCGCGAGAATACGTACGAGAGTTAGACCTGTCTGTAAGCGCGTTCACGAGGCAAACGTCAAAGCCAAAACAAAGTTTTATCAGGACAGAGCAGGTGAAGGAAATGATGTCCCAACAGAGAAAAGCGTGATAAAAATGTAACGGTGTGGTTGATAGAGAGGATCCGGAGTAAAAGGGCTGGACTGTGATGAATACAAGGAGCGGACGTCTGACGTGAAGTTAACCAAACAGTGTTAGCTTTTGTTGCTACATTAGCAGCTTGTCCGTTCGTCAACCATCGTTTACTGGTCTCTGACACAAAAGATAATAAGTTACACAAGCAGAAACACTTACCGACTGCACATCCTCACTGATAAGTATAATCCACTGCTCCCTGGTAAAGCTGTCCCTCCTGTTAAAGCACTGAAAACTGCTGAATTTCTGCCGAGGCAACTCAGCATGGCAATCTACCCCCTCCTCCTCCTCCTTGTCGCCGGCGTCCTTTCTGACAAAGCTGGTCTACTCCGTGGCAGGTAATCAGCTGCTTTTAGGTGGCGCTAAAGAGGCTAGCTTAGCAGCTAGCAGCCTCTCTAGTTCACCTCATTCGGAGAAAGAAATCCAAACCGCGTACTGTTGAGAGCGCGTGCTTGTGGCCGATTCTGGTGAGAAGAGAGAGCCCGCACTCAAAGACAAAGTTACTTTCACTTTCCGGAGTTTCTGGCACGTTATAACTGAGGTCCTGTTCCAATACACATGTTTTAACGTGAAAAAGTGGGATTTCCGGGTGATGACTCCTTTAAGTATGGTTGGCGCTTATCCGATTTACAAAGTGTAACAGAGCAGGGACAGCTATTGTTAAAATGGCCCAGAAGTGGAAATGCCTAGATTCGGGAGAGTTCCAGAAAGCGTGATAATCCCCTATTACTTTCTAAATACTGACAGACTCCAGCGCTTTCTTGGGTTTCCAGATCTTTTTGTCCTCCATTTCCTCGTGTTTAATACTTCTTCCCTGTGTCATTTAACTATATTACACATAACTTTATTCATGGACATAAATGTTAGGATTTCTTTGTATGTGTGTATTACTTGGGTTGTTGCCGGCATCTGGTGAAAATTTCTTGTCAATTGCTCTACTAGAAATATATTTTCTGAGAAAAATGTTGACCCCCTGTGTTCAAAATTTTCCCCCTGTATGTATATATAGGCTATATATATATATATATGTGTGTCAATATATGTGTTAATTTGTATTTACATGCAAATTAACACATATTGAAAAGCCATATATGGATATTTACACTACTGTTTAATTGGCTGGGAAACATAAAATAACATCTAACATTGTGATGGCTGTGGGCTAAAAGCTGTCTTTGAATTGACATGTCTTTTTTTTAATAGATAGAAAAGGGCTACCTGAAAGGATTTAAACAATTTACATCTAGGTTGTGATGGATCCTAGAAATGTTAATGTTTTTGTGAGACATCAAGTGCTTTGCAGGTGTTCACGTGAAAAGAGAAGGCAGCCAATCATCGGCTGAGTGACCCTGTGAAGCTCTTTCCTCTGTGCTACTGCGATGGTCAGAAAGCTTTCCTCTCTGCAGCAGGAGGACACTAAGGCCTTTACGAAAGGTTTGCACATTTTAAATGGGCGTTATCTTCATTACACGCGTAATAATCCGCCAGAGCTGTTTCACAAAGCAGGGCAAAAGGAGGTTTGCGCCTGTTAACAGGCAAAATAGCCCCGCTATCCATTCTGCTGTCTACTGTAGATGAATATGAAATCTGAGCGTTTCTGCCAGAATGCGCAAAATATTGGGAGGAGACGATGCAAACAACTCAGCTTAACACACGCAATGTGATTTATCAGCTGTGCAATGGAAAGCAGGCACAAAACATTGTGTGTAATTTAGCATGTCTGAAAAGCAGGTGATACTGGCAGCTTTATGCACTGATGGCTGGAAGATGCTGCAGGACTGCAGAATCGGGTCAGAATGCTGCTGCAGGACTGCAGACGTACAGCATCGGGTCAGAATGCTGCTGCAGGACTGCAGACGTGCAGCATCAGGTCAGAATGCTGCTGCAGGACTGCAGACGTGCTGCATCGGGTCAGAATGCTGCTGCAGGACTGCAGACGTGCAGCATCGGGTCAGAATAATTTCCCATTAGGTGTGCAGGCGACACGTCACGTTTTCATTATTTAAAGGTATAATCCGATGTTCCCCCCATAAAAAATAAACGTTAGACTTGAGCAAGTGAAATCCGTCTCAAACCCCGCCTTTGGGCCTCTACTCTGTCCGTCTCTCCCTTCCCCTTCCTGTTTTTGCTCTTTTTTTTTTTTTTTTTTTGGGGGTGGGGATTTTTTGCCAAAGATAGAGATGACTTGGGGAAAAAGCTATGATGGAGCACACCCAGTCCCAACCCTCAAGGAAAAAAAGAAAAAAGAAAACACTGTGTATGCACCGAAGAAAAGGTAAGAGCTTCAGATAATGCAGTTTGAAAAACCAGGTTAATCATAGTTTGGCTTGTACCTGCTTCTGAGCTCTGAAGGAGAAGCTTGAAGCTGAATAGGCTAGCTAGAACGAGGCGGCCATTAGCCTAAGAGGGAGGAGTGCTAAGTTTGAATACTGTTGTTTGCAAACAGAAACGCTGGAGGAACTTTAGACTCTACCTTTAATTAAATAACAATCAACATCACTGTTTAACACATGTTATTCTTGACCAGGGGTCTGCATCCTGCGGCCTCGGAGCCACAACTGGCTCTTTGGGTCTACCACAATGGCTCCCGGGAACTTGGACCAAAAATAATAAAGAATCGACAAATATTTTGAAATACCGATGTATGCATAACATTTGTAGGCTTTAGCAGTTTTTTTCATGGCATAATTGTGAATTTCCATAACATAATGACACTAGAAGTACCAAAGCAATAATATATTTTCTTTAAATCTATTTCTTTTGTCACTAGCTCGGAAATTACTTTTTTTTTTCTCCCCACAAATACATTTTTATTCAACCTTTTTCTACAGTTATTAATGTAGAAAAGTAGAAAGAAATAGTATCCTCTTTTTGCAAGTTTTCTGTTTATTATTTCAAAATATAAACAAAAAAAATTGATTCCTTTAAAAAGACAGCAAATTTTCAATAGTATATATAAAAAATGATAATTTGCCTTTTTTTCCCCAAAAAAGTCATGCAACATTTGCGGCTCTAAATGACTTATTTAACTTGTTGAGACGAAAAATGGCTCTTTGGATTGTAAAGGTTGCAGTCCCCTGTTCTAATCAGATGAATCAGAACATCTGCAGCTGTAGAATAAAGCTGACATTAATTATGTGTTTTTATTTTCTTTTATTTTTTGCCAATTTCTTTTATTTTTTACCAATGGCATATTTTAAAATTGAGATCAGTTCCTGTGCGCTCCTCCTCTCCAGAGCCGGTTCCTCCTTTCCACAACACTGCTGCTATGAGGTTGCTGTCCAGTGTGACGTGGCTCCCACCCCACAGAAAACTCAGTGAAAATAAACTAATAACGTAGCACAAACTACTGATACTATATTTAACTGAGTTTTGTGTGGGGTGGGGGGCGATTATGCAGGTCCAGTACCTGGCATTGTGCCAAAGAGTGTGCACTGCGTGCGTAATATCAGACCATCTTCAACGTCTCCTCATCCACGTCCTTAAACTGGCCTCTTCTTACGATCCACAGGGAAACCTGCTGCATTGTTTTTATTTATAGTTATTATATGAAGAGTTCATTTGCAAAAACAAACACCACTGTGGAAAAAAGGAGTTAACTGCTCTTCATCGCTGTACAAACGTCCTATCTCCATTTTACACCATTAAAACCCTTTGCTTCATGTGAGCTTGAGTTGGTGAAAATATTCAAAAAGTAAATGAAGAGTTTATTTGCAAAAGCAGTTAACTCTGTTTTTTCCTAAATGGCGTTTCTCTATTTTTGCAAATGAACTCTTCATACAGTATTTATCTTATGTCCTGTTTTTTACTTGCCTCATATCATATCTCTGGAACTAATATCTCTCTATCGGGACAAATGTCATTTTGCGTTTACCACATGCTCTTCTGAACTTTGTATGGCACAGCAATAGCGCACACTAAATCCTCATTTAAATCCTGCTGTTTGCGCCTGTTACAGATTGCGTTTGTAATCTTTGTAGATCACCCGCAAACGCTGAAGAGACAGTGCACGCTATCTATCTGCGCGGCAACAAAATTAGCGGTCTTTATTTGGATTCTTTGTAAATCAGGGCCTAGCTTTCTTCACAAGCTCAGCGGCATGTGATCTCCAGGTCAAGTCTGATGTTTACTCTGTATCTGAGACCTTCTCCTTGCAGTTCCTGGTGACGACAAGTTGGATGTTCCTTGCCTTTTACCTGATGTCCCTAACAAGCTCCTTGGTTCTTGCTGTGTTTGGGAGCCAGATGTTCTTCCTCATGTCGTGTTTTTATGTGAAATGAACAGTTGAACAGTTGTTTTTATTATCTCGGTTGGAGTATTCTGTAGGGGTGAAAGGGAAAACACTTCAGTGCTTTGAGTCCGATTTGTGTAATAGGACCTTTTCTGTACATCTTTGGCATTTTTCTTCTTCACAGGCCCCACTGAAACATGGAGTACCTCAAGGTTCCATATTGGGTCCTATTTTGTTCTCCCTCTATCTGCTTCCACTCGGCTCCATCTTTAAGAAATATAATGTGTCATTACATTGTTTTGCTGATGACATTCAGATTTATTTACCCTTAAAATCAGGTGGAGCCCAGTGAATAGAGAAACTGCAGAGATGTTTACAAGAAGTTAAAACATGGTTGGAACTGAACTTCCTCTGCCTGAACGGTAATAAAACAGAAGTCATTGTTTTTGGAAAAACTGACCTTCTGACAGGATGCAACAGCGCTGTTAGCTCCCTGGATCCCGTCTAACTGTTCTTTTATTAGAAATCTTGGTTTTATTTTTTAGATTTTAACTTTAAATTTGCAGTAGTCCAGTCCAGCTTTTATCATCTGAGGCTCATTAGCAAAATCAAGCCTCATATACCACGTGATGTCCTGGAGAAGGCCATTCATGTTTTTATATTCTCAGACTGGACTATTGCAACTTCCTTTATCGTGGGATTGAACAATCCTTTCTCCACCGTCTCCAGCTGGTCCAGAACTCAGCTGCCTGTCTTTTAACGGGAACTAGATGGTATAAACACATCACCCCTGTTTTCTCTTCTCTCCACTGGCTGCCTGTTTCTTTTAGGATTGTTTTCAAAATTTTACTTTTGGCTTTTAAATGTCTGAATAATCAGGCACCTGCTTATTTGTCTGAGCTCTTACTCTTGTATCGTCCTGCCAGAGCTCTTAGATTGGAAGATCAAAATCTCTGAGTTGTTCCTCGGACCCGTCTTGTCACTCAAGGAGACTGAGCCTTCCCACTAAACAAAAGACGTCATTTCGACGTTGTTTTTTGGGCTAAATCTGGTCGGTGAAATTAGGGCTGAGTTTGGACCATCTCATTTGGTCCAAATTTAGCCCAAAATTAGACGTTGAAAAGTCGTCGAAAAACGTCTTTTCATTGTCTAATTAAAAGACAGCTTTTCACCTTTCACTTTTCAACCAAATCGAAACATTGTTTCAACGTTTTCAACGGATGGATATGATGTCTTTTCAATGAAATTTTGCTGGGTGGGTTTTCAGCTGCAGCCCCAAAACTTTGGAACGGTCTCCCTCTTTCTGTGAGGTCTGCTGGAACTGTCAATGAATTCAAATCTCACTTAAAGGGGAAGTTCAGAATTTTTGACATAGGGCCTCATTTACATGTGAGCCAGGATCCTACTTATCACTGAAGACAGTTTCAACATATTTCATCCCGTTATTCTAGTTCCAGGAGGTTGCTGATGCTAATGCTAGTGGAAGTCAATAGGAATCTGCTAACCTGTCATTAATAACAATCTTATCCACTCCACAGAACATCCGAGGCAAATCAGCAAGTCTATCTGTGTAAATGCCGTGTTAAACTAGTAAACTCATGTTAAAAAAGTAAAACTAGCCTTGTATGACAAATTTTGCATTACATATTGAGGAACTAGTTTCTTACCAGCTTACTACCTTTGCCAGTGTATTTCAGTTCACAGAGACATGGTGACAGTTAGTTTGATGAAAAAAGTTTGAAATCATCTTCAAAATCTGACATATCCTCATGCCTTTCAGACGCGGCCGTATTTTAGACTTTATATTTGTGTAATCAGATTCCTTCATTCATGTAGCAGCAGATGACATCACTCTGCTGCCAAATACAGGAAGTAAAATTTTGTAAAGTGTCTCAGCAGCAACAATCAAAATGCAACGAAATACAGGTTAGTTTTATTTGTAATATTATTCTATCATCACGGCATTTACACAGATAGTCTGAAGTTATAAATGATTTGTCTCAAATGTTCTGTGGAGTGGATAAGATTGTTATTAATGACAGACTAGCAGATTCCTATTGACTTGCACTAGCATTAGCATTGGTGACCCACTGGAACTAGAATAATGGGATGAAATATGTTGAAACTGTCTTCAGTGAGAAGTAGCATTCTGGCTCACTTGAAAATGAGGCCCTATGTCAAAAATCCTAAACTTCCCCTTTACAGACCCATATTTTTACTCTGGCTTTTACATCCAGAGAGCACTATCATAAACCATCGTTTAACTTTGTCGTATTTCTTGCGCCTCTGTATTGTTTCTCTGGATAGATCCTGGCTGAAGAAGATGCGTTTGCCCTTCCACTCTGTTTTTCCCTTCTCGCGTGCGGCGCGCAGCACCGCCTCTCTCGCACTGAACCGGAGGAATCTAACAAGGATGTGTCGGCTGGACCCTGCATCTGTATTTGGCTTGGGTCTGCATCTGTGTGCTCTTTGGATTTCAAGGCCCCCGCCAGCATCCATGCCCAGACATTCCTCCAACAGTGTGCGCACAAACCTCTCCATATCCCCCGCCTCGGAGTTCTCTACGACACCAACTATGCGAACGTTGCTCCAGCATCCTGCGTCCTCCAGATAGTTGATTCTCTCCTGAAGTTGCTCCACAGTTTTCCCGATTTGGCTAACCGTTTTCTCCCTCGCGTGACATCCGTCTTCCAAGTTGGAGATGCGAGTTTCATCCTCAGTGATTCTTCCTCCTAGCTGCTGAACCGTGGTCTGCAAACAGTCCAAACTCCCTTCCACCCCGCATATATCAGTCGCGATATCTTGCAGCATGGTCTTGATGCTAGCTAATTCAGTAGCCACGTCTGCCCGGTCCTCTGATGAAGCCAACTCTTTTCCATCCTTCTTCTCCCCCCACGCGGATGGTTTTTTGTCAGGCATGTTCCCAAGTTATTCCAGTTAGTATCAGTCTTCTATTTGGGTATTTTATAACGATATTTAACACATCTAGAGGAGTATCTTGTACTCAGTCCTGTGGAGCTCTCTGCTACGCAGCCATACCGGACGACGTCCCACGTGACACCCCCATGATTTTATCTTTTATTACTCACCTGTACAGCACTTTGTTTACCTTTGGTATGTTAAAGCGCTTTATAAATAAAGCTTGATTGACTGATTGAGCTGACCCAGTGATTTCACATTCAATGGCAAACTTTATCCATCAGGGTTGTCCACGCAGCAGTGCCCATGTCTTTTCTGAATTTCTTTCATTTCTTTTTAGTTTATTTTCTGCTGCACCAGACCATAATATGTTCACCAGCCATACCTTTTCACAGTAAGAACCATCACATTAACTGTATGGATTAAATGGCGGCTGCTGGCATGTACAACAGCAGAGCTCCCCCGCTGGTGGGTTGTTTTTAATTCAACCAAATGTGCTTTCATCATCATTCATTTTCCCACATTATGCTCTAAGGATACAGTGGCACCATATTTAGTCAGTAAGGCATTAATAGGTAAATTTGTTTGTCTCACCACAGAGAAAAGTTATTGATCATCCAGCAATATTTAAATGATCTTTTAAACTTATCAAGCACATACAATTAGTATATTAGAATATAGCAGCTTTCTCTACAGCTGAGTCTCACATTTATACAAAAAGCCTTGTAAAAACACACAATTTAAAACAGGCTGCTTGTCCTACACTTTGTGAGTGTATGTACTTATACTAAGACCTGTTAGTACCGGGACCCTGTACAGGCTCTTGGTAAATGTATTGATGAGATTAATGACTGGATGTGCCTCAACTTTCTTCAGCTGAACAAAAACAAAACTGAGGTGATTGTTTTTGGAGCCAAAGAGAAACGACAGCAGGTTGTCACAGAACTTCAGTCCATCCACATAAAAACCACCAATCAGGCCAGAAATCTGGGTGTAGTGATGGACTCAGACCTAAACTTTGAAAAACACATCAAAGCGATCACTAAATCAGCCTACTATCACCTGAAGAACATCTCAAGGATAAAACATCTGATGTCTCAGGAAAATCTGGAAAAACTAGTCCATCATCATCTTCAGTCGGCTTGACTACTGTAACAGCGTCTTTACTGGTCTACCTAAAAAATCAGTTAAACAGCTGCAGCTCATTCAGAACTCTGCTGCCCGAGTTCTCACAAAGACCAGAAAAGTGGACCACATCAGTCCAGTTCTCAGGTCTTTACACTGGCTGCCGGTCTGTCGGAGTATAGACTTTAAAGTTCTGCTGCTGGTCTATAAAGCTCTGAATGGTTTAGGCCCAAAATACATCAGTGACCTCTTGACCCAGTATGAACCTGCTAGACCCCTCAGGTCATCTGGATCCGGCCTTTTATCAGTTCCCAGAGTCAGAACCAGACATGGCGAAGCTGCGTTCAGCTTCTATGATCCACATGTCTGGAACAAACTCCCAGAAAGTCTCAGATCAGCTGAAACACTTAGTTTATTTAAATCCAGGTTAAAGACCCACCTGTTCTCAGCTGCATTTATGTAGATTTTATTCAAAAGTTAAAATCCGCACGTCTCTATATTCTCTCTTTTTAATCTTTAATGCTTTTAATTCTGAATCATGCTTCAATTTTGTTTTTTTTTTTTTGTTTTTTTATCTCCCTTTTGCTTATAATGTTTTATGTAAAGCACTTTGAATTGTTCTGTACATGAAATGTGCTATACAAATAAACTTGCCTTGCCTTGCCTAGTAGTGTGTTTTTTCCTGGATTTTGTTGCCTGAAAGCCTCCTTGAAAATCTGGGGCTCTCTAAGGTAAACTGTAAGGCCAGTTCACGCGTGTGCGCAGCCTCTGGAGCTGTAACACGGCCGTTTGAGAGCACAAACGCCATAAAGAGCCTGACAAGAACTTTCATCAGGAGAAAAAGCCGACAGTGCGTTCACGTTCACGCAAAATATGAACATTACCGGCGGACATTAACCCTTTCTTTTTTCGCATGTGAGCACATTCAGCCGCAGAGCTGGAGTATTTGGGTATTTCTCAGTAAACACTAATCAGCCAGTTTACCTCAAGATTCTTCGTCATATCAGAGATGGAGTTCCTCCATGCAGAAAGCAGCTTTGTTGATGTTCTCTAATGTCCATGCCAAAATTAATGTTTGTCCTTGTTTTTCTCATCCTCTGCCTTCGGTCATGTGGAAAAGTAATCCTTTTATAAAAAGAAAGTAACTGATCAGAATACACCAATTTAAACTGGAACTGGAACGGAATACAGTTACTCTTATTTTGTGTTTTAAAGGTTAAATATATATGGACAGAACAGCGACATCACGTGTGTCTAGGTTGTAAATGCGTCGGCATAAAAACAGCAGTTTGGTTCCCAGGCTCACTGCCAATATGGCAAATGACCAGCAGCTGCAGCATGTCCAACAAGTAATGCACAGAAGTTATAACAGACAGTTAATGTTAGCCACGTTAGCAAATAAGCTAGCTCACCGATCCAGGGGTCTGTTGCATGAAGCAGGTTCAACAAACTCTGAGTGTAACCCTGAACTCTGAGTTGATCTACTCTGAAATTCGAAACTCAGAGTTTTCAGTCCCAGAACAGCTGATTTGAGTTGGTTTAATCAACTCAGGGTAGTTCAACCCGGGGTTTTAAACATGCTCTACCATGATAAACAGCCAGCATCAATTGAGCACCGATTCGACGAGTCACCATGGCAACGTAGACGCAGAGGCGGAGCTGCACTCGCCATTGAATGGAACGAACTTCTAAAGCCTCACATGGCGAGTTTGAACTGCTGCTGCTGCAATTAAAAAAAAAAAAAAAAGAAAAGAAAAAAAAGAATGATGGCGTGGGAGAACATTTAAGTTAAATACTGTCCTTTACAACCACAATGATGTTATAGAGTAGAACTGTTTAACGGTAACGCGAAAGTCTCAGATAATATGAGTATGATTCCAGCAGGTTTTGTAAACAATTATTTGGTCGAATGGTTTGCGCATCTGCCTTTCACGGGGGAGGCTGGTGTTCTAATCCAACTGCGTACTTTTATCGCAGTCATTTTATTCATTTAACTTGGGTGTGATCCCGCAGGGAGAAGCACTTTTGTCGGCAGTATTAAGATGAAATATATACGTCACATTTCTCAAATACCCTACATCTCCAATTAAATTAACAAAAAAATCTATGTGTGAAAAAAGGCAGGGCAATAAACAACAGCCTATCAGCTTCGAGGGGAAAGCGTATGGCAACATGAAAAAAATCACATCTGGGATCGAACCACAACTTTCTGCGTGACAGATGTTATCCTTCTTGATTTTCCCAGAGATAGAAACAGCTCAATGGTCACATAATCAGCACAAACCATCTCTCGCAGTCGGAGCGACAGGACCTGTCACATACGGTCAGTGATATAAATGTACGGAGGATCAGCTTGTGTATGTAGATGAATGACTGTGATGTGAAACTGTAACGACAGAAATGACAACTGTTGGAAAATAAAAGAACTTCTATCCGTGGTCTGATAACGATCACTGAATGATTAACTCTCCGTAGAAATGCAGCATCTTAATCCATGAAATCCTTATCGAAAGAACACGTCTGTAACCTACAGACTCTTATTTATAACATGTTTTAATCGAGATGGCAGCAGCTAAAACTCACCGCTGACTGAATGAATGAATGAGGAAATAAAACGGTGAGTGTGGCTACAGGTGGGCGGAGACAGCGAGAAACTCACGGATTCTCCACACGAACCTGCTCCCGACCAGGTTAGTTTCAGAGAGTCTGTTACCATGGTAACTGACAGAGGGTTTAAGTTATCCCTCTTCGTGCAACAGGCTTGAGTTACCTATCTTTGTGTTACGGAAAACTCAGAGTTTTCCGAATTTCAGGGTTAAACAACTCAGGATTTTCATTAAACCTGCTTCGTGCAACAGACCCCTGGAGGAAAGTCACCATTTCCATGATTTGATGCTGTGGAAAACATTTATGTTGGTCCATCTAGTGCAGCTTCACTTACATTTACTCCAGTTGTTGTTCTTCTCAGGTCACTCCTCCTCAGAAACAGAAAATATCTCCGGCTCCGAAGCAGCTGCTGGACTTGCTGACTCCACTGTTTCCCAACAAAACTGTACCCAACATACTGTTGCCACATAGAGATCGTATTTGGCAACCTGCATTGGTGGCATGTCTTGGCTCGTAAATGTAAACATAACACCATTCAGTCCCTCCAGAACGTTGCGATGCTGCAATTGTATTTATAAAAATAAACACAAAGGAGTGGAATATATACAATACAAAATGAAGCAATGTCAAATTCCTCATATTAGCGTGAGAACAAGGTTTGCTGCTTGAATAATTTGTCTTTGGTTGAATTTCTGTTAATATTTGAAATTGGAGCATCACAACTTTCTGGAGGGGCTGGCCAAAGTCAAACCTGTTAAAAATGATTTCATATTTATTTTCAGGTTAAATATAAATCTTTAAGGAAATGTACTTTGATTCTGCCTCCCCCCCCCCCCCCCGCCTCCAAATGAATCGTAGAGGTATTTTTTTTAAAAATAAAGCTTTAATAAAAATTTTCCATATTCATCCTTTAAATACGCCGTCACACATAGTCCGTTACTTCCCAACCCTGCTCCCCAGCAGTGATGTGCTGCTTCACATCAAGGCTCAATGCTGTTGGTTTTATTGAGTGTTGATTTAAAATTCAGTTCAGTGATGACAGAAGCGATATATGAAGATTATGATTGTGACGGTTGACATGTTCACAGTGCGGTTTCACAAATTTGCTCTTACTATTAATGGTGCAACGATACAAAAATTCCTGTTTTTCAACACAGAGCTCTTCGTCAGAACACTACTTGATCAAATAAATTAAAAACTCTGTATTGTTCGACATTCGATATGCAGTGTTCACAGTTCAATACACACCTGTATTGAATGGTTCAATAATACATGTATTCTTACACTTTATATGACAACATTCATCCTTTCTTTGACATTTTAATGTAAAATTATCTGGGCATCAAACTTAGAACAGTTCAGATTTCACATCTGAGCGGAGAACCCTCCTGACTGCACCAGTAAAGACTTTGGATTGGCCTCACATCTACGTGTACTTCCGCTGCACAGGCTAAATGAAGATGCACTCCATGCTCATGACTGAGCTGGCCTTGGCTGTAAAATGCTAATAATGGAATGGCTTAGACTATCCCCTGGAAGAAGATTAGAGCCCAAGGCTAAAGCCAGGAGAAAGGTTGGTAACATTTGATAAAGACAAAGTGGAGAAGGGCAAAGTAACTTAAGGAAGAGAAGGTATAAGAGGGATATCTGAGGATTTCACAGAACGATAAAAAGCCAAGGATTGTTGAAGCAGTAAGACTAAACTAGCCTTATCACTGCAGAGGAATTTAAGCCTCATAAGCGCTCCCCACCACAGCCACACTGGAAATATTTTGATGGCTATTGACGGATGACTTTGGAAATTGACTTTCACCTTCTAATTGTAGCCTTGTCTGATTGGAATGATACTTTGAAGATAGTGGAACTCAAAATGAATTCTTCTTCATTATCTATAATCTGTTCCCATGCCTACGATGCCGGTGCAGTTTGAGCTAAATCTGACTATCAGAGGGGCTGTTGAAAAAAAAAAGGGAAAAAAAGCAAGTGAAAGTGTAAATGAGAAAGATGGGGAAAAAAGAAAAAACTGTCCATGCATCTCAGAGGCCAACCATCCTTTCCTCTCCCAGCTTCTGTCTGCATCTCTCTCCCTCTCTGGTTCCAGCGCTGACCCCGCTCATTAAAGCTGATTAAAACTTTTCCAGCGAGCGCTGTTTGCCCTCAGAAGACGATAACCTCTACAAGGCTGCTACATAAAAGAATAATAGCTGACTACAAAAGAGGGTTGGACAAAGAAAAAACCCTTCGCCCAGGCCCAGCAAGGCCCCAATTGGAACATTTTAGAAAATTAATGAAATTTTAGATCAAATGAATTATAAATTAAGGAGCTGGAGAGAGGAAAAAAAAGATGAATAAGTCATAAGAAAATGTACTCTTGCTATCAAACTGCAGGAACATGTTATCCTCCAGTAGGCTTGAAGAAAAAGGGTCAGGTTCAAGCCATGCGGATTGGGAGGAAAACAAAGGTTCCTGCTCAGCTCGGCTTTGAAGATAATTGTTGCAACTGTACTTGAAAGGGGACTCTGGCCCCGGCCCCCACTGAGAGAGCTCCACTTTGACTCAGTGGCTGTTTTATGTTGTTTTGTTGTTTTCATTGTTGTTTAGGCAGAGCTGCAGTGGGGATTTGGGACATTTGGGAATGCGCTTTTTTTTTTTTTTTTTAACAAAAATCACATCAAATGCGAGCACAGGCTGAATATGTGACACACTGGCTCCTTCTGTCTAATTAATAAAATCCCTTTTAATGTTCTATTAAAAATAAATAACAAAGGAAACGGTGGCGGCGGGTGCATGAGCTGCTTTGTGTAAAGTTGGAAGTGTTGGAAAGTTGTGGTTTGCTTGCTTGGTTTCTTCTCTGTGTGGAGGTCGGACTAACATGGCGTTTATCAGACACGTAAGAGCCCCTGGATGTTGGCCATGTTTCAGCTGTCAAATGTGGATGAAAAATTCATAAAAGTCTGCGTATGTCAGCGGAAGATTTGTCCCGTTAAGACGGAGGTTACGTGTAAAAGTGTTTGCTGCAGTGCTTCACAACAGCAGACTGTTTCTCACACACACACACACACACAGGCATGCCACACACTAACACAGCTGAGGGTGTTAAATGGATCATTAGCGCTGAGCTGAGGAGGCACTTGACCCTTCTCTGGCAGGGGTCAGAGGTCGCAGGCCTGAGGAAACAAACCAATCCTCGATCAAAGGGCGGTCAAGACTGGTCAACCCTGCTGAGTTCATTCACTTTTACAAGCTAACAAGTGTGCATGCTTGTGTGGGTGTGTGCGTGCTTGTGTGTGTGTGTTGACATGGATTTACAGCAGGAATCTTTAAATGTCCATCAAACTCTCTCCTTCATTATGTCGAAGCCCTTTTTGATTCTTTCTCTGCATCCTTACATCAAGTCAAAATGTACACCAGCTTATTATTATTTAAAATCAATTATTCTAATAAATTCCAGCTAATTATTTGAGTATTTCTGTGTCTGAGCACCATGACATCTGAAACTGAAACAAGATCCTTTCACACTTTGGATGAAGGCACTGTTCATTTAATGCAAACATGCAGACTGCAGAGTGGACAGACGCCAACATTTTAAACAACTGTGCTTTGCTGTTGCAGCACGAAGCGCCATGTTTGAGCACACGATGGATTCTTCATTGTTTAAAGCCTCCTTTAGAGCACAATTTGCTGAATATTCATCATTCTCCTTTGTTTCAGAGGCTACTTCTACACGAACATGGCTGAGGTTGTACAGGGTAAATCCCACCTAACTTAAACGGTAGTATGGCCGAGACAGGGTACTGGCTAGAGGTGGGCGACACTGGGAATTTTGGTATTGATCTGATACCACGTCATTGCAGGGCTAGTATCATTGATATTGATACAGATACCGATGCTTTTTCATATTCAAGCTTCATAGATCCAAAAGATCCAAAAGACCTAGGATAGAATTTCACCAAACATTGTACATCACAACTAAATACGTTATTATTATCACTATCAACATTTTTGTTTGGTTTCTCTCCGTAGTGTGACGTGTCGACTCGACTCGAGTGCTGAGTGGGCGGCCAGGCTGAGCTTACCTGCATGGCTGTTTGGCGCCGCTGAGCCATGTGACGGTGCCGGTCTGGCCTTAACCAATCAGGCAAGATTTTAGGTGGTGCCCTTTTGCATCGCAGCACAGTGTTTGCACTGCTTGTGTACATATACTCACAAGAAACTTCTCAGCTTTTTCTTAGACATTCTTTTATTTAAATCCAAACAATTTGCACATTCAAAATACTTTTATTTATTAAGAAATAAATACAAAAAATGAACTGGCTAGATGCGCTAGATGCTGCTGCATGACTGCTGGTTGTGGTGCTGAGGTGGAGGTGACAGGAGGATTCACAAAGGTTGGACTGAGAAACTTCAGCAGCGCATCTGAAGACAGAAAAGGAAGATGTGATAATAAACACATGATTTCAAGACTAAAATAAAATGAAATAATATAAATGAGAAAAAAAAGATACATGCGTATTGTAGACTATACAATGTAATTTTTCTAATTACCAAATTATATTAGTAGTTCATATATTAGTAATCATTTCATTTTTTTATTGCCATTACAGTGAAGTGCTAATTAGCGAAATTCAAAGAATCAGTAAACTGCAGTAAAATATAGTATAGCATGAGGGAACGCCAAGTTATGCTGTAACATTAATGATGTGCACTTTAACACTAATGAACAGTTTAACATGATAAGCACATTTTAGACAATACGAGCTGTACCACAGCCAACAGCTAGACTTATACTATGCTATACTACTATACTCCACATTATTACTATGAAAAATCAAGTGTTTTGATTGACTATTACAAGCTTATGTAGCTAACATAACACCTGCTGAACAGATCTCATGTTTACACTTTTGCCTGAGAAAGGTAAAGAGGGTGTGTGTGTGTGTGTGTGTGTGTGTGTGGGGGGGGGGGGGTACTTAAATGACTATTTTCCATAACAACAGCGCCCTTTCATAACATGCACTGGTGTTAAAACTAACAGATTGCGCTGGCTAGTTATGGATTAGCAAACCATGTTATGCTAATGCTAATGCCATTATTGATCATTGTTCTGCTGCAGATACTATGCAACAGCAAAATAATGTCATTAAGATCATCTTTACTGTAACATTACCTCTGTCACGTTTTTCCTTCTCTTCTTTTCTTTCCTCCCCTGGGTTTTTGGACATTTTGGGACGCTTTGACATGTTGACTTTTGTGATGCAACAAAAAATGAAAATCGAGTAGCAGGTAAAAGAGGTGTGATGGGTGTTGGAGGTGGTGGGGCGGGGACTTGGGCTTATTAGGAAAGTCGTAGGCTTTGAAGTTAAACATGGGCTTAATCTTTTCTTAAGGGAAAAGAATATATTATTATTATTATTATTATACAAAAGAATAAGCCCACATATAAAATTAGTTGATATTATTAAAACTGTAGCGGTTGCTGTGATTGGCCCGCTGGAGGCAGAGTATTTGCATGTTTCCCATCCTGCTTTGTGCCACCCTGTGTTATGTTCTGACTGCACCGTGAGTGAAGTGTATGTGTGATCCCTTCAGTTTCTCCCTTTCATCAACATTCTCAACATTTCATCCCAAAAATATGCCCAAAATGTTTGTTTTTTTTCTGATTGTTGACAGCATATTATAAATTGTGAAATGTTAGTGATATACAAAATCCCCTCAGTAAGAACGTTTGAATTAAATATGTGAACAAAATTCAAAAGAAACGTTGAACTTTGCTTAATTTGTGTTAAGATTTTTTTCCCAGAAATGTACGCAAATTTGCACAGTTTTGGTTATATAACACCTAATTTGCATATTTAACTCATTCACTGCCATTGATGTCTATAGCCTATATATATATATATAGTCTATATACAGCTGGGGAAAAAAAGTCGAAATTTTCACCAGATGTCACCAGATTGTGTTCATGTCAATAGCTCTACGAGAAATATATTTTCGGAGAAAAATGTTGACATGTTCAATACTTTTTCCCCCACTGTATAGTACTGCTATAGACGTCAATCGCAGTGAATGAGTTAAACATAAAATTTCAGAAAACTTGTAATGCAAAAAATTTTAGCCATAACATGAGGAATAAACCAGGAAAGTTTCATGGTCATAACAGTTAAAATTTGTACCTTATTTGCCTGCAGTGTCTCGCCTTAATGTAAACGTGGCCCAATCTTCTGCCTACTGGGTGAGGGTACAGTTGACTTGGGAAACATGACAGAGATCAGGATTCATCTGACCAAACTGTCCTGTACAGATCCCCATCTGCTGGTGGAAACAGCCTCAGAGTCTGAGCCTCCTTTATAACTGCACTCATCACGCTCTACTGCTTACTTATCCCTCCCTGGAAATGCTGCCCTTCAAATTGTCATTTTTCTTTTTGATATTTTGTTCTATTGCTTTTATCTTTTGGCTACTTTCTTATTTATCGGGTAATCTCTCATAGATGGCAAGGCCTAAATTTAATTGTAGAAAAGAACTTGTTACTTGCTGTGCATATTGCAATAAAACAAGACAATAACATTTTTTCATTGTGTTAAAGGAATATTACACCCACAGAATGATGGCCCTTCATCTTCTCCTCAACCTCATGCTGAGCAAGACTCTAGAGCACTTTTTTAGTATCTCAAATGCAGCTGGAGATCCGGGGGGGGGTGTCATTATCTGCAGACTTTCATATAATGGAGGTGACCGGTGCTCACGACAAAAAGGTCCATAAAAGTCCAGAGAAACTTGTCAATATTCCTCCATACTGCTCGTCCAATGTAATCCAAGTGTCCTGAGTGGGTAGCGTCCAGAATTTACTGGAAACCACATCATTCAGTAGATTTTATAGCCTAAACAGTAGAACATCTAGCTGTCGCAAAGCGCGCCCCTGTGAGTTCACGACACTATGGAAGCCGCAGCTTTCAGCGCCTACTCTGCCGATAATGCAAGCGTAGAAGAAGAAATTTGCTGTTTGCATTGTGCTAAGAGCAAACGAGCTGTGGACAAACACAAGAGGGGTTGGCTATTGATTTAAAACAAAGAAAGGAAGAAAAAGAGAACGCGCAATCTTGTCTGCCGCGGCTTCCGTTATGTCGTGATTTCGCATGGACGCCTATTGGGGAAGTACGATGTTCGACTGTTTAGGCTCTAAAAATCTATTAAATGATGTGGTTTCCAGTAAATTCTGGACGCTACCCACTCAGGACACTTGGATGACATTGGACGAGCAGTATGGAGGAATATTGACAAGTTTTTGTGGACTTTTCTGGACCTTTTTGGTTCGAGCCCTGGTCATGGTCACAAAAACTCCCCCGGATGTCCGGCTGCATTTGCGATATTAAAAAAGTGCTCCAGAGTCTTGCTCAGCATGAGAGTGAGAAGAAAATGAACGCACATCATTCCGTGGGTGTACTATTCCTTTACCCTTTTTTGACCAGAAATCAACATTTTAACTGTAACCCTACATTGACTGACTCTAATGGGCTGGACTAGGGTCGGAGAAGAGACTAAATGCAAGATGGAAGCCTCTGTTAGGGGTTTCCTTCCTGAGAAAATCAGCCAAAGCTCAGTAACACGGCCTCCATTTCTGGCAAATAAAAATGACTGCAGATCACATTGGCCTCAGACCTCCAGACTAGAACTTTATCGACCACCACTTTTGTGTGTAAAGCATGTGCTCAGCAGCCTTTTTAGCTGCATAGTGCTTCGGGAAAGCATTTGATGAGAATGATGTTGACACACACCCAAAAGACTGTCTAGAGCGCAAACTATCAACTGTAACGCAATATGAAGCTCAAAAACATCAAAAGGAGCTTCAAATTTAGGTTTGTTATCAAGACACAGAGGAAAGTTCTGATTGTCCACTAACTATGGGTTTGGTCATATTAGATAGCGGTGACGACGTGTGAATATCCATGGGTTGTCTCAGCTTTCAGGTCTGAGCAAAAGGACTGAACAGGAGCCAGAAACATGGCAGCTTCAAAGAAGAGGTTAAAATGAGTGGTAGCAAACTGGCTTTTTGCACAAGCAGGTATCTGTGTGAAAACCCCCCGAGGCTGAAATGTTATTCCACTGTTTGAGCCATTAACTTTAGCCTGTAAACCATCCATCTGTGGGAGACAGAATGAGTTGGATATTGTGTTTGCATTTGAGTATAAAAGAAGGCCAAGGAACCGCTCTCCTCCACCTTCATATCTTGACACGTGTGTTTATGTGTGCACTGAGAGAGAGAGAGAGAGAGAGTGGCACCGGGTATCTCTTTCCCTCTGATAGGCTCACATGGACGTGGAAAAGAAAGACACAAAACAACTAGGTTAACAATAGATAATAGGACATGGGGTGCTAGCCTTCTTTACAATAGGCCATCGCCAGCGCTCACAGCTTGTTATCGTATGCTCCTCAATAATTAATGCACTTCTCCCTGGCTGCTCTGCTACATGCCAAGCTTTGATATGAGGTTACCGTGCTTAGGGTCCCACCGCAGGAGGGGCCTGTGCTCACAGAGCAGCGTTTCATGTCTTCCTGTTCTAAATGCCCACACAAGCTTCTTTTTTGGCCCTGAGTGCCTCCGTGGTGGCAGGATGGGATCAAGGTGAAAATAACTCATCTTTTTCAATTAACAGGAGGCACTTCTTTCGACTCTGGTTTGCTTCAGGCAGAATAACAGCGCAGATATTCCCAAGACTTGTTGCTGATCATGTGCAGTTTGGAAGACGTAGCATGAGAGTAGAGTAAAATTAAAGGAGTAATTTGCAAGTTACAGCTCGTTTCCAGAAGCGTGCTCCCTCTGGCGACAAGTGGAAGTGACAACAATGCTGTGCACACGTATGAGCTGCTTCTGCTGTGTTGGTCTTTAGTTTAACCCGCACTGCAGTCCGTCTGAGCCCAGAGTCATGGCGCGTTCAGACCAACCGCGGAAGGTGCGTCGGGGCGGCAGGTTTACATGCTATGTAAATGCGCGTTACAGGCACTGTAGAAGATGTTTTCGGCATTTCA
Source organism: Atherinomorus stipes (assembly GCA_023101725.1). NCBI lineage: Eukaryota > Metazoa > Chordata > Actinopteri > Atheriniformes > Atherinidae > Atherinomorus > Atherinomorus stipes. The sequence goes on along the minus strand of JALJCO010008516.1, from coordinate 165,617 downwards.
GAAAGCAGAGACTGTTAGCAAGTTTTTGAATAATGCGCAAGACCAACCTGCTAGATTCACAGCTCCCTCCCCCGACCACAGAACGTTCACAAGCCAATCCAGTGTTTAACAGACAGCAGCTACAGATTCTCCATCATGTCACAAACGCAAGTAAACAGATGTCGTTGTCTGAACTGCTAGCAGAATGATTGTTAGTGACCTACTGTAAACATCAGATGAGTGTGTGTAGCTTCTGGGTTGCAGTATTACTCTCACCAATTAATCACTTTCGCTTATTACCCGTTGAACCGAACCGACCGGTTCTCAACTGCACTAGGCGGACAAACCCAAAAAATTCCGACACGCCAGACTCTCTGCATCGTGGTCGTGAAGTGTCGCAGATGCCAAATCGCCAATAGCTGATTATGTTACACTACACGGAGCGAAGACATGACGTTCTGCGATCTGACATCACAGAATCAGGCACAACAGTGAGTGACCGTCTGCGATGTCTCTGTCGGGGCTTAATGTGCAAAGGGTAGGCTTTACACGATCAGGATTTTTGGGGCCGATCACCGATCAGAGAGTTTTAAAAAAACGATCATGATCACTGATCAGATCATGTGAGGAAGCAAATATATCTATTTAAATAGCTCGTTTACCTGTATTTATACAGTTTACCGAAGCGCTCGATACTGGGTCTCTGCGTTCTGGAGTCCTGTTATTTACAGTCTCTGATGGAGACACGGAGACAAACACTTGTTCTCCAACAGTTTAAGGTAAACTGTTGTTTGCGGAAATGCAGGAAATGCGCTGTGTCCTTTCAGTGTAAGAGCTGACATGTTTGCAACCGGCGTTGCCATCCTTTAAGTGTGGCGTATTTGGGATTGTAAAAACTTTATTGTCCAGCACATAGTGACAGAACTCATGACAAAAACGCCACGAAGATATAAAACACATACAAGTGAGTACGTGTCTATTCTGCTTTGTTTGTTTGCTTGTTTTCTAAGCTTAATTGGTGTAAATGAGAGTTTTACCGGAGCAGATTCAAAATGACAATGACGTCATTGATCGGATCGGTGAATGAAAAGTTAAGGACCGATCAGAAAATATAAAAAAAAAGTGAAATATTGGCCGATCCGATAAAACCGATCTGATCAGTGGAAAGCCTAACAAAGGGTTCATACGCACAAAAACGTGTTATACGCTGATTGTCACAGCAAAGTTGAGATGTATCAGGAATGGATAAAGGCTGCTAGTGTAATGGTGTGGGGGGGGGGGGGGGGTGTCTTTGTCCACTTTGGGTCCCTTAGTACCAACGTGGTGGTTTAACCACCACAGTCTACCTGAGTATTGTTGCTGACCATGTCCATCCCTTTATGACAGTGGAGCATCTTCTGATGCTGCTTCCAGCAGGATGATGATGTCACAAAGATGACATCATCTCCACCTGCTGTCTGGAACAGGACCATGAGTTCACTAGAGTTGACACTAAAACATTGTTTTGACACCTATATCCCAAAACCGGAACTCCCATATACACGACCATTGTTGACACAGTCAATCAGTTTTTGCTTTTCCAGCCTGAAGCTCCTGATGCTGGGCCACTGAAGAAAAGAAAAATTCTGAGAAACAAGTTTGATCTATGACTTTAATGTCACAATTCTGAGTTTTTATCCAAAAACAATTTTAAAAAAAGAAAAAAAAAATGTTTTTTTTTCTGTGTTGGAAAAAGAAGTCAGAATTCTGACTTTTTTTCTCAGAATTTTCTTATTATTTCATTATTTTCTTCAGTGACCCTTATTTGCTTCCATACGATCAGTAACTTCTCCTTTTAAGTGATTTTTCAAAAATTGTAAAACAAATATATGACTACATTTTGTGCAAAAGAAGCACAAACACGGGTTTACCATTCAGACAGCAGCTGCGCCAATCTTCCATATTTAAACTTTAACCACGCCCACCTGTAATGTCTGACCAATCACACAATACTTCTCTGAGCCTCATGATAAAAAAGTTCTGCTCAGCTGATGTGTTGAGATCAAGGCCCAAACTCCACTGGAGAACAGTGAGCCTACTTCCTTATTTCCCCAAAATTGTATTTCTTTCTTCATTCACTAAGAGATCCAGAACAGAACAAATCCCCATAGATTCCCATGTTAAAAAGACCAAATTCATAACAGAAATAAACATGTTTACAGCAGAATTAACATGTTTACAACAGAAATAAAGATGTTCACAGAAGAAATAAACATTTCTAAAGCAGAATAAACATGTTTACAACAGAAATAAATAAGTTCACAGCAGATATAAACTTTTTTAAAGCAGAATAAACATGTTTACGGCAGATATAGACATTTTTACAGCAGAAATAAACATTTTAAAAGTAGATATAAAGATGTTCATAGCAGAAATAAATATGTTTGCAGCAGATATAAATAGGTTCACAGCAGATGTAAACATGTTTACAGCAGAAATAAACATTTTAAAAGCAGAAATAAAGATGTTCATAGCAGAAATAAGCATGTTTACAGCAGATATAAACATGTTTACAGTCTGGTTAAAACATAATTTTAGGTTTAATAGGTCAAGTTTTCCTTCATGTCAACTGTGAGGGGGTGAATATTTTTTTAAAATTCATCTGTTTAGATGTTATTTAACTCACTGGCTGCCATTCACATGTAAACATGTTAATTCATATCCGAACGTTAACTGCCAATCACATGTTTCCACGTTAATTAAGGGTTTTAATCGGGGGAGCTGTTTTAATCTCTGGCGGAGCTTGTCAGATAGAACCAAGGGCTCATCATAATTTTTTCGGTAGTTTTCATCTAATCCAGCAGATGGTGGTGTCAGACAAGTTTTAAAAAAACCTACCAGGAAGTGATGCGCTCCTATGATGCTTCCTATGTTAGCGGCTATTAGCCCAAGAAGTGTGCTGGATTCTGCTGCGGGGGGGGGAGAACATGGCGACCGGTCGTAATGGAAGCAGTTTAGGAGGTGGATGAAGGAGGAAAGTTTGTGGAAAAAGTGATCAGTGACAGACAGACACGATCGATCGAAGACACGATGGAAATACAGCAGCGAAGTGCGGCAGCTGAAAGTGAAAGTAAGGCAAGCGGCACGCGGTTGTTTCCCGCGGGGGGGGGGGGGGGGGGCGTGCACACCTAAGCTGCGGTAGAGGGAGGAGGGAGAGAGGAGTAGAGAGACGTTTCTGCTCTATGTTTCTGCAAAATGTTATGTTGTGAAACAAACATGTGGCTTATTCAGCTAGTAAATAATTATTTTGCCTCAAACTCTTTTCCCAGTGTTGTATTTGTTGTTTCATAGAAGTAAACAGCTGTTCAGATGATGAAGGTGTTACTAAAATGAAAAAATATTGGCATCAAAGACACTTTTCCACTTGAAGCGGACCTCAGCGTTCAAAGCTGGTTTTCTCAGCTTTTTGGTCAGAAACAGGCATTTTCACTGCAACAAACCCATGTTCTACTGCAGATTACTGAAGAATGGAAAAAGCTAGAAACAAATGTTTTTTTTCTCATAAAAGAAGAGAGTCTAAGCTTTCCTTTGGTACATTCAGTGTTTGTATTGGCATAGTACACAATATTCTGTGGATCTCCCAAAATCAGTGAAAATGCTTAAAAATCCTGGCAATATGGAGCTCTGCTCAGAAAAAGTCTGGCAGTCAATGAGTTAATCTGGAAATTACACATAATTAGGGGCGTGTCCTTTTGATTGACAGGTGGCAGACCAGGTGGCGGTTTTAGCTGTGGAGGCTAACAGTTAGCTACCTGTTAGCTCCAGGAAAACTAAATAACATGCTGATCAGGTGATAATGCCACCATGCCAAATTACAGACAGATTTAACAAAAGTCTAACACTATTTATTTATTTATCTTTCATTTCTTTCATTTCAGTCCATAATTTAATCAAACCAGGCTTTGTTCACGTCAGCTCAGAAAGCTTCAGGTATGAACATGAGAAACATCTTCAACCACAAATACTTCATAAGGAAATCATGACAAAATGTCTCTTGTTCACATTTGTTGCCTTTTACTGGATCCATAAACTCAAACTCACACCAGAATATACTTACAGGATCTAAAAGCAGGATTCAGAAATGAGACTCGTGAGTGCTGCGACTAGCACTGCAGGTAACTGCAGCCACCGGCACGGGAGCACAAACGGAAGCTGTAACGTTGTTTACTACGCTGATAGTCTTTTTCTTCGTAGTTCCACTTTTTAGTGTCTTTCAGTTTATCTGGATCGTTTGCTGACGGAAGAAGAATCCATAATTATCGCAATTAATTTGCTATCCACACGTCAGACGGAATCCCGGAAGTGACGTAGATGGGAGTGCAACGTCATTCCCGTTTCCAGGCCTATTTCGACATCAAAATCAGCAAGACATTTTTATGGCACATTGGGTTTTACATGAAAGTCTTCTTCAGCCTCCCCTGGAAGTCTTTTTGTTTTCTTTTATAAGAATAAAAAGGATTTTTATTGCCATCGCACGTATCCAATCAGCGCGTCTGACGGCTTCTCTGTCCTCTTCTCATTGGCTGCGGTGACGCGGAAGTAGTGGCGAAACGTTTGTCCAGAAAGTCATAAATAAACGGATATATTTACTTTTTCTCAGCACTGATCATTTAGTTGTTGCCATTGATAATTGGACTGTACAATATGCTTGGAATATGAAGGAAGAATGGTATTTTAAGATTCGATATGTGGCTGCAAAGCAAGAAATGCTCACACACTCCCACGTTCCGCCGTAGAATGGGGTGCATTCCATTCCAACGTGAGCCCAACCGCCGTCGTCTGGTGGCATTTGGGGTTTTATAGGCCCTGATTCTGTCTATTTTCACATCTATTTAAGGAATATGAAGGAGATTTTGTATGTGTGTAGATCAAATTTTCAACTTCTTCTATAAAAAGTTATCAACATAAGGTTATACTGGTCTTTCTAGACTGAATCCCACATTAAATCCTGCTTTATTTGGGCCTAACTGGACATAATGCATTGCTTTCAAACCTTAAAACCCCAGTGGTGCATTATTTATTTATTTATTCACAAACAAAAACTGAAATACAGTATCAAAACTGTCGGGGATGCAGATGCAGCGTCATTTGACATCACATCTGCAGGACAGCGCAGGAAATTCAACCACCAAATTGCAGCGCATTATGCAGCACACAGCCTGTTCAAGGCAACGGAGAGAGACGTGGGAGGAAACGTTCCTTTTGGTTTTTAACGCTTAAAAACATGGACATACATGTTTATTCTTTCACAATTCCTGCATCTAGTCCCTTTAATTTGGTTTACAGTGCAATACCTACAGCAGACAATGCTGCTTCAAAACAGTAAAGTTTCATTCACGATAACAGCTGAAACAGCAATAATAGGTACCAGCCATGTTAACGGACAGTCTGTCATGAGCAACACCTACTCAGTCAATCAGGCTTCAGTTTCCATAAATATTCTCATTCTTTTTCCATCTTTGTGCATGGGGGAAATGGAGATAACACCAGAAGCATCTGTGCTGGTCATTTTTTATTTACACAAAAGATGAGGACAATCCACGTTCAGCTCTTTTTTTTTCTTTAAATTCTTTAATGCATTCTTAGTATAAGGGATCTTTAGTATTTTTATAAAAAGCTGACAAATATGCTACATACCAAGATGACCTTTTAGCCGAGTAAAATGTATTTTCAACAGTGCTGCTCCCAAGAGAGAAAGTTTAAGGAAAAAAACTAGTGTGGAGAAGTTTGCAGGCACCCCTGACTGTTCCGGCATATGCAGAAAGCCCCAAATGCATCGGGATCTGTCAGTCAGTTTCAGGGGCACAGCTGCAGCAGGGCATGGGGAGAATTAGCCCCCCTACTGTGCCCCCCTCTCTAAACCCCACCCGTCCATCTCCACCCCCCAGTCCCCCCCCTAGTCCCCCCTCCGCCACTCATTTTTCCACCCATTCACCCTCTTACTAAGGGGCCAGCTTTTTCCTGGGCCCTAATCATGGATTTTCCTCAAATGATGTGGTTTATTTTAGTAATGGGGGGGCAGGTAGGAGTCCAGCCTGTCAAAACTGCCCCCTCTCTGCAATTTAAATTCTCTGATGTGATGCAAGAAATTGCACAGCTTTGGCGGCTCTGCAGCAAAGCTGAACCGGTGCTAATGTCAAATCAAGTTTCCCCTGTTCTCCTTTGGTCGGTTTATCCTTGAGTTGTTTGACTGGCGCCTGTTTAGCCTAAAGTTGTCTTTATTATTCGTCTCTTAGAGGGAAAATGGACAGGAAATAGAGGGATGACTGACAGGGAAATACGAAATGGAACGCTATAATAAATATGTAAAATCTGTGTGGTAAGAAACGCAGAAGTCCTTTTCTCCACTCTGAGAGTGAGGATGAGTGGCCATCTCTCTACGCCAGAGATTATGTCGGTCAGCTTTTGTGTGCAGAAGGATTTAGGGGTTCACACCAGATTACGGACTGGAGGATTAAATTAGGGGACTTCAAGAAAATCCCTCAGACTTTGCTCTGTTTATCCCTGTGTAGGCAAACAGCAGTTTAACTTGGCCATAAACACAGTTGTGTGTGTTACTGGTTAAAGTACATTAAGTACTTATGCACTTTTAATTACCATTAAGAGTATTTGATATTATTGTTTTTCATTTAGTGTACATTAGGCATAAAAATTGTAGTTACTGTACTGTATATACAGTATATCATGTATACTATGTAAAGTAAAACTATTCTAAATGAGAGATTTTTTTCTCGTAATTTTTGAAGGCCTTGTCTGAAGGCATAGAAGGCCCTGACATTTCACCACTGTACAAAACCAGAGCTACGACATGTTATGAAGCTTTGAACCTTTTAGCCATTCCCAAACTTTGACATTTGCATTATTCATGCTCCTGTTTACAAAACAGCCACATATCTAATACATGGCAAAAAAAAGAAAAAAAGAAATCAGGAAGGGGGCAAAATCTTTTTTCACATAACTGTAACTGAGGAAAAGATCATTGATTTTTTTTTTCCTTGTCTAAATCATACAAGTCAAGGGTAAATGTAGAAAATTTCATAAAATTGAAATAATCTAAATTATTAAAAAAAATGCATTCACACTTTAGTATTGTGTAAAGTGCAGTATTTATGTCATACTGGTGCTTAACTCTCCGTGTGAGTCAGGCTCTCGCAGTATGCATGCATTTTTCCATCAGCTGAAAGAGGCTGTTGGCACCTCTGCACTCAAATGCAGCATCTTCTTTCATGTATGGCCCTGCACCACATGACTGACCACAAACCAGCCCCAGAGAAATCTCTAAAGTAAACATCTGCACTCTCCTTTGGCATGTATGTATGTGGCACTCAGGATCGTTATTTACCTAAAGGTCTGGGACATTTAATAACCTTGACATCGTATGTTTAGGCAAAAAGGATTTAAGCTGCGTTTTATACTTCTATTAAAATAAAAAAAAAGTGCATCCGCTTCCCAAATCAGTGGGTGAACGCTTGCAAAACCCAAATGCCTGACCACATAATGACAGCCAAGGCTTCTGGCAAAGAGGCCACAGAGGTTGTAAAATAACGTGGGGAGGGAGGGAAGGGGGATGACCAGTGCATAAGTATGGGTTTCCTTCTTTGTTATACATGTCTTTATGTGTGTGCAGTCCTTGTGATCAGTGAGCCCCAGAGTGGAACGGTCGCCTCAAATAGAGTGCGACAAGAGGCTTCATAAGTCAAAGTCTGAGAACCGTGTGACAATCTGCAGCTCTGTGGGAAAGGAGGTGGTACCACGCCAGTGTTAGAGAGGACACAGGAATCCCAGACCACACTAACCAACTCAGCTCATGACAGATTGCGCTGTAGGTTAAAGAAGATAACAAATTACAAGTGTTCCCTACTGCTGTGGTCAACGTTCTCTTAATTTTAGGACAATCTTGTGGATGATGCTGGAGTTCTGGGGTTTGGTCATTTGTGATGAGCGTTTATGGTCAGAGTTGGGTCAACCCTGTGGGACATTCTGCTACATTTACAAACCAGTTCTATTTAAAATGTCTGCATATCAAAGCCTAACAAAAAACAGCTTTAATGCTGCTGGCCAAGGGATTTTATTAAATTTTTATCAGAATCCATAATGCTAGCATACATATGATGGCCCTAACTGCGGCCCCACAGACATTTGCATGTTGACAGTTATAAATCAAATTAAAACCATGCTCATGAACTCTGTACAGCCTGGAAATTTTCTCTAATTGCAACAACTTTTATGCAACTTTGACAATTCACATTCCTCTGTGTTACCTGATGTACATGTCATCAGTTTTACTGCCCGGTTTCTGGTTATGAACATGGAGAGAAATGCAAGAAAGATGGACCTGGATGATATCTAATAGATGAAAGCAATACACCATCCAGTCCTCAAGAGCTGCTATTCTGCAACATTTAGATGCATCCCTTCCCCAACTCACCTGGATCAAATGACTGGCCCGTTACCAGCCTGTGCAGAGCTGAATGACGTGCATGAGGCAGCTTAGGTGTGCTCTAGAAAGGATGCATCTAAAGTCTGGATCAAACGACACAGATTTAGCCCGATTTTGCCCTGACAGAGACGTCGCAGACAGTTGCTCGCTGTCGTGCCTGATTCTGCGATGTCGGATAGCAGAACGAGGTGTCTTTGTGACATAATCAGTTATTGGCGATTTGGCGTCTGCGACGCTTCACGACCACGAAGCAGAAAGACTGGCGTGTCAGAATTTTTTGGATTTGTCTGTCGAGTGTGACACGTCCTGTGATGTGTTCCTACATATCGACCAATAGGAGGACAGCGCGCCCCTCGCTTCCACCAGAGAGACGCTCAGGAGCGCCGGTACACAAACAACAATGGAGGAAAGGGGGAGAGACACAGCCGGTGGAACGGAGGAACGGTGGACAGGTTTGTGGAGCTGTGGCATCAGTTTCCTCTTTGATGTGGCCTCAAGACACTGATTGACAGCTGTTTGTCCCGCCTCCCTGTCTGCTGCCGTCTCTTGCGACACCACGTGATGATCAGACGGTTGTCTGTCTGGTGCCGTTCTTGCTGATCTGAAGCAGTCCTACATCCATTTCCAGGAGTTTTCAACATCCATCAATGATAGACATTAATATGGACGGAAAAAGCGAAGCCTCGTGAAATGCCGGGTCATTTTGACTCAACAGCCGTGAGCACAGACTCTTATACTGGATCGATCCCTGCTGTAAACATTTGATACGGTCAGAGAGCAAAAATAAAATAGAATGAATAAATAAAATAGAATAATGTTCTCAGTCCCGAGTTACTGTTGACATCTACCTGTTTTATAGTAGAAGAAAAGAGTTCTGTTATATGTCATTGCGTGCATCGAGATAGTTTAACTGTGAAGTGTGAAGTCGTGGCTGCTGTCATCTGTTGGATGCTTCATGGTGAGGTGCTGAATAGCAGCACATGATGCAGCTGATATATGCTAGTATCTAATACCTGCTAGTATCTGATACCTGCTAGTATCTAATACCTGCTAGTATCTGATACCTGCTAGTATCTGATACCTGCTAGTATCTGATATATGCTAGTATCTAATACCTGCTAGTATCTAATACCTGCTAGTATCTAATACCTGCTAGTATCTGATACCTGCTAGTATCTGATATGTGGTAGTATCTGATACCTGCTAGTATCTGATACCTGCTAGTATCTGATATATGGTAGTATCTGATACCTGCTAGTATCTGATACCTGCTAGTATCTGATATATGGTAGTATCTGATACCTGCTAGTATCTGATATATGGTAGTATCTGATACCTGCTAGTATCTGATATATGGTAGTATCTAATACCTGCTAGTATCTGATATATGGTAGTATCTAATACCTGCTAGTATCTGATACCTGCTAGTATCTGATACCTGCTAGTATCTAATACCTGCTAGTATCTGATACCTGCTAGTATCTAATACCTGCTAGTATCTGATACCTGCTAGTATCTGATACCTGCTAGTATCTGATATGTGGTAGTATCTAATACCTGCTAGTATCTAATACCTGCTAGTATCTAATACCTGCTAGTATCTGATACCTGCTAGTATCTGATATGTGGTAGTATCTGATACCTGCTAGTATCTGATACCTGCTAGTATCTGATATATGGTAGTATCTGATACCTGCTAGTATCTGATACCTGCTAGTATCTGATATATGGTAGTATCTGATACCTGCTAGTATCTGATATATGATAGTATCTGATACCTGCTAGTATCTGATATATGATAGTATCTGATACCTGCTAGTATCTGATATCTGGTAGTATCTGATACCTGCTAATATCTGATATATGGTAGTATCTAATACCTGCTAGTATCTGATATATGGTAGTATCTATTACCTTCTAGTATCTGGTATATGGTAGTATCTGATACCTGCTAGTATCTGATATCTGGTTGTATCTAATACCTGCTAGTATCTGATATATGGTAGTATCTATTACCTTCTAGTATCTGGTATATGGTAGTATCTGATACCTGCTAGTATCTGATATCTGGTAGTATCTAATACCTGCTAATATCTGATATATGGTAGTATCTATTACCTGCTAGTATCTGGTATATGGTAGTATCTATTACCTGCTAGTATCTGATATATGGTAGTATCTATTACCTGCTAGTATCTGATATATGGTAGTATCTAATACCTGCTAGTATCTGATATATGGTAGTATCTATTACCTTCTAGTATCTGGTATATGGTAGTATCTGATACCTGCTAGTATCTGATATCTGGTTGTATCTAATACCTGCTAGTATCTGATATATGGTAGTATCTATTACCTTCTAGTATCTGGTATATGGTAGTATCTGATACCTGCTAGTATCTGATATCTGGTAGTATCTAATACCTGCTAATATCTGATATATGGTAGTATCTATTACCTGCTAGTATCTGGTATATGGTAGTATCTATTACCTGCTAGTATCTGATATATGGTAGTATCTATTACCTGCTAGTATCTGGTATATGGTAGTATCTGACACCTGCTAGTATCTGATATATGGTAGTATCTGATACCTGCTAGTATCTGATATATGGTAGTATCTGATACCTGCTAGTATCTGATATATGGTAGTATCTGATACCTGCTAGTATCTGATATCTGGTAGTATCTAATACCTGCTAATATCTGATATATGGTAGTATCTAATACCTGCTAGTATCTGATATATGGTAGTATCTATTACCTTCTAGTATCTGGTATATGGTAGTATCTGATACCTGCTAGTATCTGATATATGGTAGTATCTAGTACCTGCTAATATCTGATATATGGTAGTATCTGATACCTGCTAGTATCTGATATATGGTAGTATCTTATACCTGCTAGTATCTGATATATGGTAGTATCTAATACCTGCTAGTATCTGATATATGGTAGTATCTAGTACCTGCTAGTATCTGATATATGGTAATATCTAATACCTGCTAATATCTGATATATGGTAGTATCTGATACCTGCTAGTATCTGATATATGGTAGTATCTAATACCTGCTAATATCTGATATATGGTAGTATCTAATACCTGCTAGTATCTGATATATGGTAGTATCTAATACCTGCTAATATCTGATATATGGTAGTATCTAATACCTGCTAGTATCTGATATATGGTAGTATCTAATACCTGCTAGTATCTGATATATGGTAGTATCTAATACCTGCTAGTATCTGATATATGGTAGTATCTAATACCTGCTAGTATCTGATATAGGGTAGTATCTAATACCTGCTAGTATCTGATATATGGTAGTATCTAATACCTGCTAGTATCTGATATATGGTAGTATCTAATACCTGCTAGTATCTGATATATGGTAGTATCTAATACCTGCTAGTATCTGATATATGATAGTATCTAATACCTGCTAGTATCTGGTATATGGTCGTATCCGATACCTGCTAGTATCTGATACATGGTAGTATCTAATACCTGCTAGTATCTGATATATAGTAGTATCTTATACCTGCTATTATCTGATATATGGTAGTATCTAATACCTGCTAGTATCTGATATATGGTAGTATCTAATACCTGCTAGTATCTGATTTATGGTAGTATCTAATACCTGCTAGTATCTGATATATAGTAGTATCTTATACCTGCTATTATCTGATATATGGTAGTATCTAATACCTGCTAGTATCTGATTTATGGTAGTATCTAATACCTGCTAGTATCTGATATATAGTAGTATCTTATACCTGCTATCATCTGATATATGGTAGTATCTAATACCTGCTAGTATACGATATGTGGCAGACAGATGTCCTAAATGAACACCTCTGGCTGAGTTAAGGAGATTTTGGGCTGTTTGCTCTTGGAGCAGAATATAGCTGTATTTCTACGCAGACCACTGAGGCTGTATCTCTGAGAGATACCTGCATGGATTGCTACCATTTGATATAAGATATTAAAAATTAAGAGTAAGACAACAGGAGTATATTGAATATCAAAAGCCATCACTGAACATCCCTAATTTCCAGTATTGTGACTTCTTTATAAAAAGTTTTGCTGTCTTGTGCTCACAACAAAAGAAAAAAAAAACTTTACTTTTAGTTAACTTTAGTCAGTGTTTGCTTTTCTTTTACTATCTGCTGATTAAATCTTTTTTATTCGCAAAATAATTTAAGTACAAAGTAAAATGTGTTTGTTTCAGCTACTTCAACACAACATGATCAAATCTAAGATCAGAGCACTTTCAGCTATAATATTAATGAAGTACTCAAAAACTTCAATTTAATCAATTTTAGCTTTTCTGGAATTTTATTAATTTTGCAGGAATAGACCTCAATGAACCAAAATCATTTTTTATAAACCTAATAAGTTTTTAGAGTAGCAGGTGATGATTTAGGATTCCTTCCGTTCAAAAATTAGAAAAGACAACAAATAAAAATAAACAGATCCGGTATGCGACCTCCAGCACCTCCAACATTTTTCATGTTTGATTCAGACTTCAAACATTATCATCAGTGAAGCGAGCTAGCACTTTCATGATCCTCTTCTCTGTTTTAAACCATTTTTACATGGGTGGGATCTTTAAAATGATCATGCTCGATATAGAAACTCCACATTTATTTTATTCTAACCATACTGAATGTGTTTTTCCTGTTTGGTATAAGATATAGAAATGGAAAAGATTATTGGTCACTGCATCATGAGATAAGAAATAAGGTTTAAAACACAAGGTTTTCTTTTGCCCCCCCCCCCCCATTAAAGTGTGTTCAGATTTTTCAGAGTACTGCAGTAATCTATGCATTAATGCGTTTGCCCAGTGTTTGCCATGCATGTCTGCGTTATGCAAATAGAGGTGCATCATGACTAAATGAAGAAAACACTGAATGTGCCGTCTGTTCCAAACACACTCAATAACAAGAAAGCCCCCAGAGTGGCAAACCAAGGACAGATTGCGCCAAAACCAATTATTGGGCCTTTGTTTTAGCCGTTGTTAAATCCACAGATCTCCTAAGAGCCAGAGCACTGTTTTGATGTCTTAGAGTCTGGGATGTCGGAGGATGGTATTAGCCCATCTACGGCTACAAAGAGCCAGGCTGCGATGGGGCCCGAGCTTCGGTCCAGATGGCACGCTGCCACGGCGACCTTGTCAGCACCTGCTCCCCAGGCACTCTGTCCGGGCATCGCCGGCGGGAACTGAGATGGGCACATCATGTCACCCCATCGCCATGGCAGCTAATGAGCCCTGTGCCCGCTTAATTAAGGGAAGCAGCTTAATGCAAGAAAGAGGGGAGGTGGGGTGAAGGGGGGGGCATAAGAAAAGGCACAGCATATGCTGGACCACGACCAAAATAACAGAAATAAATAATTAGTGCCCCCAAAAAGGGGCGATCACCAGAGCCAAAATATCATTAAAATTTGAAATGGAAATCTTCTTATCAGCCCTCCAATGACATGAATTAGACATTTAGCTTCACACATGAAACCAAAGCTAAAAATATTTAATTAATAAATAAATAATGTGTGATGAACTTGGATGATGTGGGGCTCAGTCCAGCCTTATCTGGGAGTGTCACCTTGGACTGCGCCTCATTGGCCTGTTAGTGTCACAACATCTTTCTCTATCTGCTTATTTATTTAATATTCTTAAAGAGTTCTCCATTAAAGCGCTTTTATCCAGCGATGTTGGGGGGTGGGGGGTCGTCGGTGCTTATGCCCGATCAGCCAAAGAACCACAACATGCGCTCGCTGTAGCTCCAGCAAAGGAGGCAATAAATCATTTAGATTTTATTAAACTCAAATTAAAGGCGTATGCGTGTGATGGAATTACGCTGTTTAAAATGTTACATGTCAGCCCCGCCCCCCCGTTTGCATAGATACACACAAGCTTCTCCGCCTTCATCAAGCACACACACACACACACACACACACTGCAATCCTTCCACTTCTCTGCTCTCATCATGCAGGACAAAAATGTTCCTCTAAGAAGCACAGCCAGTTTCCCCAAAACAGAAAAGGACTGGCTGAAAAATTCTGCGTCCCTCCACATCTGAGGGTCTAGCAAGCGACGGAGGGAAGGGGAAGGAGAAAGGAAGGGGAGTGGAGGGTGGCTAATGTGCAAAGTTGTTTCCGTCCTCTACGGCTCGCCCATCATTTATTCAGCAGCTCGGCGCTCGAGACGGGCCACTCGCATTTGCTTGATACTCAATTATACATTAGTGTACATCACTTGGCAATCTGTTCATATCAATTTAATTGGATTTTAATATTGCCTCTGATCTTGTTGTCCAATTAACAGTGCTGGCTGGCAATAAAGCAGAACCACACACTATGTGACACCTTTGATCCCCGCCATATGGAGCCCTTCCATTGATTACCGGCACCGCCACTGAGTTTCACTCCCTCAATATGGCCTGTGATGAATGGAGGTGGAGGGGATGTGCTGGGGGGGTGGGCTGTGAGGTATGTGTGGTGGCATCATCATAATCATGCCCCCTCTCCACACACACACACACACACACACACACACACACATACACACCACTGATGTGATAAAAATTTCACTTCACTGCGCAACTTCATTTATTCTGTTGACATTCGCCTCTGATTAAAAACAATAAAAAAGAGAGAGAGAGAGCGAGAGAGAGATGCCCTGAATAGCATATGCAAATCCAACCCTGGGCATCTATCATGTGGAAGCCGAAGGGACTGGCTGACTGACTGCCTGCTGCCTGCCTGGCACACTTGCTCTGCCTTGACAATGACAGCACGCGCTAAAGCAACACTTTCCTTGCTATTCCTAGCTTGTTTTCCCACCTTCTTCACTCTGCCCTCCGTTTCTACCCTTCTCTCTCTCCGACCATACTTGTCCTCCTGGCTATACTGTTTCCACTCTCACTCGTAAGAGAGCAGTGTGCTAGTTCGCAACGGTGGAGGGGGCAAAGAAGAGGGAAATAAGGGAGATAAAAGAAATGCATATTATTCTTTTTGATTAAAATTAAGCTCCAAAAGCGAGAAAATGGAGGAGGAGGGCAGAGAGGAGAAAAGGTCCTCTGTTTTTTAGAAACTGAGAAAAGCAGCTTGGAGAAGGGAGTGAAATAGTTTATGATCATTATCAGTAGTGGGGAGGTAGGTGGGGTAAAGCTTCTCTTTGGCCTTCAGCTCAAGTGGAAACGGTGTTACAGATGTGCTGGTAGTGATGGTAATGTGTGTGAGGGGTTGGAGTAGAATTAGATAGCTACAAAACGCCTACGTTGCTAATATAGCACTTTTGTCCCCAGATTTATATCTAATAGCAACTTTAACTCATGTAGATGTCTAGTAAATATTCCAAGGTGGTAGGGAGGCCTGATTGCTGGAGTTGTGGCAACAGTCGGTCATTAGATCAGACACATTAGTCAGAGGATGTGATTGGTGGGGCTGGACTGTGCCCAACTTCCCACTGCAAGCTATGCTAACAAAACAATGAACAGCTGGAGACTTCAGCTGGACAATGCTAGCCATTGTAGCCTAGCAAGTGGAGGAGCAGCCAGACCCCTGATGTCTGCAACTTTTCCAGCCTCATTCCCGCATGTCAGCAGGGCCGGTGAGCAAAAAACTCTGATTTACTCTCTCCCCTCTCACTTTTCTTTGGGTGATCATCTTTGCTGTTTCTTAAAGGTAGAGTCTGGAGTTTTCCCCTGAAAATAAATGCTAGACTTGTGTGAGTGAAATCCAGCTCAATCTGCACCTTTGGGCCTGTACTCTCTACATGAGAGCAGAGGCCAGTTCAGAGTTCAGAGTTGATTCTCCATTAGTTATTGGGGGGGGGGGGTCTTTCTGCACTCTACAGGCCATGCGCCTGATCAGCTGATCTCGGAGCTTGGGTGGTGTGTAAAACTGTACTAAATTGAGGTATGAGGGGTAGGGCTGGGCGATATAGACCAAATATCATATCACCATTTATTTGTTTTAGATGACGATATACGATATATACCGGTATTTTTTACCCTAATTTGTCTAAAAAATAATTGTTTTTTTAGTGTTAAAACATGTTTATCTAAATCTCCACTTCAGTGATGGAACTGACAAAACACTGGTTAGAAATGTTTGTTAAATTGAAATAATTCAAAATGGTTGTCTGGCCGTTTATGATTTCTTTGTAGAAGTCTTGGGGAGGATCGTCTTCCAGACAGAAAGGTTAAATAATCAGTTGACACCTTTGTTGTCAGTTGAGGTGCAGCTGAGTCATTACAAATGAATAAAACAAAAATATTTGCACAAGAAATATCGCAGTGTAACGGTATATATAAATATGTCCCTCTCATGTAAATATCATATCGCTATATCATATCAGGAGATTGCCCAGCCCTAATGAGGGGGCATGCAGGCATTTGAAAACGATTACTAAAACCTTAAAATCAACATGAGAAGTGATCGGGAGCCGATGTAGGGTATGCAGAACGGGGTGATGTTATTACTAATACCACGTTAAAAATGCCAGTGTGGCATCATCTCAGTGGGAGAAGCTGGTTTTGGGCATGGAGGTGTCTTGTCACAGCAGTGAACTGAACCCACCAGAAAACACTGATCCTCCTTTTTTATGAAGTTTCTGATAGTTTTCAAGCCTCACATGTAGAATTTTTATCATTGAGACAGGTATTACAGCTGCTATTCTAAAAATCCTAATTTGGTGAGAAAAGCTGAATTTTGGCATTTGGGTGTTTTTTCCACAGCTGTTAACAAAATCCACTTTATCCTCCTTATTTATGAAAGATCTATCAAGCTAGTTCAGCCTTTAACAAGCTGCTGATCAAGCTAGCTTATCAGAAATATGTTTTTTTAGAGAATGATGCTTTTGTCAGTCAGCGACCCCGAGCAGAACGATGTCTAACGTCTTTGAGCTTCAGAATCTAGCTGGTGATCCACAAACATCAACATGGTTCCTTGTTACAACTTCTCTACTTTAGAGATGGCCGAAGGATTAGTTTATCTGTATGTGTGCCACTCTGTTTCACTGCATCCCTGTTTAAAGTACCACTCAGTGCCGGTCTATCATTAGAATAATTAATTGTTCAACCAAGTGGCACATTCAGAGGGAGCCACTTGGGCAGAAGCAACAAGACAACATGCCCTGACGAGGAGGAGCGAGGTGAAGTCGAGCGTGAGGCAACAAAACACAGGTTTTCTTGTTATAAGCCTGAACAGGCCAGAAAAAGAGGAAAGAGCTGCTCCTCCTGTGTGCTTGTGTGCGATGGATGAATTCATCAGACTCATTGTTTGACCTTTTGATCAGCCAAATAAGAGAATGAACAAAGAAAAAAAGCTGTTTCAGGTGCAAGATTTTTCTTCCCTTCCTTTTTTTTGTGAGAGGCCATTTACTCAACTGATCACAGCAGAAACCTGAGAAGTGTGAAATAAAGAAATCGTGAGACAGCACACAATGTCGGCAAAATAAATGAAGCAGGATATAAAATATTCGGAGAGCTAATGGAAACAGAATCATTTAAAACGAGCGTACAGTGTGAAGATGTCACCCATCCATGCCACGCCCGCTGGATTCTGCTCATGATTTAAAACTCCAGGTTGTCAGGGTGTTGTTGCATCATGCAGAAAATCTAACTTGCACTGAAGTTTTTAATCAACTTATACTGTGTTGACCATTTTACCTAAACACCCCCCCACCCCCCAAACAAAAACAAAACAAAATTGCTTTTAAAACTTTTTTCATACAGTTTTTGGCACTTTAAACATAAAGGCAAGGCAAGGCAAGGCAAGTTTATTTGTATAGCACATTTCATGTACAGAACAATTCAAAGTGCTCAAAAAAATTCAAATAAAAATTCAAATAAAATCATCTTTAAAATGATTCCTACCCTCCAATTAAAGAAGAAAAAATCAGCTGTCAGTGAAATAAGTTGAAATTGACAAAAGTAATAATGAACAAAAATTCTATGAAAATTATGACATTCATTTTGAATGGTGGTTTGAAAGAAATGTAAAAAACATACACACAAAAAAAAGTAAACGAGCATGATGGGGCTACGAAGCTAAAATGTTGAGCAACACTTTGAGACAATCACTGCAATCAGGTGTTTCTGTAACGTCCAATCAGACGTCTGCACCTGTTCACAGGTATGTTGGTCCATGTTCATGGGAAAGATGCTCTCATGTGTCTGGGACAGCTTTTTTATTATTATTATTTCCAACCAGAATTTAAAAGTATATTTCACTACATTATAATTTTGCTGATTTTTATTTATTATTAGTTTCTTTAGTTTCTTGTTATTTGAATTACTGTTGTGAATCTAGCCTTTTCTTTAATAGGAAGGTATGAATGATTTTGAGGATGACTGTTTCTAAAATATACTTTATGGGATTTTTAAAAAAAGTGCACGAAAATATAGAAATAAAGTAAAAATATAAAGAGAAATAAAAGAAACTAGAGCGAAATTGGTGCAAATTTTAACAAATGTTTTAAACTGTTTCTCTCTGAAAACTTTCTCCCCATAGATGCATTCAGGTGAATGAAGCGTGCTGGACATCGGACTCCTATGATGCACACGTGTCACGTGAAGGCAGTGTGGACAGTCTGGATATGAAAAAAAATGGCTCACAACTGAGATCCGATTCACATCGTTCATTTAAAAGAGCTGTTCAAAAGAATCGATTCGTTCATGAACGTCACATCTCTATAAAGTCTTAACTTCACGCCTGCTTTGGTGGGCAGTGTTGTCCTGCCTCACAGAGTAACACACAGAAGTAATGTAGGTACTTAGAAAAGTAACTGTAATCTGATTACAGGATTAAACAGTAAATGCGTTAGATTACTCCTTACTTGAAAATGTAATCACATTACTGTAATGTCTTACTAAGTAATCTGTTAGTGTCAGTCACTGGTTTTAGTTACACAATTTTTAGACATTGTTTGGAGCAGGTGAACTAATTCATGCTATTTTTTTTCCATCTGAGAGACTCTTGGTCCCTGAAATGCTCCTTTTCATGTCACTGACTTGTTGCTAATTAACCTAATTAGTCGTTAAATATCCGTTTAGTTGTTTGATTTGAACCAGTTACTCTTCCAGCCTTTTGTTGACCCTGTTCCAACTTTCTTTAGACGTGTTTCTGTCATCAGATTCACAATGAGCTCATATTTCCCATGAAATGATAAAATGTCTCAGTTCCGTCATCTGATATGTTGTTTACAGTAAGTTATGTTGGGACTAAAATATGGATTCATGAGATCTGTAAATCATATTCTGCCTTGATTGATGTTCTGCACAATGTCCCAGCTTTTTGGAAATTTGGCTTGTAAATGAAATAATTAGAAAAGGTGACATAAGCATCATGACTGCACTGAAATCCCCGGTAAACTGAACAGCATTATCAGACAAAAGGTATAGAGTTAGCCGTCAGATGACACTGAACTTGCTTATAATTCCTTATGCATTTGGCAGTTTTCCATTTTACCATAAATCTCTGCTGCCACTGATGCCAATCTGCGAGTACTTTTCTCAGCAATTTGCTCTTTTAAACCTCTCAGTCAACATTTGAAATGAACTCTCGCTGCGTACACACAAAATGCGATTTGGGTGTCAAAGGGTAGGGTCACATGGACACCTGTCACAATTAAAACGTTCTCAAGTCCAGAATAGGGATGAGAACCGTATTTTTTGCGCCATTCTACCGCGCCAAAAGTCTGGAACAGTTGTTAGAATGGAACAGTTGGAAGAGGCCGTCTGCATGATTGCAAAGTCCGAAACGTTTGTCTCAAGGGTGGGCAGGGGAGGAGAGAGGGAAAAAGGGATGATGTTGGATCTCTGGCTGCAGTTGTTGTCTCTCGCCGAAGCTTCCTTCATGCTGGCTCTCTCTCGGTCAGCATGCTCTGCTGCACTGATGGGGGGCCGTTCTTTATTTAAACATTTAACAAAGAACTTTACACAAACATCAACTACGACGCATGTACGTGCAGAGATTGTCTATTAGTGACAGACATCGCACTCTAACAGGTGGTGACGCCACCAGCTGGACTGGAGTTTTGCCGTCTCTTTCTACTTGCGTCACGGCTTGATGACGACGATTTCGTCCTCAAAACGTTTCAGAAAACAGCAATGAGACAGCGCAGAGTTGTCGGAACCCTGCGGCCAGAATCCAGATCGTCAAGTCTGGTGTGTTTGTAGAGACCCATGAGACCGTGGCCAAAAACGAACCTGACGCCCAGGGTTGGACGCTGGGTTGCTAAAAAGTCAGACGCTTGATTTCCAGAGTCAAGATGCCCCGCCGCGCATTGGGGGGAGCCTCTCCTTTCTCTTTCTCCTGTCACCGGTCTGTCTGCACCGTGGCAGATGCAGCAGAGAGAGCAGCTCGGCTTTATGTCATAAACAAAGCTGGGAAACGTCATCATCGGGCGTCTCTGCTCCGTGTCTGGTTCACCAGATGATTCCAGGTGTTGTGATTGTGATGAGTTTCACCGTTTCCTCCAGCAGCTGTGCGCTGGCGAGTGACGCTTTCAGTTGTCTGATCCAGCCCAGTTTAATGTCCCACTGTCCCGATGCGGGGCAGCATTATAAGCCCAGTAAATCCCATCAGGACAGCAGGTCATCAAACCACCGTTCAGACACCGGGACCGGACGTCTTCAGAGAGAGAGGACATTCTCCTGGTTCTTCTGGGTGTTCCTTGTCCTGTCATAAAATCTGTGTCTGTATCATGACATTGAGTCGCTCTGATTGGTTGATGCCCCGCGTCAAGACACCAAAGTTCAGATATTCCAACTCCAGCGTCTGCCGCCCGTGACGCGTGTAATGCGCGCTGTACGCTGACAATCTCAAAACTCAACGTACGAAACAGCTCTAGACATGCAGTGCCCGTCGCACGTAATGAGCCGCAGGGTTTTTAACGCCTCCTAGACGCGCAAATCATGTTTGATGTGTACGCAGTGTCAGCCATATCTTCTCTGTCTGGATAGTCGTGTTTCCAACTTACTTAGGTAATAATCCAACACATACTTCATCTTTCCTTCTTTGTAACTTCCAGCTATATTAAAGACTTAAAGAAATAAAATACTATTAACTTACTATCCTTAAAAATATATTTGGATTTGACAAAATGATCTTGAACTGATAATACTGTATGACCCACACACTGAGCTTCTGATTCTCAGTGTGATGACTTTTTATAGCAGAAACAAGAAGTGACACTCATTACCATGCCAAGTTACTGTTAGAAAGGTGATGATGTTAGAAACACCTTCCATCCCTGTTTCAGATTCCATTAGTGGATTCTATCTCCACTCTGTGATAACGTGTCAGTTTCTAACTGGATTGATCACAGAAAGGGTGATTGGCGTTGTACTGAACTACTGCCAAGTAGCCTGCTGGACAGAAGACATGCTGGCAGTGGTGAGATGTTGCATTAGTAGTACAGACTTCTTATTAATTCAAATATTTTTTTTGCAGTTTTCAGTGTAATCTTACTAACAAAAAAAAAGTTTTGGAACCTTTCCTTTCCTTCCTTATTACTGTACATGCACATAGCTATTTTTAGGAAAATGTAAAGTCCTAATGTAAAGGCCTTCTAAAACTGTTATGTGGCCTAGTACGGTCCAGCCCACCAGCTGATGACACTGCATGGCTGAGTGCTGATAACACATGCAAAATAACCTGGAACTCACATGAATGTGTTCACTTTGGTTCCTGCAAACTTCTACTTGGACTGTAGCGGCTAACTTGCTTTTCTGAGACTGTTAGTGCCCCACGGATTCAAAACTGAAGTCATTGGCTTTCAGAAACATGTCTCATAGACATACTGACCATGCTAAAGTATTGATTCTATTGTCAGGGAGACCTTATGTCCACAAAGTCACCTGTTATCTTTTATTTGATGCCCCACACTGTCAGTGACAGGCTGACCATGTCAAAACATTCTTGCCTTTCATTCTCTGTCCACCATCAAACCTGGGGTAAAGTTTCAGGACCTTTTTCCAGGTTATGAAATCTTTTGCAACTTGTTAGTGAAACCCAAATTCTAGAAAAGGTTGACACACAGAGTAAATGCAAATAAAAACAGAATGCAGCAGCCGGACTCTGGACTGCAGGCAGACCGGTTCAGCAGCCGGACTCTGGACTGCAGGCAGACCAGTTCAGCAGCCTGACTCTGGACTGCAGGCAGACCGGTTCAGCAGCCGGACTCTGGACTGCAGGCAGACCGGTTCAGCAGCCGGACTCTGGACTGCAGGCAGACCAGTTCAGCAGCCCGACTCTGGACTGCAGGCAGACCGGTTCAGCAGCCTGACTCTGGACTGCAGGCAGACCGGTTCAGCAGCCTGACTCTGGACTGCAGGCGGACCAGTTTAGCAGCCTGACTCTGGACTGCAGGCAGACCAGTTCAGCAGTCGGACTCTGGACTGCAGGCAGACCAGTTTAGTAGCCGGACTCTGGACTGCAGGCAGACCAGTACAGCAGCAGGACTCTGGACTACAGGCAGACCAGTTTAGCAGCCTGACTCTGGACTGCAGGCAGACCAGTACAGCAGCCTGACTCTGGACTGCAGGCAGACCAGTTCAGCAGTCGGACTCTGGACTGCAGGCAGACCAGTTCAGCAGTCGGACTCTGGACTGCAGGCAGACCAGTTTAGCAGCCTGACTCTGGACTGCAGGCGGACCAGTACAGCAGCCTGACTCTGGACTGCAGGCAGACCAGTTCAGCAGCCGTACTCTGGACTGCAGGCAGACCAGTTCAGCAGCCTGACTCTGGACTGCAGGCAGACCAGTTCAGCAGCCGGACTCTGGACTGCAGGCAGACCAGTTCAACAGTCAGACTCTGGACTGCAGGCGGACCAGTTTAGTAGTCGGACTCTGGACTGCAGGCAGACCAGTTCAGCAGTCGGACTCTGGACTGCAGGCAGACCAGTTCAGCAGTCGGACTCTGGACTGCAGGCAGACCAGTTTAGCAGCCTGACTCTGGGCTGCAGGCAGACCAGTTCAGCAGCCTGACTCTGGACTGCAGGCAGACCAGTTCAGCAGTCGGACTCTGGACTGCAGGCAGACCAGTTTAGCAGCCTGACTCTGGACTGCAGGCGGACCAGTACAGCAGCCTGACTCTGGACTGCAGGCAGACCAGTTCAGCAGCCGTACTCTGGACTGCAGGCAGACCAGTTCAGCAGCCTGACTCTGGACTGCAGGCAGACCAGTTCAGCAGCCGGACTCTGGACTGCAGGCAGACCAGTTCAACAGTCAGACTCTGGACTGCAGGCGGACCAGTTTAGCAGCCTGACTCTGGACTGCAGGCAGACCGGTTCAGCAGCCTGACTCTGGACTGCAGGCGGACCAGTTTAGCAGCCTGACTCTGGACTGCAGGCAGACCAACTCTGGACTGCAGGCAGACCAGTTCAGCAGTCGGACTCTAGACTGCAGGCAGACCAGTTTAGTAGCCGGACTCTGGACTGCAGGCAGACCAGTACAGCAGCAGGACTCTGGACTACAGGCAGACCAGTTTAGCAGCCTGACTCTGGACTGCAGGCAGACCAGTACAGCAGCCTGACTCTGGACTGCAGGCAGACCAGTTCAGCAGTCGGACTCTGGACTGCAGGCAGACCAGTTTAGTAGCCGGACTCTGGACTGCAGGCAGACCAGTACATCAGCCTGACTCTGGACTGCAGGCAGACCAGTTCAGCAGCCTGACTGTGGACTGCAGGCAGACCAGTTCAGCAGTCGGACTCTGGACTGCAGGCAGACCAGTTTAGCAGACGGACTCTGGACTGCAGGCAGACCAGTACAGCAGCCTGACTCTGGACTGCAGGCGGACCAGTACAGCAGCCTGACTCTGGACTGCAGGCAGACCAGTTCAGCAGTCGGACTCTGGACTGCAGGCAGACCAGTTCAGCAGTCGGACTCTGGACTGCAGGCAGACCAGTTTAGCAGCCTGACTCTGGGCTGCAGGCAGACCAGTTCAGCAGCCTGACTCTGGACTGCAGGCAGACCAGTTCAGCAATCGGACTCTGGACTGCAGGCAGACCAGTTTAGCAGCCTGACTCTGGACTGCAGGCGGACCAGTACAGCAGCCTGACTCTGGACTGCAGGCAGACCAGTTCAGCAGCCGTACTCTGGACTGCAGGCAGACCAGTTCAGCAGCCTGACTCTGGACTGCAGGCAGACCAGTTCAGCAGCCGGACTCTGGACTGCAGGCAGACCAGTTCAACAGTCAGACTCTGGACTGCAGGCAGACCAGTTTAGTAGTCGGACTCTGGACTGCAGGCAGACCAGTTCAGCAGTCGGACTCTGGACTGCAGGCAGACCAGTTTAGCAGCCGGACTCCGGACTGCAGGAAGACCAGTACAGCAGCCTGACTCTGGACTGCAGGCGGACCAGTACAGCAGCCTGACTCTGGACTACAGGCAGACCAGTTCAGCAGCCTGACTCTGGACTGCAGGCAGACCAGTTCAGCAGCCGTACTCTGGACTGCAGGCAGACCAGTTCAGCAGCCGTACTCTGGACTGCAGGCAGACCAGTACAGCAGCCGGACTCTGGACTGCAGGCAGACCAGTTCAGCAGTCAGACTCTGGACTGCAGGCAGACCAGTTCAACAGCCAGACTCTGGACTGCAGGCAGACCAGTTCAGCAGCCTGACTCTGGACTGTTTGCATCTGCTGCTTAGAAAAGCAAAAATCTGTAGAAGTGGACAGTATTTGCATTTTATACCCCGATTATAGTTTCAAGTTTATACCAAAAAAACTCCCCGTATGTTGGAATGACTTTGGTGTGATGGAGACAGGTTCCACCTAAGTGCTTTAAATCATCTCATCTGTATCACACAGAGCAAGGGGAGGAGGGCTGCTGAATGGGATGGTAGATATGTGGATGAGGCACTGGGGTGTGGGGGCGGCTGTGGATGAGTGGGAGGGGGGTACTCATCTTTTCCTTATCTGCCATGTAGCCCAATCGATAACTAGGACATCTAGATAAGGCCTCACAAGCCGTGTGTACACACAATTACTCCACTGTACCACTGAAGGACACATGCACACAAAAACTGCACACACAGCTGCATAGAAGGCGGAGAACACCGTACATCCACACAAGTGCACACGCACACACTTAAATGTAAATTCACACTCCCCCTCTTTGCTCTATCCCGCCATCTACTGCCTCCTAAATCACTCTCTCCCAGCACTCTCAGCTCAAAATACACATTTTCTTTTGGGTCTGAGTTACAACCGCTGCAAACCCCCCACCCCCCACCCATCATTTTGCCACAGAACTCGTCGCTAAGTTGTGGCGTTTACACTTGATTGACCAGCAAGTATTTCCTCTGCTGAAGGCACATCTGCTTTCTCCATCCGCGCTCCAGCCGTTAGGGTCCCAGAAGGCGGTGTTAAATTAAGGAACACTGCAGCTTTATACAACACTACCAACCAGCTATAATCTGGTTTTGACGTGACCCTGAGACCCTGTAGAGAAAGAAAAGGGAGGTAGGGGGGTTGGACTGAAAATGAATGTGAGTTTTCCTTTATTCCTGTTTATCGGAGAGAGAATATCGACTGTATTCCACTCGCATACTGTACATTGGACTCACTTGACATTTTTAATCTCATTTTGAAGGTACTAAGGCCACATCTCAGAGGAGTTCTTTTTGATCTCATTCTGAAATTCAGAGCAGTTCTTACTCTTTCTCTATACCGCTTCCTTGTCTTTATGAGTGCGTTTGTACGCAGATGGTTGAGCACAGGCGTGTGTGTAAGTGTGTAACCATTTGTGTGTGAGTGAGCAGGATGACTGGCCAAGGTCTTTGAACACTAAGACCTGGATGAAGGATTGAAAGGCCCCTTGAAGCCCCCTGGAAGCCCCTTCAGCCTGGACTGACTCCCTCCAGGGGCAGAAGAGCTATAGGGAAGGGAGATCAAAACCAGAGAGAAGAGGCCAAGAGGTCGAAGTGAAAGCGAAAGATCCGGGGAGCATCTCCAGTCCAAGGAAGTATCTGCGGTCTCTGCAGAATATCTAAAAGGGTCAGTGCAGGGAGCAGAAAAGGCGTCGAATCTGGGAAGAGTGTGCTGCTGTGAAACGCCGGCTACTCCAGAATAAGAAGGGGCTGAAACTTTACCCTGAGGGGGAGAAGCCAGGCCCAAAGGCACCCGATTCCAGCGGTGCAAGAGCTCAAAATGTTTTCAGACGCCTGTTGAATCCTGAATTCTGAACTTTGGGTCATTGTAAGCAGAAATAAAAACTAACTTTAGAACGAGTGATTCAGACCCACGGTCAGGGCTTACACGCAGCTTTGCCCTAGCGTTCGTTCGGTCCCGTGTTGGTTTCTATGGAACGGCCAGCAATGAAGGAAGAGTCTGTCCTCGTTTCCTTTTTGGCCTTGTCTTAAAGTATCTTTTAAAGCGCAAACATTTCAAAAGCCTCTTTCAATTGCCTCCCACTCACTACTTTACAATTCAACAAGAAACAATTAAACAAGAGAGTAGCCTTACCCATGACACCGAAACAATGAGGCACTGCGATGGCAATCAATAACAAGTCTGAGATTCACCACTCAGGGTCGGTGAACTTAGCAGCACACTACGCTGGCTAATGGTCATTGAATGCTGGTTTGAATGAATTCCTGGCTGAGTCCTGTGGTAATAATCTTTAATTCCTCTCCACAATTAGTCTGCCCTCTCCCCATCCATCATGTACCAAAAAAGGCACCTGGGGCAGACAGGGATACAAACCAAAAGAGCATTTGAAAAATAATTATTCTCCCATTATTTCAGTAAACAAATGTACAGTTTGATGAATATTTTGCCTGTAATCAGCTGAACTCTCTTAGAGTCTGTGGATTTTGCTCATCTGTCTTTCTTTCTCTCTTCTAACCTTCATCAGTCCAGTGTAGAGCAGCTGAAGACACATATGGGCATTGATTTTTGCCGAGAGCCATGTGGGCTGAACTCAAAGAGAGGTTGTCAGAAGAGTCGGCGAGAGGGGAGAGCGAGAGAGAAAGAAAGTAAGAAAGAAAGACAGAAGGGAGGACGGAAACCTCCCTGAATGAGCATCTGACAAAAACAAGGTGCCGGCCTGACCCTCACCACCTTAAACATGTGGAAGCTCTAAGAGGAGAAGAACGCTGAAGCAAACGGCAGAACAACAGGAAGGAGGCAAAAATACAAAACAACACAAAAGAACATGCTTTCATTTCCCCTTTTTGTGCTCAGCTTTTCTTTTTTTTTTTTTTTTACATTTTCAACAAAGAAATTAATGCCCACTTCGAGTGTGTCTGTTGGGCCACAATCTGTCGACATGCTTTGATGTGCTCATTGTAGCTGCCTGTGAAGTCCTGTACGCCAAGTTCCTCTAACAAAGAGAATAAAATAGAAGGATAAAGAAAGACGAGCGCGAGGCCTGTTTTTGTATTTGGCGAGGCACTGCTTGTATTCCTGGCGGACATTCTGCCCTCAGCTCTCCTTCCTCACATTCCCGTTCTGCTCTCCATCTTTCTCTTCCTCCTCTCCACTGCTGGTCCTTGTTGGAGGGGAAGTGCTTGAAGAAAGTTAATGATCAAACAGGTAAATCTCATTTTTGTTTGATGTTTATTTATGTCTTTCTGGATCCCTGCTGCATTCGTCCCAAGACCCCCATAGGTTTGTTCTTTTTCTTTCTTTTGCCTAAAAGGTGTAGTACATCAAGCATGAAAATGAATCGTGCCAAGATCCAAAAGTTCCTCAAAAAACACATTTAAGGCATTTAGTATTTAAAACCAGTGGCGAACCATGAGCTCCACAGCTGCCTTCACCTCAGCCATCAGTGCCAAAAAACCCACCATAGATAAAACTCCCAGCAGCAAGACTCCTATTCAACATTACCAGCAGAAAACATTTAGGTTACATAGATGATCCAATAAATAGCTCCGTAAAGCCAAAATCTGTAAATATAAAACAAGTTCACCCAGAAAAACATATCTGAAAATATCATCATCCAGTGAAGCTGACGCTGCTGACATCATCATCACCATGAACAGGCTCTGAAACATGACGCAGAGTTTTACTAAATACACATATAGCAGCAAATTAAAGCCTTAATTTAGGTTTACACATTCCACAACATCTCCCAAATTCTCTACACAGTAAGGGACGGACAGAGGGAAAATAAAAACCTTTAGAAAAAATCCAAACCTTGCAGGAATCGGCTCACACGTTTAACAAGATGTAGTTATCGCTGGATGTTTTACCAACAACCCCCACAATAAACACCAATAAGCCAAAAGTTTCCTTGACCAGAACATTAATCCATGTGAATAACAGCTGGTTTCTGACACAGAACTACCTTATAGAGGATGTGCAGTCACGTGACATGCCTGTGCACCGCCGCCATGTTGGACGGCAAATTTCCGTACTGTACTGCACTAACAGAATGGAAATGCTCCCTCTAAACTGCGTGTTTGTGCACTCGTATCCACCTCATTTGTTCTGTCCCTGTTCTGTTGTTACTTTTGTCTGTTTTATATTGAACAACTGCCAATAAAGTTTAATAAAAAAAAAAAAAAAGATCCACCTCGTTCGGAAGGAACTGGTGTTCATTTACATGCTAGATGTTTGCGCTGCTCCACTTTCTTGGACCTTTTTAGATAAACTGTGTGGGAACATCAGCTGTCACAGCTCAGACAGGACAACGTTACAATCCCTCTTCCTCGTGCAACAGAGGAGGAGGAGGAGGAGGAAATCCAGCCAAAAACAAACAGTAGAATTACGTTAACCACTTAGCTCTGTCACGTCTGACTGAAGCGATGAGCAAGCTTCGAGGCTTATCACTACCTACATGACAATAATAACTCTTATTATTATTACTATTATTTTTATTATTATCATTATAACACATTTAATTTAAAAAGCGCCTTATCAGAGCATCCAAGGACTGTACAGAACAGATAAAACATTAAAAACAGGAAGGTAAAACACGAAACATAACGGGTACCACATAAAAACAACACTGGATTGGTACAGATGGACTTGGGTAGAAAAGAGTGTCTGTACAGAAGAGTTTGAGTCTGGATTTAAAGAGAGGGAAATGTCCACTGAACAGAAGTCAGGAATTCCAGAGATGGGAGCAGAATAATACACAATAACAAGGTTGGTCTGTTTTGTCAAAAGAGGTGGGATACAATCTTATTTACTTAATAGCAGATATACATTTTTTATTCACAAAATGTGACCATTTGTTTGCAGTCTGGAGCCCTGCGAGCCTCGCTCTCTCAGACCGAGGTGCATGTTCTACACGTCGCTCTTGTAGCCACAAATCTAACTTTCTCTGCTTGTGAGCAAAACCGTGAACAGGGCAACATGTTCCCGAACCGTGCAAGCACATTTTCTGGGGAAAATCGTTTAGAAATGTTATGAACACTCTTGTTGTTGAATAAACTGCAGCAGAAATGACAATTTACACGATGAGTCAGTGGCCAAGTGCTATTTCCAGTATCTCACAGGAAGTTAATCGCATAATCGTTTGTACATTCGTTAGCTCAGGAATAAGGTGGATTGGAACATTGTTAATGAGTCAGCATGCACATCAACAACAAATGGAGTCGGACCATACCTGATATGAAGTGTTCACTGCAAATTCGGCTGGTAGAACCGGGCAGCCAGTTTTCTCTTTTTACAGCGGACACCCATTTTGCACATCTGTCCTCGTTTGCAGGGAATCTAAAAAATGACACCCTCCTTTTGTCCTTGTCTGTTGGAACAACCAACCGCTGAACAAGAAATAACATCCTCATAAGATTTTTTCATATATATGTCTAAGAGTGCGTTCTCGTTTTTGCCATCCAATATGGCGGCGGGGAAGTATCATGTGACACTGTGATGACACCTGCACGTCCTCTATAGATGAAAACCAGATCCATCTGCAGGTCTTTCTTTGTGAAATGGACGACGTCAGCGTCTGAATTACAGTTTATTTTTGACTTGAAATCCATCAGAAGTCTTTTCTCTGTGTCATCAGTTCCAAAGCTCCCAGCCGATCCAGTTCTGGTCCTGCTGCGTCTGGATGCGCTTCAGAGCCAAGAGAGCGCTCAGCAGAGGAGGTGGACACAGGGATTCATTTATCTTTCACTCTAATTCTGGAGTTGGTTGTCCGATTTATATTATTTGATGCTTTTCAGCAAAAGTCGCCTTGAAAATAGTTTTTAGCAGCGAGCCACAACGTCACTCTCGTTCAGCTCATTTAGCTCTCGCGCTAGCTCTGACCACTCTGCTCAGAGGAAGGTGACGTTGTTCGAACTTCACAAAGGCCGAGAGCTGGAGGTGTTTGGTCTCACCCACACAAAATCACACTGTGATTGGTCAGTGTGCCCATCACTCTCCAAGCCAGAATACATACATTTGCCTGCACCAGGGATTCATGAAAGCGTATTGTAAATTAAATTATTAAATAGATTGAAATATATATATATAAAGTATATATATATATATATATATATATGTACTATATAAAGTAAAACTATTTTAAATGAGAGATTTTATTCTCTTAATTTTTTTTTTCTTTTTTTTTTACTTGTCCTGTCCAGCATCATAGCAAGCAGAATGGAACTCCGATTGCTTTATTGTGATGAACAGTTTTGTTTTGCCAAGGGGAGCTTTATGAAAACAAGGCTCCCCTTGATATCCTGTTTATTCATTTTATTTCTTTAATTAAACATTTGTCTATAACAGCATTCCATATCATACTGCTGGGCCTGACAAGGGAGAAATGAAAGTTAACAGAGGTAATGATAGAAAGTAGTCAGGCAGCACTTTGAGGGTCATGTTCTTTGATTTTTCAAGTGCCTTTAATACTATTCAGCTGCTTTGCTATGTCAGAAGCTCCATAACTTCCAGGTGGATCCCTCCACAACCACCTGGATTTACGACTACCTCACAAACAGACCACAGTTTGTGAGACTGAATGGTTGTGTGTCTGAGATGGTGGTCAGCAGCACTGGAGCACCACAAGGGACTGTACTCTCACCATTCCTCTTTACACTGTACACCTCAGCCTTCCAGTACAACTCTGATCCTGTCATCTGCAGAAATATTCTGATGACTCTGCAGTTGTGGGGTGTATTAGTGATGGACAAGAAGCCGAATACAGGGAACTTGTCAATCAGTTTGTGAAATGGTGCAGTAACAATCAGCTCATCTTAAATACCAGCAAGACTAAAGAGATGATTGTTGACTTCAGGAGGAGCAAGAATAAGCAGCATAGTCCTGTCTACATCCTGGAAGAGGAGGTGGAGGTGGTAGAGAACTACAAATACCTTGGAGTTCAGCTGGACAACAGACTCGATTGGAAATGCAACTGTGACTACATCTACAAGAAAGGTCTGAGCAGACTCTTCTTCTTAAGGAAGCTAAAATCATTTAATGTCTGCAAAAAGATGTTGCAGATCTTCTACAAGTCTGTTGTGGAAAGTGCAATTAGCTTTGCAGCCATCTGCTGGGGCAGCAGCATCAGAACCAGAGACTTGAAGAAACTAAACAAGCTGATCAAGAAAGCTGGTTCTGTGCTGGGGAGAACTCTGGAGCCGCTGGAGCTGATCGTTCAAAAAAGAATGCTTCACAAGCTGATGAAGATGATGGAGGACACTTCCCATCCTCTCCACAACACGGTGAAGAATCAACAGAGTGTGTTCAGTGGGAGGCTGCGTCAAGTTCGCTGTAGGACGGAGAGATACAGGAATTCATTCCTGCCAGCAACCATCACCCTAAAGAACAAGACTAACTGACTTTTAGTTTATTTAAAAAAAAAAAAAAAAAAAAAAAAAGTGAGCTTTTACAATACTGAATTTCCCTTCGGGGATGAATAAAGTATTTTTCATTTCATTTCATTTCAAAGTGGAACAGAGAGAAAGGAGTAAGGAAGAGGAAGAGAGAGAGGGAGGAGAGAAAACATTAATCCACTTACACAGTTCACTGGTACATCTGTACAGAAATCCCTAAACAACATTCCAAGGTCTCTGTTGGAAAACAAAACTAACAATCCCCTACAGGAGGACCTGCAGGTGGCTTAAATATCCTCAGGTCATACAAACACACGCAGAACTACGCAGAGAAGAGGTACAACCTAGTCCTCGCAATGGAAAGCAGTGTCACAGTGTCAACATGCATAATAAAGGGTGCTCCGTGGTGATACAGTCATGCAGATGCAGCCTCGTCTCTGCAAGGAGGAGGAAGCCCGCAAAGCTCAAGACCCAGGCCCCCAGCAGCCACCCAGAGGCCCAGACCCTAGCCACCCCCCCAAAGGGATGGACATGCATCCCCCAGAGGGTGGCAAAAGGCGGCCCCAGCCGGAGTCCCCCGCGGTCTGGGGGCCCAGGCCCCAGCGGACCAAGACCAGCAGCTGACGACCCTACTGGGTGCCGGCCACCCCCAGGGGCAGGGGCAGCGCCGGGCCCAGGGCCCAAGCGCCCAGGAGCAGCCCCCCCCAACTGACCCAGGCGGCCCAACTGAAACCCAGGAGGACGCGACCCCTCAAAAGACACCCCCCCAGCACAGGCCAGCCCCCACCCCGACGTCCCTGTCCCACAGACCTGACACTGGGACGCTACCACCTCTACCACCCCCTACCCCACCACCACACTCACACACACACACTCCCCACACACATACCCCCAACACCCACATGTACTTCCCCCACACACATGCACCATCCCGCCCCACCCTCCAACCTTACATACCTACACACCCTCCTCCCTCCACCCCCAACACACTCCTCCCTCTACCCTCCACACATACCCCCCACCTCCCTATATCCCCAATACCCCCATGCAGTCCCCCTAACACATGCCCAGCCCCACCCTTCCCTCCGACCTGACACACTCCCGCCCTTTCTTCAACCCCTCACAACCATCCCTACCAGACACCCACAAGCACATGCCTCCCTCCCTCCTTTCCTCCAACCACTTACCCACATCTCCTCCCTCTTCCAGCCCAAATTTCTCCCTCCCACATTTCCCCTCTAACACTCACATTCATTTGCTCTCACACACCCACCTCACTCTTAAGCCCCGTTTCCACCAGCGGGTCTGGGTCGGGTCGGAACGGTACTCGTTTTTTTGCGTCTCCACAGATAAAAACTGGGTCGGGTACCCTTATATCCGACCCGACCCGGCCTACTTTTTTGGCACCCTTCGGTAGGGGTACTGATCTAACCGATCCGGACCAAAGAGGTGGAGCTAACACAAAGCAATACATTGATTTGTTGAAAAATCTCACTTCCCGCGTGACCAAGCGTAAAAACAAAGCCGGGGTGACTTTTTTTCTGTTTCTGTCATGTGTGGTGCGGTGTTTTGGTTAAACAGCGTTGCACAGCGATGATGTCACGCGATCACGTAGCAGCTGTCCAGCGCCTCCAGAGTAAGGGTACAGGTTGCTGTGGGGACGCAGCGTGATATCAACACATCGGTACCAAAACCCACCCGATCTGGCCTGGCCCGACCTGACCCGACCCAGACCCGCGGGTGGAAACGGGGCTTTACCCTTGCCTCTGTGCCTCCCGGGTGATAGCCCGGACCGGAGAAGGACTCTTTAAGGCCTTGTCTGAGGGCGTAGAAGGCCCTGACAGTTCACCCCTGTATAAAAACAACCTATTCTGTCCTACTAGTTGACTACAGTAAATTATATCAACATTTGCTAAACAGAGCTACGACAGCATGTTATGAAGCTTTGAACCTTTTCTCCGCCGTGGCAGCAAGTTATTCCTCCTCTGCTCTGTGTGTCCGATATTCCTCCCCGATACGAACACACTGACATCAGTGGACTGAGCAGCAGAAACGTCCAGTTTTGTCAGACGGCAGAAATCTTCCTGAAATAAATGTCCGTGATCTTCTTCTTCACTTTTTACCACATTAAAGTTTTCCTCTGATGTTCCAACAACCAGGAATGTGACGTCC
Organism: Atherinomorus stipes; assembly: GCA_023101725.1. Classification (NCBI taxonomy): domain Eukaryota; kingdom Metazoa; phylum Chordata; class Actinopteri; order Atheriniformes; family Atherinidae; genus Atherinomorus; species Atherinomorus stipes. Next base: position 131,252 of record JALJCO010008516.1, on the reverse strand, counting down.
TTCCACATTTCCTCCATGTTGTTCTGAAAAAAGTCCGATTCTCATCTGTTCTAGTTACATCTTCCACATGTACAGAAACCCCCCCCCGAATCCGCTCGTTCGATATTTAGCATCGCGGCTCGAAGACTGTTGCTCTGACGGTAAGCTAATGTTTGTGCTAACTTGCACTGGCTCTGCATTATTATCATGCAGCGGTTTGGTCGGCTCGCCAGGGATGGGACGCTCGAGGGGGGGCACTTCACTTCACCTCTCACCACAACAAGTGTTCACGTATCAACCATAAGATGTCGCCGTTGTGCCTAATTACCTGATGCGGTTACAAGCTTTGTATGCAATCTGTAGTATACTGTTTTGGTGAAAAAAAAAAAAAACTATTTGAAATAAATAAATAAATGACGCTTAGCCTGGCGGGGGGCAAGATAAGCCTGGTGGCCCGCCAGGCCTATAAAGCACTGGGGGAAACCCTGCAATGTGTTACAAATGATTCCGCATGCAGGATTTTAGTTAATGAAGCATTGGTTTTTAGCTTCTCAGTGGAAGATTTTGCTAGTGTTTTTGATCAGTGTCCAGATCACTGATAACAATCTCAGACTGGTTCGATCCCAGTCCCAGTTTCCACACAGTCTGGGTAGGAAAGGATCTTTCTGTAAATAAAGTGTGCAATGCCTTTTCAAAGGCTTCATAAAAATTTGACATGTCATGAAAACTTAAACAAGATTATTGTAAAAATGTGCATAAAGCTGTATCTGGGCCACCCGCCCACAAAGAGAAACATTTAAAGGGACTAGAGGCAAGACTAAGAAATGAGACTCGCAAGTGTCATGACTGCAGGTAACTGCTGCCACCAGCGAAGCCAGTACGGGAACACAAACTGAAGCTATAACATTGTTTACTACGCTGCTAGTCTTTTTCTTCGTAGTTCCACTTTTTAGTTTCTTTCAGTTGATCTGGATCGTTTGCTGACGGCAGAAGAATCCATAACTATCAGTGTTTGAATCCACCGCAACCGTCTCCTTCCTGTATCAAAACTGTCGGGGACACATATGCAGCGTCAATGACGTCACATCTGCAGCACAGCACGGGAAATTCACCACCGAATCACAGTGCATCATGCAGCAAACAGGACGTTCAAGGCAACGGAGAGAGACGTGGGTGGAAACGTTCTTTAAGGTTTTAGCGCTTCATCACCCATTAGCATTAAAAACTGGACATGCTTGTTTAGTCAGTCATCAGTCAGTCAGTCATTTTCTGTACCGCTTATCCAGTTCAGGGTCGCGGGAGCCTATCCCAGCTATTATCAGCTAGCTGGGATAGGCATGACATGCATGTCTTTGGACTGTGGGAGGAAGCCGGAGTACCCAGAGAGAACCCACGCATACACGGGGAGAACATGCAAACTCCACACAGGAAGGCCACGGTTGGAATTGTTCAACCCCCCTCCCCAGCCGGGAATTGAACCAGTGACCTTCTTACTGTGAGGCTGCGGTGCTAACCACCACACCACCGTTCAGCCGACATGCTTGTTTATTCTTTCACAATTCCTGCCTCTAGTCCCTTTAACTGATGAATAATGGGCTAGACTTTATGATCCAGATGATTGGAGTTCTGGATAGTCGGTGGATGCTACCACACTCTTACAAGGCTGCCACACCAGCAAGATGCTGGAGGAGTGATGTTTGGGGCTGGAATAACAGACTGTGAGACGGTAGGACCCTTTAGGACGTCTGAAGGTGTCAAAATGACCTCTGCTAAATCCATTAAGTTCTGCACTGACCATTTCCTGTCATGTTTTAAAAGAAAGACTTCTGCAGTAAAGACAACTCTCTGCCTGTGTCCAAATTTACGTCTGTCCAAGGCCGGATCTGAAGACCACTTATATCACAGCGATACTTTCAAGGCTGTCCAGATTCAAGACTCCTTCAAATGCAGCCTACATATGTTGTCTTATTTCCACAGATTTTAAGGATGCTGCAATGTATCCCAATCCTTTACCAAGATGCATTGAAAGCCAAATGGGACATTCTACAGCAGAGGTGTCTAAATTTAAGACATTTTCATTTTCTTAACTACAGAGGGGGAAAAAAAGTATTAAACACGTCAACATTTTTCTCAGAAAATATATTTCCAGTAGAGCTATTGACATGAAATTTTCATCAGATGTCAGCAACAACCCAAGTAATGCACACATACAAAGAAAGGCTAACACATATGTAATTAAATTAAGTTATGAGTAATATAGTGAAATGACAGGGAATAAGTATTGGATTCATGAAGAAATGGAGACAAAAAGATGTGAAAGCCAAGAAAGCAGCTGGAGTCTGTCAGTATTTAGAAAGTAATCCTGTCCCCTATCAGTGCAAAGTAATATCAGCTGCTTTAGTCCTGATTGATGCCTTGAAAAAGGTTTTTCATCATTAAGGTGTCAGACAAGAAGCATTGCATGATGGGTAAAAGCAAAGAGCTGTCTAAAGACCTACGCAACCTTATTATTGCAAACAGACTGAAGGCATTGGTTCCAGGTGCATTTGTAAACTTCTGAAAGTTCCAGTGAGCACCATTGGGACCATCATCCGGAAGTGGAAAGAACACGGCATGGTCATAAAGCGGCCACGGCCAGATGCTCCTCACAAGATTTCAGACAGAGGAGTCAGAACAATCATCAGAAAGGTTCTCCAACAGCCCAGGACCACTCGTGGAGAGCTTCAGAAAGACCTGGAACCAGCAGCTACAGTTGTTTCAGAGAAAACAAGAAGGAACGCACTCAACCGCCATGGTCTTCATGCACGCACACCACGCAAGACTCCATTTCTGAAGAAGAAGCAGGTTGATGCTGGTTTGAAGTTTGCAACACAATATCTGGACAAAGCCATGACATTCTGGAAAACATAGTCTGGTCAGATGAGACCAGAACTGAACTCTTCTGATGTCATGAGACACAACATGTTTGGAGGAGAAATGGCACCAAAAACACTATAGCAACAGTGAACATCATGGTGGGGGCTGTTTTTCAGCATGTGGTACTGGCAGACTTCATATCATTGAAGCAAGAATGAATGTAGAAAAGTAGAGAGACATTCTGGACCAGAATCTGCTGCATCTGCAGCTGCTGAAGATGAAAAGAGGCTTGATCTTTCAGCAAGATGACCATCCCAACACACAGCCAAGAAACACGAAACTGGTTTAAAAAAAAAAAAAAAAGCTGCTAGAATGACTCAGTTAGTTGAATCCAATTGAAAATCTTTGGAAAGAACTGAAGATCTGAGTTGACAGAAGAACAGACCCGGAACCTTGAAGATTTGAAGGCAGTTTATGTGGAAGAATGGACCAAAATCACACCTGAGTAACATATTCCACTGGTTTCTCCATACAGGAGGCGTCTGGAGGCTGGAACCACCAACAAAGGTATTTGCACTAGGTGCTGAATAAGTTTCAGTAAGAGTATTCAATACTTATTCCCTGTGTCATTGCACTACATTAAACATAACTTCATTTAATGGACATTAATGTTAGGATTTCTTTGTATGTGTGGTTGTTGCTGACAGCTGGTGAAAATTTCATGTCCATAGCTCTACTAGAAATATATTTCTGATAAAGATGTTGACGTGTGCAAACCCCCCCCCCCCCCCCGCTGTATACAGTATGATTTTATTATTATGTACAAGTTAATATTATGGTCTTTAATTTGCTATTGTCTATGAAATGGGCTAAAGTTAACATGAGACTTGAAATCTTGTAAACTTTACAAAATAAATTTACCTGGATTTGATTTCCTCTCAGCCGGTGTAATGAAAAGTTCTGCCGCCTTCTGTAAAACTGCTTTAACTTCTCTAAAATGAGCAGAACAATGGTAAGACGGATATGGGATTGGAGCTCCATTTTGCTTAGGTTTAGTGCTGTTTTAGTTGCTAGGCAACAAGAGATACAGTACCCCGAGGAGGCTAGACTGTTCAAATTTCACAGCCTGTCTCTTCCGGCTTATGCGGTATAGAAGGACACAGCCTGAGTAGACCTGGTAGGATGTGTCCTTTGAAGGACATAACCCCTGAATTTGGGCGTGGCCTCTATCCCATGCTGCAGAATTACCGCTGAATCTTTGGCTGCTACGAGAACAAGTCGTGGTTAGATCACCATCATCCTCGGCCACTTCCCTGCTGAGAGTTTGTGGGGCATCCTAACCCTGTGTTCCCTGTGACGCAAGTAAAATTATTCGTGCGAATGAACTACATGTTAAGTCAATGCACAGACGCGAATAGACGTGCGTTTTCTTGGGGTGGTGCGTTTGATGCAAATTTGCGGTGCGACAAGCCCCAAACACGTGTCTTGTACGCATGAATGTAGCGTTTCACTCTCGTGAATAGAATGTATTTTGGCTGTTTCGCTCAAGTTAAAAAATTTTTACTCTAGCGTTTTATACGTGCGAACAATACGAGCCCCATCATTGAAAATAAATGAGAGGTGATGTGAACGGACCGGTCCTCTGCAGCTAGCTGCTCTCTTCTATAGTAAGAAGAGAAAAGCTCTTTTCACAGATAAAATCACAAAATGCTACACACAAAAGTGGTGGAATAATACCATAAATTTAGGACTGAAAACTCGGTCAGACGAAACCTCATTAACCTGCAGCTGCAGATCTCTGCAGCCGGTGTTTGACAGGATGAAACGTCACTGCACCGACACTCTGCAACGGGAACAGAGAACCTGTAGTTCCTGAAGGAAGATGCAGCTCTGTCCTTGCTACAGAAATAAACTGAGGTTGTTGGTTATCAATATAATTCAATGAGTCTGAGCTCAGACTAGCGTAGTATTCAGTTTGGTCACTAGATGATGCTCCAGGATGAAAGCAGCAGGAAAGCGGTCAGTTACGAGCTGCGTTTAATCAGCTGGTTAAATTCTGAGAGGTGGAGGCGAGGAGACGGCAGAGACTCGCTTTCATTGTAGCTCAGTTGAGCTACAATAGCTAGCTTACTGACAGCAGCCACGTTCTTTCGCTGGAAGTTTAGCCGGAAGCGCTAACTAGCTGCAGCTAGCTTACTCACTGAAGGCAGATGGACAGATGCTCAGCAGCCGTATTACAGCGCCTGTAGTTTGTATCCTGGAGGGATATGCAGCACCGATCCTCCCTCTGGAGATTCTGGTGTCTTTGAGCCGGCATCTTCGGTTCTCAAAACCAAAGTTGAAAGAAGTAAACAGATTAGGAGCTGTGATGGAAAAGCTCCAATAGCTTTCTGGTGTCCACCGCCTTGTCTCCCGGGAGTAGGAAACTAGCACTTTGTTCGGTTAACCATTTTACATTTTCTGTAAAATGTAAAATGAGGTGACATTTTCTGTCACCTCAACAGACATTTGGTCATTTATGCCTTGTTTAAGATTAACTATTGCATCTAATTTAGACTTTTCATAAAACACGGGTCAAATCTGAATACAGGTAGTCCCATGTTCGGTAAGTAGTATTAACTGGATGAATTACAGTAACACTGGGTGATATGAAAGGTGAAATCCTGGTTCACCATAGGAAATGGGCCACATGAGGTGGTACACGTCATTAGCTGAATCTGGAAGTGAAAACTTGTTATGTGTCCATCTCATGTTATCCCCCACTGTGTTTGGGAGGGTTTTTCAGGATTGCATTATGACAGGATTGAAAGCTTTTAATCCCAGATACAGCTGAAGAGACCTTCATCCAGAGCATGGTTTGTTTCCAACTGTGAACGGGGATTGCATGTCTCTGCATACAGACGTTTCCACTGAGAGGGAAATTTGCATGTGACCTAGATTGTGCATGCAATTGTAAGAATTTTCTGTTTTGAAATGACCATATACCTTTTTGTCCCCAAATACTCTGAAGATATATTTTTGTGGTGGCTTTTTTCTGATAGTTTAGATGAAGGTGAAAGCTCATTGTAAAAGATGTGAATAGTCCATCCATCTATCTATCCATCCATCCATCCATCCATCCATCTTGTGGTTCGATGTAGGACGGAGAGGTACAGAAATTCATTCCTACCAGCAGCATCACCCTGAGGAACAAGACTGACTGAGACTTAGTTCATTATTGTTGCACTGTTAGTTTTTATACTTATTATTGTTATGTTATATATGTTATATTTGGGGAAAAAAAAGAAGACAGTCTATTACAACTTTGAATTTCCCTCCTGGGATTAATAAAGTATTTTTGATTTCATTTATACATGACTAAGTTCCTCAGAGTTCCCTTTTCCAGGTTACTACCTCTCACTTGCTTGACATGGGACATTATCAACCCAGCCAAGAATAAAATCTCTCTATGTGGTCCTGGGTCTGCCCACAGGCCTTCTCCGCCTGCAACTCCCCTGAGAGGTTTCCAGAAGGAATCCCAACAAAATGCCTGAACCACCTTAACTCATTCCCTATGATGTGGAGGAGTGGAAGCTCTCCCGATGCCCTTATAGATGACCATGTAATTCCAGAAACACTGGGAAGCAGAGTAAAATGTAGTGGGGTTAGGAGCCTTAAAGACCCACAACGTAACTTTTCCACCTTAAAAATCTGTGGTTCTGACTCATTTTGATGTCACACCAACATTCATTATGCGCTGAGAAACCGCAATTTGCAACTCTTTCCACCCCGGACGCGGCCTGACGTTGCAGCTGAGTATTGGTTGTGCACCACATCATGTGCTAGGAAAGGGATCTGTAACACAGCGGGTGTTTTGAATGCATCATGTCAGATTCAGCAAAGACACACAAGGAAACATCACTGGAGGAAGAGAGGAAAAGAAAGAGAGGAAGGGATCGAAAAAGAGTGAAGATAAGACTGTTACTGGCTAGAGGGAATCATTGTACAGGTTGTACAATCATTGTACAATCATTGTGCTGCAAGCTCATGAAGATGATGAAGTTTAGCTGTTTGAAGGGAGGAGGGGGGGGGGGGGGGGGTTGTCACTGAGAAACTGCAAAAGCTCTGTAGTGTGTCTTTAAAGTATTCACAATTACATGTTGAGGAACATTTTTCTGAAATTGTTTCACACAGTTTTTGTGACAGTTTGTCTCAGATGAGTGGACATCTGCAGATTCCCACATCTGAGACACTGCCAACACAGCGTCCCAACTTTTTCAAATTGAGGTTATAGATTGCTTAATACAGTATATTTCTTATTTCACATTACAACTCCACTCTTTGTAACAGTCTTTCACTGTTAAATGTCTCCATCACAAAGGGTACATACCAGTCCACATGCTGTGTTATGCTCTCACTCAGCAACAAGACCCCAAGATACATCTTCACTTGCGGCAGTATGTCAGTCCTTATCTAGATTTAATAATAAACCCTTCGTTTGATTAAGGATCATGGTCTCTGATTTGGAGGTACTATCTCTAATCCCAGCTGCTTAGTCTCCACATTTCAAACTGTCTTTGTGCAAAATTGAAGTCTACTTTTGATAAGGATAATAGGACCATCTGAAAAAAACAAAGATGCAATCCCAAGCTAACCAAAGTGGAAGCAACCTGTACCTTTGCGTAGAAATTCTATCCACAAAGGTTATGAACGTAATGGGTAACAAAGGTATTCTTGGAGGAGTCCAGCACCTCCTGCTGCAAGCTCATCTTTGTTCAACTGTAGCACAGCGATCAAATGGCCCAAGAAAAGAAATGCATGCCTTGGTTATTTTCTGGGACAATCCCTAGCATGGCTGTGCATATGTCATATCCTCTGGTTTTTGACAACAAGCAATGTCTGGAAACAGTTCCATGCCAGACTTTACAGACTTATGGTTCCATCAAATAGACACAAACTGAGGCAAAAACCATATGTGGGTATTTAATCCATCCATGTTTGAAGACATGCCCTTAGATAGAAAACACTGCAGTGGTGGGCCATGAAAGTAAAAACTTTTCCAGAGCATAATTAATGCCTGGAAACTGTAATTCTCCATGAAACACTAACTAAGAGTCAAACATCCTATTCTGACTGCAGCTAAAGTAGTAACTGCTAGTCCACTTGTGCACAGCTAGATTTCTGTTTGAAATCAATCACTGCCCTCAAACTGAGAGTAACACACACACACATCCCTCCTTTCACATCAAAGGTGAGTCTGTGTTTTCTGTGTTGTGTAAGCCTGTTCTTATTCTGTACACTTGACCTTCTGGCACCAAGGCCCAGTTATGGCTGATAGAGACAACAAACAAGAGTGATCTCTATCTCCCAGATCATTACGCAACCAGCGCTGAGGAAAGCACAGTACAGAAATAGCCAGAGGGCAAGGTGGACGGCCTGTCGTCAGAGCTCATCTTTCATACAGCGTGTACACCTGCATGCTGACAAACACTCACGTACACACACATGCGAATAATGCATCATACACAGGCTTGCAAGTACTCCTGGGGTTGTTCACTTACAGTAGTTTCATGGACTTGAAGTACATCAGATGCTGATGCTGCAGGTAAAATCTTCATCTGCAAATTTGAACTCATCTGGAAGGTATAAAATCCCAAAACCTTGAGGCTTATGCAGAAAGTACACAGAGCCAAGCTCAAAGCAAGGCCTAAAAAAGCTGACCTTTTGGAGAAAATGTTTTATTCAGCAACACAGCCTCACTGAAGCTAACTAGCATGCAGGGATTTTGTTTAAAGGATATGGGTTACTTACCACTTGGCTCTATTTTAACTACACTGGTGATTTGTACTTTTAATAATAATATTTCTTGCAGTAGTAACATGTAGTTACTTTTGGCCAAGGAAGCAGATGTAAGGGTGAAATTCTGGTAATTTATTGAGGACATCTCAATGACTTAAATGTGAACTTGGAGCTCAAGCTAGAAAACAGTTGGAAGACTTTCTTGGTTTGGCTGTTGGTAAAAGTGGTGTTCCCCTCCAATGGCCCTGGCTCTGAACATGTACTTAAAGTTTTGGAAAGAAAAAGCACACCGAGGGAGCCAAGAGCAACAGACCATCTTGGATCAGCCCACACCTACTGCAGTTACTTAAGCTGAGCGTACACAGGTCGGTCGTCCACACTGATCACAAACAGTTTGTTTTTGACAAACGTATGATCATTTCTTTGTTACGTTTTCTCACTGGATCTCAGATATACTGGTTTGGAGCAAAGTTGCCCAAATCGAGAGAAGCAAAGTCTGCCTGCTGCAAGAAAATAAGACCAAACTCCAATTAGGGCTATCCTTTTATTACATGTCTGTGCAGACATCAGCAAGTAGCACCATTCTGTTCGGAGTTATTCATTTGTTTATTAGGCACTGCCAGTGGCTGGCCAGTAACCAACCATCAAAGACTTTGCCCCAATACCACAGAGCCATCACTAAAATAAAGCTGAGTTTCTTATTTCTCCCCCTTTCTTTCTCTCTCTCTCTCTCTCTCACCGCCATCTCTCATTCCTCCCCTCAGGGTTCGTCTATGAAATTAAAATAAAATGAACGAAGCTCCCTTTGAAGAATGGACAGATAGAGAGAGGGCTAAAACGACAGAATGAGAAAGAGACAAGAGGGAGGAGTAAGCAGTTGGGGGCCTTGTGAAGAAAGGGTGAGCAAGGGCCAGAGTTGGAGAGGGAGAAATTTGAGGGGCTGGGGGGCAAGCAATGCGAGTGCAATTAAAAGTGCACACACCGGCAAAAATCTGGGTGCTTTCAATGCAGAGTAGCCGCAGACCTCTTCAGGGAACTCATCACACTGAAGCCGTTTGTTTGAAGATGTGGTAGGCTCAGCTAACTGATGGTTTATAACAGTCCAGGAGGTGCTGCAGCTCTCTATTAGGCCTCTTTGAACCCTCTGCATTCCTTTTTCTCCCTTCTTTCTTCTTTGCTTGATCCATTACTTAATAGTTGGCACTGGCCAAGTGTTGAGATTAGTGGGTCAATTTAAACCATGTTTGAATTGATTTTTGACTTTTTGAAAACTATTATACTTTCAGCAACAAAACAAGTAATGAGTCCTAAAACTTCTGGGACCGTGCTTTGATCAGATTACCAGGGTTTTGGGCTGGGATGGAAGTGACTTTGAGACAAACTGAATCCAGAGAGGTTGGCTGGAATTTACGTTGTCATTGAAAGATTCCAATAGTAATGGCTTTTCAATTTAACTAACCCTTATTTTCAGTCAACGAGTACACTTAAATCCCTTTCACATGCCTTTTCAAGCGGCTATACTTGTTGACCCCTCTTTCCTGTCCCCTCCACCCCCAGCCAGTTGGCACAGATGGCCGCCCTTCCTGAGTCTGGTTTTGCTGGATGTTTTTTCTTTCCTTTAAAAGAAGCTATTTTCCTCTCTGCAGTCACCAACCATGCCATACAGAATCAAAGACAAAATGTGAGGCAATCTGTTGACTTTTGTGTATCATCTTTTTAGAGTTATTTGCTATTTTTATTCTGAGAGGGGTTTGGTTTTTCTTTCAGCATGAGGAGTGTTTTTATAAGCATCCTTAAGATCCCCAAAAGCAGACCCTCAACCTAAGTGTGGACAGTTGGGAGCTTCCAATAGGATACAGTTATGTGAAAAAGTGTTTGCCTCTTTCCTGATTTCTTATTTTTTTGCACGTTTGTCACACTTAAATGTTTCAGATCATCAAACAAATGAGATAAGACAAGTAAACACAAAATCCAAACTTAAATGTCCCTGTGTGAAAAAGTGATCTTCCCCTAAACCTAATAACTGGTTGTTCCACCTTAGCAGCAACAACTGCATCAAGCGTTTGTGATAACTGGCAGTGAGTCTTCTACAGCGCTGTGGAGGAATTTTGTTCCACTCATCTTTGCAGGATTGTTGCAATTCAGCCACATTGGAGGCTTTTCCAGCATGAACCGCCTTTTTAAGGTCATGCCACAGCATCTCAATCAGTGTTAATTTTGACAGCAAATTTTGAGTTAGTTTTCTTCATGGTCTTTTGACTAAAGTGTTGTTTAGTTTTAGTCACAATTACTTCGTCTTAAATCAATTAGCTTTAGTCGACAAAAATATAATATTATTGTCGCCTAGTTGATTCAGTTGACTAAAATATGGGGTTAGAGTTTGAATGTATAACGCATCCACAAACACAGATTTTGCTTATTTAAAAGAAAAAGCACATTTTCTTTGCCTTGCTGAAGTAGGAGTTGTGAAGAGGAAAGAAAAAAACTTTTTAAATGAACAATGGCTATTATTCTAAGGTGCCAGACTGACTGTTGTTTTATTTAATTTATGTATATATACATACATACATACACACATGTATGTATGTATGTATGTATATACATACATACATACATGCATACATACATAAATGCATACATAGTCACAGTGTCTGAAATTAACTTTTTGACCAAGTTGGCCGGTAAATGAAAAAGTCCACTGGCCAAGTATATTTTTCACCGGCCAAAATATGAAACTATTTTACACACATATATCTTCAGGTAAGTTATTTCTATACTACAGTTTTACGTTAAATGCAAACTGATAAGAAATTACAGCAAAATTAAAACAACAGGAACAAGAAAAAAATGTTTATATTTAATAAATTGGTCATTTCTGAATTTATTATTTAAACTATTCAGACTCTTCACTCTCTACTTAGTGTTTAAATGGATAATTCAAAGTGAAGTTGATGATAATAATAATAATAATACTGTAATAAAGAATCAAACTTGATAATAAAGTGATAAGTTTGCATCCATCTTTTTCAGGCTGTATTCTGCTCAGTGCAACAGTGACTGTTGGAGGTCTCTTAACAGGAACAAGCCAGTCTAAAGAAGGTGGATTAGAACATGAATTTGCTGCTTAGATCAGCTGAACAGACCATAATTTCAGCCTGGGTTATTTGAGGAGTTATTTTAATTGGTGGTTATCTAATTATTCTGGTTACTGAACTTCAGTAAAGTCCGCACATCAACGTCATGTATGGCGTTGTAACAGCACGCCGTCGGTTCTGAGCGGATCCGAGTCTGAACTCCGCCCACCCGACTCATTACTCCGTCGCCCGGGCAGTAAATGGAGCAGACCCTGTCATAATGTCTTATGACGCCTCCACAGCACCACTTCTCTCTGAACCTTCTGGGTGGCTGTACGTCCTGCTGGTTTATCTTCCCGTTCTTTCCTTTGGAAGGCTGCCTCCTGCTAACACTCAACATGTTCGCGCTACTTAACCAGCCTGAGCTAAACGCTAGTTGTTAGTAACGGTTAGTGAACAACCGATATATCGGCCGGCCGATATATCGGGCCGATATTTGCGTTTTTTCCCGAAATCGATATCGGCCGAAATTGGGCCGATATTTTTTTCCCATCATGTTTACAGACAGGCATCTGCCTCCGGCAGCTTTCTGCTGTAACTGTGAGACACTTCTGTCGATGAGCAGCAAGCTTTTGTTTTGTTTTTTTACTGGTACCGGTATCGGCCTAAGTCGCGGGCAGTATCGATCCCCCGTCATGATTTAACGGCAGCCGCCACACGCAGCTTTCTGTTGACTTGACTGTCGCCGCTGTCCATGCAGCTCCTCCCCCCTCCCCTTCACAGAGAGAAGCCTGGAGCATCATCTGCACTCCAAGTTATTAATCTTTAAAAACGTATTGTAGCTGTTTACTTCGTTGAAATATCGCCATGCGCTTTGGAAACACAAAGTTTGTGGTTCAGAATAGGAAACAGAAAAGCCGAGTGCTTCGTCTTTTAAAACTAACCAACTCGTAATGTCGTAGCTGGATTTGGTAGCAGGCTGCGTTTAGCTTCTAAACATGAGTCATAAACGGATGCAGAATAAGCAACAATAATTCAGTTCTGTGCTGCTGCTGCTTGTTGGACTTTAGTGACCCGGTATGAGTTTGTCACGTAGAGATTCGCTGCAGACGCTCCGTGTTGTCACCTCGGTTAACGTGCTGCACTCCCCCCGCAGAGTGAGGGTGTGACATCGGCTTCAACAGAAAGGTCCGTTTAAAAACAAAACAAAAAAACTTTCTAAACATATCTTAATTGTTTACTTCGCTGAAATATCGCCAAACAATTTGGAAACATAAAGTTTGTGGTTCAGAATATGAAACCAGCTTTGTAAACAGGCAGCAATAAGCCAAATTTAAATTTGTATATACAGTAGCTGTTACACGCTCTTGCATATAATGCACAATTCTTACACGTTGTTCTTGGTTGCTGTTAATCCTTTATCTCTGGAGAGCCATTTTGTAAAAGATTTTGTAAGTTAAGTGTACCTTTATTAATATGCTTGTATGTTTTTTAAATAAATACTTGAAAAGTTACTTGAAAAATCTTGTTTCATTCGTTTGAAAGTAGACTACTTCAGAATGTCTTACCTGACATACACAACAGGTTGATTCACATTTTTTTCTAACAAATTATTTTCAAAAATTAAAGCTCCAGGGGCCTTACTGTCCTGTAATATGTGACCTAAGATTGCTGTTACATGCTGAGATCACGTGTTTTGTTTGTTTTTGGGGTTTTTGCATGTGTTAAATGAATTATTCTATTTGGGAAAAAACAAAGACCTAATATATTTTTTTATTGTCATTGTGTCAATTTTAGTATGTTAATTGAAGAAACAACAGCATATCGGCCACAAATATCGGCCTAAATATATCGGCCTCCAATATCGGCTATCGGCCCAGGCTGTTGAAAAAATATCGGTATCGGTATCGGCTCTAAAAAATCAATATCAGTCGTTCACTAGTAACGTTAGTAATGGGTGGTCCTCTTGTGTCATAAGTGCGTGTTTGTGTATATTGTGTTATTGCCCGACTTTACACCAGAGCAGCTTAAAGGAGAAATCCACAATATGAAGATTTAAAAATATAAATAATTTGGAGGAATAAAGACTAAGGTTAAAGTGCTGATGACACGTTTTTGTCATTTTTTGACATTTTTTATAGACCAAAACGTCCTTCATGATGATCTATGTAACAGAAACAAGCGCAGCTGCATAGATGAGTTATGAGAAAACATCGCTGCTTTTTCAGCACATCTGAGTAAATTATGGACATTACCCACTCAAGGCACTTGGATTACATTGGACGAGCAGTATGGAGGAATATTGACAAGTTTTTGTGGACTTTTATAGATCTTTTTTGTTTTGAGCGCTGGTCACCTCCATTATATGAAAGTCGGTGGATAACAAAAAACCCCCGGATCTCCGGCTGCACTTGAGATATTAAAAAAGTTTTCCAGAGTCTTGCTCAGCATGAGGGTGAGTAGAAAATGAAGGAACATCATTCTGTGGGTGTACTATTCCTTTAATAAGTATGCATGTTGTTACTTCTGTCCAAGTAAAGCCTGTATCAGTTCTGCTTTAAGATTAAATGTAGAACAGACCACAAAGAATCTGCATTACTGTACCTATGAAACGAAAAGGATAACAAGCCTGCTTTAAAAGGATTTCAAAGCATTGTGTGAGAATAGCAAACATCTTTCACATGGTTTAGGCAGATATTCAGGGTAGGAGGTTCCCTCTCACAGTCATGTCAACAACTATGACCATCCTAATAATGCACAACGTGACTTTATGTCCAATAATTATATTGTTTTATGAGCGTAAACTGTGCACTGACGATTCATAAAGCTGCTGTGTTTCTTCTCCTTTTTACACAGCTTGACCGCTTTTCCAGGGATACACCCTCCTGTTGGTGCCTCGAGTTGCTGCACTACTTTGGATTCAGGCCTTGCAGCTCTGTACTGCAGGTTTGAGTTTGTTGAGAAGAGAGTCATTGAGAGAGAGTCATTAACAGTGACACTCTTATAGTTTGGATGACATTTCATTTTGGAAAGAAGTGAAAATATTTCTTGACTCTACAACTCTTGTGTCATTTTGTGAACAGCCATAAAAAGAAAAAAAGAACAAACTTCCAAGACAAAAAAAAAAAAAAGAGTCCAAAATCCAACTAATAGGTAAGGTGGTGCAGAACAGATTCCAAGACGTAGCAGCCAAAAGCCTTTTAAGGCCTTTTCAGATAGGACGCGTTTTTTGCGGGGTTCACCGCAGGGTAGGGCGCAGAGTCGGCGAAAGAGCTCAGCGGCAGCGAGCACGTCAGGCACGCGTTGCTAAGCGACAGACCAGGAAGTGTTTTCTCCCCGGCACGCTTCGTTGTGAGAGATGTACCCCCCCCCCCCATCGTCACAGCAAAGAGCTTTTCTCCAGAGCAGGAGAAGAAGATCAGCAGCAGATAAAAGAGTGGGCGTCCACCTGATCCTGATAACAACGCAGAACTTGGGGGGGTTCAGGTTCGTCTGGGAGCTGCATTCTTTCACACAGACCGCTTGCCGGTTTACTTCAGGCTGAACAAGGACCACTTTTTTCCCTGAACTGGCCTCTCCTATTGGACGCGCTAGGATGTCGTCACAGCGCGCTGCGCCCGAATTGAAAAATTTTCAATTCAAGCGCAGCGGCGTGAGCGCCACCGCGGCGGCATGCGCCCACCTTACGCGCCGCGGAGCTCCGCAGCATGGCGGAACGCGCTGCCGCGGCGGTACCACATGCACAGCGAATGGGTTTGCCGCCGTCCTCCTGCGCTTGCCGCGTTCTATCTGAAAGGGCCTTTAGACAACTCCAGGCTCCATGTCTGTGCAGATCCACAGTATCATGTCTGACATACATTTTTCTGGTACTTAAAGAAACACTCCTGATCATTGGCAGATTTTCTCAGCAAATTACTCCATAACGATGGCTAACTCAGTAATCTTGCATTATACCTGCACTGTGAGCCCTCTCCAGTCAGTAAAAGTCAGTCTGATGTTTTCCATTGCTCTGTCCCATCCTCTATTTGTTGTCTTTGCTTCCTCCATTCCTTCCTCAGTATTTTTTTGCTTATTACAAGCAAAAAAAAGTCCTTATAAGCTGTTCAGTGTGTGTGTCGCAAACAAATGACTTCACAAAACTTTACTATGACGACCACACTCACACTGAAAACGCCTTAGTTGCCATCAAATGCAATGTGAACAAACGTAGTGTGGTGTCGGCCCAATGAGGGCCGGGTAAGTAGGTGCTGGTGTGAAAGGGGCTTTAGAAAGTGGTTGGGGCAGTTCTGGGTGGAGTCTTCCTGGATGAATTTGCATAAGAAAGGCCGAGTTAATCAGGAGTGACAGACCTACGGAGGACTACGGCAAAACATCAGTGGCAGAAAATGGGAGGTCTAGTGTAATATTTTTATTTATTTTATTTTTATTTGCTTATAAAAGTTTTGACATTCAAATATAAGTTTGGGACGGCTCCAGGAATGAACATAATGACCGTGTTTACATGAGAGTTTTATTTCCTCTTTAATTCTGAATAAAAGTTAATTCCATTTTAGGAAGATCATGTAAACCCATTATTCTGAGTGAAACCAGAAATCTGAATAAAACTTAATTCCAAACTAAGTGGTTAGTTTATTTCTCTTTTAATTTAGAATAAAATAATAATTACTCTGTCGTGTTAACCTTTATTCCGTTCTCAGTTAATTCCTGTCGTTCTGAGCATGCTCCTTCCCTTCTCCTGTTGTAATGGCACTTGTAAAAGTGCACGTGAAACAAGCGCTGGACTTGTGCCAGCTGGCGGAAATGAAGAAGCATATTAGTGTCGAGCTGCTGCTACAAAAGTACAGTGAAAGAGAAAATCTGTTATTATGTGGTTTTCATGCTGTAGTCGAAACGAAAAGGAGCAGGGACCGGCGTCTGTGTAGGTAGACGTAAACGGACGTGATTACGTCACACCCTCCCCCTGCCCAATCAGAACTGTTCCCCACCCCCGGATATAAGGCGGAATTAGATCAATGTGTTTTCCATGTAAACCATAATTCAGAATGATCATTTTCATGTAAACACAAAGAATTATTTAATTCAGAATAATTACTTCTGATTTAAAAAAAAAAAAAAAGTTATGTAACCGGGAACAATGAGCATGACTGTGCCATCAAAATGAGTCAGAAATGTACATTTTTAAGCTCAGAAAGTTACAAACTGCTACTATAAAAGAGAAAATAGTAAGATTCACATGGAAGTGGTCACATGGGCGAAAAAACATCCCACTTTGACCTGCTGCACTTGCTGTAAGTCTTTAAAACCACCTTGGACGATTCTTACTACTGTAAGTAATATGTTTCTATGTTTTTCCAACTGCTACTGATCAAAATTGCTCTCAAAAGCAGACGTGATAGTAGTCACATGTTGAGTATGAACACACTTTGTTTCTCTGTTTATAAACAAATCTGTTATTTCAAAGAGCTTTTGCACACTTTAGTGTGCACGTGTGTTTCACAGTATCTATAGCCCATTCTGTCCTTTCTTCACCTTGTGGTGGCTTTAAGAGCCAATGATGGGTCATAGAGCTGACGTGCATGATTGCATCCCTTTCTTCTCTGTTCTGTGCTTTTGGACCAACGCTACACACTTACATGTTAGAACAATGCAATTTTTCATGAAAAATACAGATATTTACACCTACAGGCCATTTTACTAAGTACCAGGGCTCCAGCTATCGATTATTTTTTAATCCTGTAATTTAGTGACTCTTCTGACAATTATCGAGTAATCGGATAAATTGGACATTCTGCAAGCTATTTAAATTTAACGACTTAAATTGATTGTAAAAGCTAGTATTTCTAGCTTTTAGAGTTCTAGAGTGCAGAGTTTGCCCTGAGCGCAGTACTGATGCCCACCCTTGCTTCTTTCCCATAAACTTCAGTGTTGCTTCCACATCTGCTTATTCAAGTCAGTGCATCACTGAAAAAAAAACTTTGGGGGAGTGGATAGCCCAGTGGTAGCGTCATGGACTTGGGCACGGAGGACCTAGGTTCAATTCCCCGACACGACCCCTGGGTGTACCACTGTGGACCCCTGAGCAAGGTCCTTAACCCCCCACCAACCACTCCCCGGGCGCTTTAAGTAGCAGCCCACTGCTCTCTGATACTCACAGTACAGAGATGGGTAAAATGCAGAGCCCTAAAAATATACTAAATGGCGTAGTTTCAAGTAAATTCTGGACACTACCCACTCAGGGCACTTGGACTACATGGGACAAGCAGTACGGAGGAATATTGACAATTTTTTGCAGACTTTTATGGACCCTGGTGAACTCCATTGGGGGGAAACGAGAAGTCGTTCTGATCTCCGGCTGCATTTGACATATTAAAAAAGTGGTCCAGAGTCTTGCTCACCATCAGGGTAAGTGGAAAATAAAGTTAAATCATTCTGAGGGTGAACTATTCCTTTAATGTTACTTCCATGTCTGATTCTGCCGTTCCACCACATCCATGATGAGAATCTCCCATTCCAACTTATCATGATGAGAATCTACTGTTCCATCTCATCACGGCGAGAATCTACCGTTCCACCACATCCATGATGAAAATCTCCCGTTCCACCACATCCATGATGAGAATCTTCCGTTCCACCACATCCATGATGAGAATCTCCCGTTCCAACTTATCATGATGAGAATCTCCCGTTTCATCTCATCATGGCGAGAATCTTCCTTTCCAACTTATCATGATGAGAATCTACTGTTCCATCTCATCATCTCGAGAATCTCCCGTTCCACCACATCCATGATGAAAATCTTCCGTTCCACCACATCCATGATGAGAATCTTCCGTTCCACCACATCCATGATGAAAATCTCCCGTTCCACCACATCCATGATGAAAATCTCCCGTTCCACCACATCCATGATGAGAATCTTCCGTTCCACCACATCCATGATGAGAATCTTCCGTTCCACCACATCCATGATGAGAATCTCCCGTTCCAACTTATCATGATGAGAATCTACTGTTCCATCTCATCATCTCGAGAATCTCCCGTTCCACCACATCCATGATGAAAATCTCCCGTTCCACCACATCCATGATGAGAATCTTCCGTTCCACCACATCCATGATGAGAATCTTCCGTTCCACCACATCCATGACGAGAATCTCCCGTTCCACCACATCCAAAAATCTTCCGTTCCACCACATCCATGATGAGAATCTCCCTTCAACTTATCATGATGAGAATCTCCCGTTTCATCTCATCATGGCGAGAATCTTCCTTTCCAACTTATCATGATGAGAATCTACTGTTCCATCTCATCATCTCGAGAATCTACCGTTCCACCACATCCATGATGAAAATCTTCCGTTCCACCACATCCATGATGAAAATCTTCCGTTCCACCACATCCATGATGAGAATCTCCCGTTCCACCACATCCATGATGAGAATCTCCCGTTCCACCACATCCATGAGAATCTCCCGTTCCATCTCATCTCAAAGCTGCTCTGTTGTTCTGATACCTGGAGACTGTGGAGAACATTGGAGTCAGTGAACTCATGGTCATGTTCCAGAAAGCAGGTGGAGATGGAACGGGAGATTCTCATCATGGATGTGGTGGAATGGAAGATTCTCATCATGGATGTGGTGGAATGGAAGATTCTCATCATGGATGTGGTGGAAGCAGCATCAGAAGATGCTCCACTGTGGTCATAAAGGGATGGACATGGTCAGCAACAATACTCAGGTAGGCTGTGGAGGTTAAATCTATGGGTTTACATTGTAAGCTACATGTTGCTGTGAAAAGAACAAGAAAAGAAGATAAGAAGTAATAGCTGAGAAATAAAGACACTTGAAGGGAGAAAAGAAGATAAAGATATAAAGAAAACTGAGGATTGTTTTGACAAATAGAGAAAGAAAAAAGAAAGTGTAAATGATTGAAAGACAGTAAAGGAATGGAGGGAGGTCATGCAAAGCTGGAGATGACAATGTGTGTGTGAGGTATTAAATAAGAAAAGAGAAGGCAAGTTTATTTGTATAGCACATTTCATGTTCAGGACAATTCAAAGTGATTTACATAAAACATAAGCATTATTGTGGGGTTCAAAAAAAAAAAAAGAACAAAAAATTAGAAGCATGATCTAAAATAAAAAACATTAAAAACATTTAAGATTAAAAATAGAGAATATAGAGTCGTGCAGATTTTAACTTTTGAGTAAAATCTACATAAATGCAGCTGAGAACAGGTGGGTCTTCAACCTGCATTTAAATAAACTAAGTGTTTCAGCTGATCTGAGACTTTCTGGGAGTTTGTTCCAGACATGTGGAGCATAGAAGCTGAACCCAGCTTCTCCAGGTCTGGTTCTGACTCTGGAACTGATAAAAGACCGGATCAATTCAACTACACAAATAAAGTTGAATTAAATTGAATTGAATTCAGATGACCTGAGGGTTTTAGTAGGTTCATACTGGGTCAGGAGGTCCTGAACCATTCAGAGATTTATAGACCAGCAGCGGGACTTTAAAGTCTATTCTCTGACGGACAAGCAGCCAGTGTAAGGACCTCAGAAGGGAGGAAAAGTTGTTTAGCTAAAACTAAAATCCAAAAAGAGGGACAAGAACTATATCTGGGGATATAAAGAAGAAAAAAGGAGGAACAAGGAGTTGCATGTGAAAGAGGAAAATTAGTGCATGCTTTATTTCTGCCACTACGATAAGATAAAAGATGGTCAGGCTCAGCTGTGGACCGTCACCAAGTTGGCGTGGCAGAGCTGGGTCTGAGAGGACGACTCAACAGGCCATTAGTGCTCCATAAATGATAATTTATGCATCCACATAGAAATCCAGCCACCAGAGCTCCATCACCTGCTCCTTCAGAGTGTCTTCTGCCACTAATTACAGGGTCAAAAAAGCAATTTGTACCATCAGAGAACAGTCTCCGTTCTTTCCCACATTCTCCTCTTCGTGTCACTCTGATACACACACACACACACACACACACACGCACACACACACACACACACTGAAAGAAAACAAATGCACATAAACACCTCACACATTATGCAAAGGCACCAGCTGCTGGTAACACCTCCCCAACAGGCTGGCAAGAAGGTGAAGAGAGAAATAGTGGTGGAGTTAGGAGGTGGTGCTGGGGTGGGATCATGGATGATGGTGTTGGAAAAGGGAGGGGAGTGAGAGTGATGGAGAGGAGAGCAGGCGTGATGAAGGTCGTCATGTTCCTTCATTACAGTAGCATCATTCGGACATCGGCCCTTCTCCATTTGAAGACTTTTCGTGCATCTTTTATTAATTCACCAACTTCTAAAGGAAGAACGAAGGGGTGAAAGAGGGAAGCAACACTCGAGTCACTGCAGCAGAGACTGAGGTTACTCCACACATTTGTGCTGGATGGATGATGTGGTGAGAGAAGAGGTTAACACGCACACACACGCTTTGCCGAACAAGATTTGTGTTTGCGTGCTCTCCGCTGCTTTGTACATGGTGTATGGGACAGGCCAGTGCTTTCAAAGGCATGTCAACTGGACACATTAACTCATAAAATACCCCCCTCACCATGAAATATGCAGCACTAGGCCACGAGGATGGAAGTTGACTATCCATAATTGATGTAAATGAGGAGTTCTCCCATGGCAAACACTGTGCAAATCTGTCCCTCTGTGTGTGTGTGTGTGTGTGTGTTGCATAAAAAACAGTTATGGGCTGAATTTTAAGCTGCCAGTCGTAAGGTCGTATCTTGTGCCATGGTGTACCCATACTTCGGAAGACTTGCAGTGCAGCAAAGAACACAACCACGACGACACAACTGCCCGTGTGGCGCAGAGTTGTGAGTATCTAACATGAAGGTGCAACAAGGAGAAACGTAGGAAGCAGAGACAGACGGAGTGATCTCATCGAGGTGGAATTTTCATCTTGACATGCACAAATTGAAATCTTCCATACTGACCTTGCATGAATTGATAACATCCTGGCATTTTAATAATGGATGCCCCTTCCCCAACATCCCCTCCGACCCGCTTCTTTTTCCCCGTTCCCATGTCTGCAGAGTAGCTGGTTGTTTCACTTGGCTGGCCTGCAAGTAGGATTAATATTTTAAAGAGCGTAACCGCCATCTCTTTCTCCATCAGCATCTGACATGCAAACGAACAAGACGATCGCATTCACACAGGATAAGTGAGGTGAGGATGATAGTGCCTTACTAATGAGCCGATGCTCCCCCTTCCTTTCATGACTCTGTGTTTGCCGGTATTCAAGTTTTAATGTGGCACTATATAAACTGTGTTGACGGTGGAAAAGTATTTCTGATTGAAGGAACAGTCCAGTTTGATTTAGAGCATTGGGGAGTTTTTGTCAAACTAAGCATCAGAATGAGGATTTAAAGGATAAGTTTCTTTTTTTTTCAACCTGGACCTTATTTCTAAGAGTATTTACGTGCATTTACTCACCGGTAAAGTTTCTGCATCACTTTGAGTCCTTCGGAGGATATAACTTGATTCACCCTTTGGTGTACATCCAGTAATAATGGCGAGATGGGGCAGCGACTATATCAGACATTATCTGCAGCAAAACAACTGTATTTCATCAATGCTTTAAGTAGAATGAACAAATGAATGAGTACTATTGTCCCATGAGTTCAGAGTTTCGCAAGTTGTGTTTTTGTTCTTGTCTGGGTAGCAGCTGCTCTTCTCAGCTGAACTACGGAAGCGCGCATTGTGAAAGCGCGGCCCCAAAAAGTGTCTAGAACTACCTGATAACTAAAGAAGCTGAATCTGAACTCACAGGACTCACTCGTTTTTTTTTTTTTTTCATTCTGCTTAAAGTATTGGCGAAAATCAAGGAGTTTTATTGCAGATAATGTCTTATATAGTCGCTGCGCCGTCTCCGCCATTATCACTGGATGTACACTGAAGTGTGAATCAAGTTATATCTTCCAAAGGACTCAAAGTAATGCAGAAACTTTACCGGTGAGTAAATGCACATATATACTCCTAGAAATAAGGTCCAGGTTGAAAAAAAAAAGAAACTTATCCTTTAAGTGACTTTGAACGTGGCATGGTTGTTGGTCTGAGCATCTACTTGGATTTTCACACACAACCATCTCTCTGGGGTTTCCAGAGAGTGGTCTGAAGAAGAGAAAATATCGAAAGAGAACCAGAAACTGAGGCTACATTTCACACAGACTCACCAGAACTGGACAATAGAAGATGGAGAAACGTTGCTGGTCTGATGAGTCTCCATTTCAGCTCCACATTCAGATGCTCGGCTCAGAATCTGCTGGAAGCATCATGAAAGCATGGATCCATCCTGCTTAGGATCAAGGCTTTCCGGCTGCAGCTGGTGGAATGGTGGTGGTGGGGGTTTTCTTGGCCCAGTTTGGGCCCCTTAGTACCAACGTGGCGGTTTAACCTCCACAGCCTACCTGAGTATTGTTGCTGACCATGTCCATCCCTTTATGACCACAGTGGAGCATCTTCTGATGCTACTTCCAGCAGGATGATGCACCATGTCACAAAGATGACATCATCTCCAACTGAATCCATGGCAACAAGAATAAAGTTGAAGGAAAAAAAAGCATTCAACCTGGTACTGGCAAGGTGGACCTGATAAACTGGTCAGTGCGAGTAAAAATGACACAAGAACAGGTATATAAGAACATTAGTTTTGTTTGAACAATTGTCATTAAGTTTTGTTGAGGTATTTTTATAATTTTGCACGAGGAATGAATATTCCATCATTTATTATTCAGCTTTAGTGTTGGTATTGATATCGCTTATCAGCTACATGAGTTTTAAAATATCGGCATATCGGATATCGGTAAAAATTCCAATATTGTGCATCCCTACTCCTGACCGACTGACTGCTACCTGGTGTCACTAGCAATGAAGTGATGTTTATTGTACATAGTTCAGGATCGCAAATCTGCATGGGGCTTTTATTTTGAAATTTACCTGCTTCCATGTCTGATTTTTTGTCTTTTTGCTGAGAGCTTGACGCTTTCTGGAAGCGTGCTCCGTCAAAAATAGAGACGCTGCGATGAGAAGCTTCTGACTTCTGGTGTATGGCGGCCTAGAGTGAAGTAAACTGGAGGCGGCGCCAAGCACGAAACTGGTGTGCGCCTTTACTGACCAGTAATTCTGTCAGCAACAAAAGGTGTTACATAGACTGAACATATAAAAACAAAAAATGGTGTCGTACATGAAATGAAACGAAATGAAATGAAAAATACTTTATCTATTCCAGAAGGGAAATTCAATACTGTTGTAAGCTTGTACTCTTTTCTTTATTTTTATTTTTTTTTAACAATATAACATATATATGAAATAATATAACAATAATAAGTCAGTCAGTCAGTCTTGTTCTTTAGGGTGATGCTGCTGGTAGGAATGAATTTCTGTACCTCTCCGTCCTACAGCAAACCTGATGCAGCCTCCCACTGAACACACTGTTGATTTGCGCGAGTAGATGTATAATTTACTTGCATTGTCTTACATTTAAGTAGCAAAATGCGATCATTTGGTCACAGTCTGGAGCCCTGGATTGGACCGAATCTTGACTGACCCGGTCCAATCCCCCATCCTGAGCAAATCTAATACAAATGTATTTAAAGTGTTCTCTCTGTCACAAAAGAATTATGGAAGAGTTCATGAATATTTTTCTAAAGGAGAAAACATGCTTATCTGCATAAGAAAGAAGAGTAATTGAACTGCCAATTGTGAAAGATATTTTAGGTGACACAAGATGGTAAAAGATATCTCAAATCCACAGCTACATAAAACACCAGACTCTCACACACTGCGGTTCTTACCCAGCATCAGCCCAGGAAATTTGTCCAGTGTTTCTGATCTCTGTTATGCTACCTCCCAGACCATTCTGCAAATATCTTTTAAAAAGAGATCAAATTCTGATGGAGTGTGTTGACTTTTTAAAGCCTTTATAGAAAAAACTAAGCCGTATAAGTTAAAAGCAGTGATGGAAATTTACTGCAGGCTCAGTAACACTTCAACAAATCACTGTCTCTGAACACAGTTTGCTGAACCATCTGTATCAGACAGGGGGACTGAACGGTGGTCTGGTGGTTAGCACTGTGGCCTCACAAGAGGGTCAGTAGTTTGAACCTCCGCTGGGGAGGGGTTGGAACAGGCCTTTCTGTGTGGAGTTAGCATGTCCTCCCTGTCTATGCTTGGCTTCTCTCAGAGTTTAGTCTCTTATCGTACATATTTGTCCATTCTTGCTGTATGGACAGTTCGGTCTCTCTCCAATTTTGGCATCTGCTTGAGGATCACAAGAGACCTGAGCTAAATAAGTTGCCCTGGCTAACAATGTATTTATGAGGTCACTGTCATGAGTTTTTTTCTTGTATACTTCAGAGTATACAGGAGCTGCTGTTGAAAGTCTGCAAAAGTGGATCAGTGGTCAAAACAGTGATACAGAACATACATCTATGGCTTACTTTGAGGGAAAAATACATGGTCCATCTGTCAGCACTCGCACGACTTGAACCTGTTCTTGAGTCAGATGGTTGTGTCTCCAATTATGTGGGTAGTGGTTCAGTTAGTAAATGGTAAATGGACTGTATTTATATAGAACTTCTCTAATCTTGGTGACCACTGAATGCGCTTTTACACTACAAGCCCCATTCATCCATTCATGCACATACTCATGCATGATATCTTAGCCACCACAGTGTTCCTGGTGTTACTTTAACTCTATCAGGTACAGTCACACTCCAGTGGAGGTATCAGAGGCATTGTTGGGTTCAGCGTTTTACCCAAGGGCACTTAGACATGTGCTGTTGGGAAAGTCAGGGGTCAAACCACTGAACAGCTGAAGTTCCATCAAATTTAAGACGCAAGACCCTTTTCTACCTTAGATTTGAAAAAACAGGACTCTGAAAGTTTTCTGCCTGCTTAAACCTCCAATAAATTGATGTTTATTATAGTTGTTTGTTATTTGTGGTATTAACAGGCAAATGATTGATTCTGCAATGAGATGGGGGCACTGTGGCTCAGAAGGTGAGGTAGGTGACGTTTGAGAAATGGTGGTTCAGTCCCTAACTTCATATGCTGCATTCCATTTACCTCGGAACTGGGAAGTGGGAACTGGGGGGCGTCACACCCGACCAAATTGCGTTCCAGTTTATTGGCTGGAAAATAAGGTAGCAGCCTAGAAAAACAACGCGTTTGCGAAGGCTAATGTTACCAGCCGTTGTTAGCACAACTAGCATTGTAGTTCACATACACCATGAAAAATGTAAAATTACACTACAACAGCTTTCCCTATAAACCAATACTATTTGTATGACTGATATAATGCAACAAAAATTGTAAAGAGTGTAAATAAATATAACCTTACAGGAGCTTCTACAACTGCTAAAACTGTTCAAGGCCATCTTTAAATCTGTATTTGGAGCTGTGAGGAATGTCCAACTTTCCAGGTAGGAAATCGAACTTCGAGGGGCTGTTCCAGTTGAAACTTTCTACTCAGAACTGGGAATTTCTAACTTCTGACTTTCGAGCAGCAATATTTAACATGTTGTTAACATTGGCTAAAATGTATTTAGTGGTGTATAAGTATGAAAAATCACTCCATATGCAAAAAAAAAATTGCACAAATTTGTGAATAGTGAACTAAAGGGGTGGATTGGCAAAAGATAAGTGATGACTTTCTGTATAAAAGAGTACCTCAAAGGTAAAGATGAAAAAAAAAAAAAGCATCTGTAAGGCAATGTCTCCACGGTGCCGAAGCTTGTTCAGGTGTGAAGATGGTGGCGAAAAACCAGGGAAAGGTTTCACCATCTCCACCAAACCGCTGTAGTACTAATACAAGGCTGCGGGTGGCGCTATGATGATTAAAGAGTAAAGGGCTCTTCACATTGAACGCAATTTTCGCTGCGCTCACCAAAACTGTCTGGGTGAGTAAATGAACATATTTCATGCAAGAAAATAGGTCCAGATTGAAAAAAAAGACAAAGTTCCCCCTTAAAGCAGTCATGGAAATCCCTGCATGGGATTAGGAACACCTCTACAATCACTGTATGTGAACGCAGTTAGATGAACGATGTACAAATGCAGGCTAAAAGAAGAAGCCATACATAAACAAGTCCTAGACACACAAGTCTTTTTGGACCAGTTTCTTTAAAGTTGTACTTCCATGGTGATTTCATTTATATTTCTGTGTTCTCCATTATTATTGAATGCATTCTGCATCGTTTCTGTTTAAAAAAAACCTTCTGGTATCTTAGTATCCAGCTGTATTTGTATACTAGAAGAGAGGCTTGTGGTCCAACGGCAGCTTTTCCGGGTCCTTCTCATGAATTTCCGTCTGATTGGCTGCCTCCCATCAGTGTATGAAGGAAGCTCCGCCCTCCACTCTTATTTTGTTACAGACAGGAAATAGAGCCGACAAACAAGTTTGTTCCGCCATGCTAACAAACAGTTAGCTAATTAGCTTCTCAACTCCGAAGCTACAGTAGTGCTGTCTTTACTTCTAGTGTGTAGTGGAGGGTTACCTGCCTTCCAATGGACAGATAGAAACCCCACGTGGGATACGCTATTTGCAATGTGACGTAGGCTGTTCCCGATTCGCTCTTTTCTTCGTATTGTTTCTCTGATGAGAAAGCACAGCCGACTGGGGGGAACGCAACGCTAGCAAGTCAGCATGTGAAAGTAAACAAGAGGAGACCCTCCGTATGTCAGAAGGAGCAAGTTAAACGGGTTTTCAGTGGAACGAAGCCTTTAAAATGGACTGATGAAATAATAATAGAAATAATAAAAAGTCAGATGGTTCAAAAGGTGAAATTATTTTGGGAAATTATGGACACCTTGTTGCCAAGACGGAGGAGGAGAAAAACCATCTCACTTGTTATCAGAGTTAAACAAAAAGAATCTGGATGTCTTATGATGATGCATTAGTACCCATGAATTTGTCAACTCTAAAACATGGAAGTGAACCCTACAATTGTTTAACTCCCATTTCTTAGAGAAGCCCTTGCATATATTAGCGGACGGTCCATTGCAACAGAATGACTCAGCAGTGGAAGACCCTGCCTGCCCTCCAGACTTTACAAACCTTGTGAAAAAAAAGTGGGACTGTTGTGTAGATAGAATTCTTTATCATACAAGAATTGAACAGTGCTTTTTGTCAAAGGTCCAGGAACTAGTCTTGATGATTCATATCTTAAATGGACTGTTGTCAAAGGAAAAATAATCTGTGTTATTTTACTTTCTGTCCCCTGACTCTTGGTTAATAATAGACTGTTTTTACAACTTAATTCCAGTTAAGTTGACACACTAAAATGTAAAGAAAACAAAACAAAACAGTTTGAAACCATTCTCAAACATATACACCAATCAGAAAGTTGTTTTTTTTTCCATTCTGTAGCACCCACTAGGAAATGATACTTTATATCAACTTTTTTAAAAAAAATGCTGTAATCCATTACAGCTAAATTTATTAGTTTTCTCAGACTAAATTTATGATTTGCTTGAAACGATAATTTTGATTTACAGGAAATATTTATTTATCCTCAAAACAAATAAATTGCTTTGATACAAAGTAAAAACATAATCAATAACAAAGAAACTTTTTATTTACTTTGTTACAACATATTTTTTCATCTTAGAATGATACAATCATACAAGTTTAGTTTATTCAGTTAATTCAGTTGAATTACTGATTGAGGACAAAGTAAAATTTTACTTGTATTCAATGCATTACATTTACTGTAGTACCAAGCCTAAGTAGTACTTAAGGTTAGGGATGGGCATATCAATACCTTGGAGTTAGTACTTCGATACCAGCCATACAAAATATCGGAATCGATACTTTTGTGAGTATTGCGATACCGCTGTACATATACAAAACATGCAATTTCTTTCTACTTCTCAGTTTTAGGCAATGAAATGATGAAAGCAGCCAGACTCTAGCTTCTGTATCACATGATGGTGGTAGCCTATCAGATTCTAGCTTCTTTGTGACATGATGATGGTAGCCTATAAGATTCTAGCTTCTTTGTCACATGATGGTGGTAGCCTATCAGATTCTAGCTTCTGTATCACATGATGGTGACAGCCTATCAGATTCTAGCTTCTTTATCACATGATGGTGGTAGCCTATCAGATTCTAGCCTCTGTATCACATGATGGTGGTAGCCTATCAGATTCTAGCTTCTTTGTCACATGATGGTGGTGGCCTATCAGATTCTAGCTTCTGTATCACATGATGGTGGTAGCGTATCAGATTCTAGCTTCTGTATCACATGATGGTGGTAGCCTATCAGATTCTAGCTTCTTTGTCACATGATGGTGGTGGCCTATCAGATTCTAGCTTCTGTATCACATGATGGTGGTAGCCTATCAGATTCTAGCTTCTGTATCACATGATGGTGGTAGCGTATCAGATTCTAGCTTCTGTATCACATGATGGTGGTAGCCTATCAGATTCTAGCTTCTGTATCACATGATGGTGGTAGCCTATCAGATTCTAGCTTCTGTATCACATGATGGTGGTAGCCTATCACATTCTAGATTCTGTGTTACATGATGGTGGTAGCCTATCAGATTCTAGCTTCTTTGTCACATGATGGTGGTAGCCTATCAGATTCTAGCTTCTTTGTCACATGATGGTGGTAGCCTATCAGATTCTAGCTTCTGTATCACATGATGGTGGTAGCCTATCAGATTCTAGCTTCTGCATCACATGATGGTGGTAGCCTATCAGATTCTAGCTTCTGTATCACATGATGGTGGTAGCCTATCAGATTCTAGCTTCTGCATCACATGTTGGTGGTAGCCTATCAGATGTCATGATGATGTTGCTACTGTTAGTAATGATGATGACGATGTTTTATTGTCTTTCAGTGGTTAAATGCAGGTTGTTGTTCATTATGTTTTGGTAAATTTGTAATATTTCTATTACATTTTCTGTTTTAACATTTCCACTTAATAAATTTGATTAATTTAGTGAGTATATATTATGTTATTTGATAACTGAAAGACATTTTTAATCTATTTTTGTTTAATTTTATCTTCACTATAATTTATTATTGTTTTAAAAATGTTTCTTTCCAGTACTTCTGTTTTCGGGTTTTACTTAGCCTATGTCTAATATTGACCTTAAATTCACAATATTGATGTAAAATGTACAATCGTGATTTTCTCTTAAAGGAGCTGTATCATGCTTTTCAAATGTTCCAAAAGTCAAATATAGGCATTTATAAGCTAGATATGTTCCCATCGTTACTATAGAAACTAATTTGGTGTTAAATATTAGTTTTTCTATGCGTCTAATTTCCAACACGGAAGTAAGATGGCTGACTGTACTGAACCGCGGAGCTCTCGACCAATTGCAGCATGTTTTACGCCCATTTCATGACGTCGCCCCGGAAGAGACACTTATTCTGAAGGGTCACAGAATTGTCTGTAGCACCGGCACCGGCAGCTCTCATGTGGATGTTAGTTAGTGATGGAGAAACTGAAGCTTTCCGAACCACTGAATCAATATGAAGCAATTGTCTTCAAATGGTTCTGTGTTATGAAGCATTCAACACAATACAATATAGTGACATCTGCTGGTCAACTTTTAACATAGCAGCAGCCAGCTGCATGGATTGATGAGGGGCAATGTGTCATGAAACAGTAACAATTATTTGTAACTTGTTTTATGTTCATTTTCAAATCTGGCTGCATTATGAAAGATTTTCATAGCTGTGTCATAGCTTGAGCTCCAGCTGAAAATATTTCATACAACAGATGGTGTTGTTTTAGAAAGATTTGATGAAGACATCATGGAAAGTATTGCCATGATGAATTTATATAAAGAACCCCCCCCCTTAAAAAAAATACTTTTGAGATTCTTGTGGGAGTCATGCATTTTTATTTAAGAACAAGATCATTTCAGCAGTCGTAGATGGAATGTTAGCCTAATCTCACCTGAATCTCACTCTCCCTGTATGTAAATTATTGAATAAATGGCAACTATACGCAACTGTCTCCTCCTCTCATAAACCCACAAAGTTTGGTGGAATTGTGTCCGTTTATAAGCACTAGTAAATTGATGACTCCACCCTGAATTCAAACTGGCGCGTAAGGTCGGTGATACGCGCGTGACGTCATGAAGCTTCATTTGGAAAGTAGGGCGGTCCTTAACGGAATGAAGCGAGGCTCGATACATTTCCCACGACACTTCCGCTTTGAAAGGTCGATACGAAGTCGAGCAGCCTGCTCGAGCATAACATCACCAATGTTAGTTGTAAACATTGATGGATAATTCCTCCGATCGACGGGATAAAACAGACCAGCCTGTTATGGAGCTGTCTGCGCTCGACCCAGAGTCTGATATGGAGTTTGAAGTACACGCAGTACCACAGAAGTACCACAGAGACCCCT
Source organism: Atherinomorus stipes (assembly GCA_023101725.1). NCBI lineage: Eukaryota > Metazoa > Chordata > Actinopteri > Atheriniformes > Atherinidae > Atherinomorus > Atherinomorus stipes. The sequence goes on along the minus strand of JALJCO010008516.1, from coordinate 100,171 downwards.
GACAAGCAAGTAATTTAGCGAACAAATCATAGGCTAACAGTTAGCGCTGAGCTAAGCAGCACTCACATGGATCTTGTAAACATTGATGGATAATCGGACTCCGATCGACGGGATAAAACAGACCAGCCTGTTATGGAGCTGTATGCACTCGACCCAGAGTCTGATATGGAGTTTGAAGTACACGCAGTACCACAGAAGTACCACAGAGACCCCTGACAAGTAAGTAAATTAGCGAACAAATCATAGGCTAACAGTTAGCATTGAGCTGAGAGATGTGTTGACTCACCAGTGTTGTTGTCTGTCCACGCGCGTTTTTATAGTAGGAACTGCGTCAGGTTTCAGAAGTAATCCCAGAGAAAAAAACACTTTACTGCCCGAGATTCATGAAGTTGTCAGGAGTGAAGTTCACACACAAAGTTGAGTTTTTTTCCCTGCTCCTGAAGTTAAAATCCAACCACTTCTGGCAAGTCGATTCATCCAGAACAACAAATACACTCCCACGCTGATCATAACCACGCTGAACGTAACTGCATTTTCCCCAACTTGCTGTCCTCTAGAGCTTAAAAAAAAAGAAGAAAAAAAAAGGAAGAAAATTCTCCTGAAATCTGGATCAAACGTCTGTTAGCTGATGGCTGCTTGTCTCTGAGGAAATCTTCCTGCAGGTGTTAGTTTCTTCCTCAGAGAGTGTGTATAGGATTCTCTGAGTTTCTGTTCAACAGAGGGCGTCTTGCTACGATACTGAGCGTGCGCATTTGGACTTTCGTGATTGGTGCCACGTTCATACGTAACGCGGTGGGTAGTCAGCCGTTTGCAGGGAGGTAGCGCTTGGTTTAAATATTCATGTAGATTACTCAAATATGCATGAATGAAGAAAAATAACGATTTAAATCATTTCTTGATGAGGAAATAACACACTGACATGCTGAAAAGCTCTTAAAAGTCCATTTTTCATGATAGGGCTCCTTTAAAGGACAAAAAGTATGTATTGATATCGGTATCGCTGAAAAAGTGCCATGAACTACTGGTATCGTATCGACAGAAAAAATTTCAGTATCGTCCCTTCCTGCTTAACATACGAGTCTGTGATTGAAAAACATCATAGACAACATGTCATGTCAGTTTTGAGCCACGCATGGCAGAGAGGTTGGAAGTGGGTTGAGACTTTATCTCCTTTTCCTGTCCTTTACACTTAGGTACAACTTTAACATCCAAACTGAACAGAATTTCTTAACAACTTCCTCTGAATGTGAACATAAAGGCAGTAAATACATAACTCAAATTTATAGGATAACAATCATAAAAGGTTAAATTCCTGTTAAATTTGTATTTCCCATGAGCCTTTGTGGTCCAGATATGTTGAGTTTTGAAAATAGCTCTGCCACCTTTGTTGTTCATTCATGTTGAGGCTGAAACAACTTAATAAATTTACTTTGAGTGAAAGTAAAAACTTATTTTAGACTGTAGAGTGTGATTTTGAAGTTGATTGAACTCAAAAACATAACATTTTTTCACCAAACCAAAATAATTAAGTTTGATCAATGGAAATACATGGTTTCCCGTTTACAAACATTGGCAGTTGCTAGGCAACCGGGTGGCAAAAAGCCTGTTTGTACTGCAGTCTACGGCCAAACACTCATATCATTCATAAAAATGTAAACTAACCTGACAAAACAAACAGAGATCGTTGTGTTTTAATTTATATTGTATACATCTGTAGTTTGATGACGAATAAAAAAACACTGATGCATCGTTGCTGTTTTGTGTTTCTATTACCATTACACTAACTTGGTAAGGGAGTCATAATTTTGAAACAGCATTTTTCTTGTTAAAACATGGATATTATTCGTGTTGGACCTCGTTTGAAATTTGCCTGAAAAACTTGAGTTAGAAAGCGGCTTAAACTTTGGTTTAGACTCTTTGTTAAAACCAAAATGATCCCAACAGTCTGCAGCAGGTTCAGCTCCGGTGTCGTCTTCACCACCTCCATACAGGAACAACTTTCACTCGTCTGGATTAAACCAGGCAAAGATGACATCATCAGAACGTTTGGAAAGGAGCTGATTCCAGCTGTTAAGGACTCACCGGCATTGCTGTCGGTGAGTCTCGCTGATGGTGGAACGTTCTGCTTTAAAGGTGTCATCACCCAGAAAACCCACTTTTTCACGTTAAAACGTGTACAGGAACAGGACCTCAGTTATAACGTGCCAGAAACTCCGGAAAGTGAAAGTAACTTCGTCTTTGAGTGCGGGCTCTCTCTTCTCACCAGAATCAGCCACAAGCACGCGCTCTCCACAGTACGCGGTTTGGATTTCTTTCTTCCAATGACGTGAACGAGAGAGGCTGCTAGCTGCTAAGCTAGCCTCTTTAGCGCCACCTAAAAGCAGCTGATTACCTGCCATGGAGTCGTTATGATCAGCTGTTATGACGTGATCTAGAGAGGCTGCAAGCGAGCTGCTAAGCTAGCGTCTTTAGCACCACCTGAAGGGAGCTGATTACCCGCCACGGAGTAGACAAGCTTTGTCAGAAAGGACACCGGTGACAAGGAGGAGGAGGAGGAGGGGAGATTGCCATGCTGAGTTGCCTCGGCAGAAATTCAGCAGTTTTCAGGAGGGACAGCTTTACCAGGGAGCAGTGGATAATATTTATCAGTGAGGATGTGCAGTCGGTAAGTGTTGCTGCTTGTGTAACTTATTATCTTTTGTGTCAGAGACCAGTAAACGATGGTTGACGAATGGTCAAGCTGCTAATGTAGCTACAGAAGCTAACACTGTTTGGTTAACTTCACGTCAGACGTCGGCTCCTTATATTCATCAGAGTCCAGCCCTTAAACTCCTCTCCATCCTCTTACGTTTTTATCACGTTTTTCTCTGTTGGGACATCATTTCCTTCACCTGCTCTGTCCTGATAAAACGTTGTTTTGGCTTTGACGTTTGCCTCGTGAACGCGCTTACAGACAGGTCTAACTCTCGTGCATATTCCCGCGACAAACAAAAGTTGGGGATAAAAAGAGGTTAAAATGAGCTCATTGAATTTTCCTCCCACCCAACTAGAATTAAAAATTCATTTGAATTTAAGAAGGCTTGTGTATGTAAAACAGCAGGTTATGACACCTTTAAGGCCCTTTCAGATAGAACACGGCAAGCGCAGGCGGACGGCTGCAAACCCATTCATTGTGTATGTGGTACCGCCGCGACAGCGTGTTCCGCCATGCCGCGGAATTCCGCGGCGCGCAAGGTGGGCACATGCCGCCGGGGTGTCGCTATGCAGCGTGCTGTGACAACATCCTGCCGCGTCTAATAGGAGAGGCCAGTTCAGGGGAAAAAAGGGGTCCTTGGTCAGCCTGAAGTAAACCTGGAAGAGGTCTGTGTGAAAGAATGCAGCTCCCGGACGAGCCGGAACTCCCCCAAGTTCTGCCTTGCCATCAGGATCAGGTGGATTCACACCCTTTTTTCCGCTGCTGATCTTCTCCTCCTTAGGAGAAAACCTCTTTGCTGCGACGATAAAAGGTACATCTTTCACAACGAAGCGTTCCGGGGAGAAAACACTTCCTCATGTGTCGCTTAGCAACGCGTGCCTGACGTGCTCGCTGCCGCTGTGCTCTTTTGCCGGGTCTGTGCCCTACCCCGCAGTGAGCGCAGCGAAAAACGCGTCCTATCTGAAAGGGCCTTTATTGTGGATGAAATCCTGGTAGACAAGCTAACGGTAGAAACTCAAACGCCATCTGATTTACGACCCCGTACTTCATATTAAATCTCCGGGATGCGTTGCTATGTAGCGTGAATGTCTGTAAAGGGCTCCACCATCAGTTTCTTCTTTTTATTTTGTGTGTGTGAGCAGAGGATGGCTGTCACTCACAGCTACAGTGTTGGGATGCAGCCGTGAGCCTGATGTCCAGGCGGCGCTGGACATCCGATGGGCGTGGCCAGATAGCGAGGTCAGGGTGAGGGCTTGAGGAAGGGGGAAGGCTTAGAATAAAGAACTCAAAACGGTAACATGGAGGGAGTTGGACGTCCGACCCCCCCTAAAATCCAACTCTGCCTCATTCTGCAAGCCACAGGAAGGACCTTCTCAAACAAACGGGTGGTGGATGATTGTTACATTCAAATCTTGCCTTAAAATCACACTTTCAGCATCAGTAACTCTCTGAAAAGATGCTTTCTGTTAATCTCTTTCAATCCAAAATAAAATATGTTGACATTGTTCCTGCTAAGACCTCCCCTTCTAAAGTAAAGCAGAACAGAATTACAAAGTTTATTTTTACAAAAAGTTCAGGCGAGGTTTCCAAAATGGCCACTTTGGCACTATTTGGCACAGTTGGCAATGTTGTTGTCCAACATGCTACAGTATGATTATTCTTCTATAATAAATATCTTTAAAGGAGTGATGACATAACAGTTAAAAACTAGTTTATGCTGTTGGCATTACTGTATATGTAAATACTCCAAAGAAAAAAACGGCATTTTTTACAGCGGAGTATTGTTTTGAAACGCCAGACCTCACTTCCTCAGTAATACAGTTGGGTCCGGTGATGATATGGAGCTTTACCCGGAGACCACGTTCACTTCATTTTGATTGGCTACACCTTATTTGGCTATGACCTTATTTGGAGAATCTAGGTCAAGCTGCGGTCGGAGTTTGCTAAAGGCTAACTGCTAGCAACATGGGCAGTTCAGACAGTGAGCTACGTTTATCAGACAAGACAGCATTTAGAAAATAAATAAACTTACAGGTAATGACAAGGTTGTGGCCCCCTCCCTCAGTGTTGCTGCAGAAGTTTTCTTTTAAATCCATTTGTTTGAAAATCCAGACCTGACTGCACAGAAGTTACTACTAGCTCCATACATGCAGTTGAATCAGACAGGGAGGGGAGGGGGGGAGCGGACGGTGCATAAACCGTTAGGAGAGAGAGAGAGGGGGGGGGGGGGGCACTGCTTACTTGATAGTGTGCTCTTATTGGAGCAATTAAATTACGTAGAATGATAGAACTACGTAGAATGATAGAACTACGTAGAATGATGGAACTACGTAGAATGATAGAACTACGTAGAATGATAGAACTACGTAGAATGATAGAACTACGTAGAATGATGGAACTACGTAGAATGATAGGCTGCTGTCTGATTCAACTGTTTCTGAGCAGAGAGACAAAACTGACAGACCATAAACAGGAACTTTGATTCTCACTCTGACATTCACATGGCCTCATCAGTGCACAATAGATCATATTATACACCCAAAACCCCAGAAAAGTGAAATTTGATGTCATGGCACCTTTAAAAAACCCAACAAAAACAGCCTCAAACTGCAGCTTTGTGACTTCTGTTTCTGCACGCCCCCTCACAGCGTCCTTACCTGGCTGTGTGTGGTTACGCAGACCCATAACTCCACAACGGATTGATTGATTTTGGTAAATGAGACATCAATCACTTGTTCAGAGCCAGTAGAACGTATCTAGACCCCCATGGGAAAGATTGACAATACTTTCAGCCAATCAGAGCCAGCAGAGGGCGGTAATTCAGTATAGGGCTTGGGAACCGATGTCACAGCACAATGCATTGTGGGAGGTAAACAATACGCTACTGCCATTTTTTGAGGCCAGTGGGTGGGACAGACTTAGAACAAGAAAACAGCACGATGCTAAAAATTCAAATAGAAAGAAAAGACTTGTACCAAGATAAACTTCTTCCCGAAGCAAGGAGACGCTATATGGAGAAGATTGCGTTAATCGGAGATAAGGATCCATATGAAATGCTGGCGGCAGAGTGGAGCCGTGACAGCGATCTTCTGCTTCCTCCTCCACATTTTCACATACTTGGTCTGTGGCGTGAGTGCCTACACTTCGTCTCAGTTTCGGAAGTTTACGAACGGCTGGGTCCAAGACGTGAAAGCCTGCAAACCGATGGGCTCAGACAACATTGTCATTGGTAAGCATCTGAGTGGTTCGGCGAAGCGCTTTTCCAGGGTCCCATCATTCATGTGTTTGAATGAGCCTCTCTTGTAGCCTGTTAGCATACTAACCACACTATAAACAAATTAAAAGTAGCTTTACCGGCAATTTCTATGAAAAATAGGAGAAAGTAGGAAGGCAATCATCCAATTATGACACATTTGGACTTACCGGAATGAAAATGCCTAGAGCACACGAGGTAGGATGGGATGTTAGCAAAATATATGTTTGTGGTCTTGCAGCTGCTATCCATGCCATCCGCCTCCTTCGGGTTACTTCTGACACAAGACCTCCTTTTGTTTTCATGTTGGAAACGGGGAAAAACGGGAAAAAAAAAAAAAAGACGGCCGGTTTTCAGTTTTTTTTTCCAGATCGATCATGTGCAGGAATACTGTGTGAATAATGTCCAGTCTCCTCCATGCTGTACAGCAGGGGAGGGCGCATCATTGTGCACATTTACGGATGTGCACAAAACCGGCATTACACTGAATATACAGTTGGTACAGAAAGTATTCAGACCCTTTTAAACTTTTCACTTTTTGTTTCATTGCAGCCATTTGCCAAAATCAAAAAAGTTAATTCTAATTCTCATTGATGTACACTCAGCACACCATCTTGACGGAAAAAAGCTAAAAACGTAGAAATTTTTGCAAATTCATTAAAAAAGAAAAACTGAAATATCACATGGTCATAAGTATTCAGACCCTTTGCTCAGTACTGAGTAGAAGCACCCTTTTGAGCTGCTACAGCCATGAGTCTTCCTGGCAATGATGCAACAAGTGTTTCACACCTGGATTTGGGGATTGTCTGCCATTCTTCCTTGCAAATCATCTCCAGTTCTGTCAGGTTGGATGATGAATGTTGGTGTTCAGCCATTTTCAGGTCTCTCCAGAGATGCTCAGTTGGGTTTAAGTCAGAGTTCTGGCTGGGCCAGTCAAGAATGGTCACAGAGTTGTTGTGAAGCCACTCCTTTGTTATTTTAGCTGTGTGCTGAATCATTGTCTTATTGGAAGGCAAATCTTCGGCCCAGACTGAGGTCCTCAGCACTCTGGAAGAGGTTTTCTTCCAGGATCTCTCTTTAATTGGTCGCATTCATCTTTCCTTCAATTGCAACCAGTCTTCCTGTCCCTGCAGCTGAAAAAAAAAAAAACATAGCATGATGCTGCCACCACCATGTTTCACTGTTGGGATGGTATTAAGCATGTGATGAGCAGTACCTGGTTTTCTCCACACATACTGCTTAGAATTAACTCCAAAAAGTTCAGTCTTGGTCTCATCAAACCAGAGAATCTTATTTCTCACAGTCTGGGAGTCCTTCATGTGTTTTTTGGCAAACTGTATGCAGGCTTTCATATGTCTTGCCCTGACTGGTGGAGGTCTGCAGTGATACTGACTTTGTGGAACTTTCTCCATCTCCCTACTGCATCTCTGGAGCTCAGCCACAGTGATCTTTGGGTTCTTCTTTACCTCTCTCACCAAGGCTCTTCTCCCACCATTGCTCAGTTTGGCTGGACGGCCGGGTCTAGGAAGAGTTCTGGTCGTCCCAAACTTCTTCCATGTAAGGACTATGGAGGCCACCGTGCTCTTAGGAGCCTTTAGTGCTGCAAAAAAATTGTGTAACCTTGTCCAGATCTGTGTCTCGCCACAATTCTGTCTCTGAGCTCCTTGGACAGTTCCTTCCACCTCATGATCCTCATTTGCTCTGACATGCACTGTGAGCTGGAAGCTCTTATATAGACAGGTGTGTGTCTTTCCTAATCAAGTCCAATCAGTTTAATTAAACACAGCTGGACTCCAATGAAGGAGTAGAACCATCTCACAGAGGATAAGAAGAAATGGACAGTCTATGAGTTTAATATGAGTGTCACTGCAAAGGGTCAGAATACTTATGACCATGTAATTTTTCAGTTTTTCTTTTTTAATAAATTTGCAAAAATTTCTACATTTATAGTTTTTTCTGTCAAGATGGTGTGCTGAGTGTACATTAATGAGAATTAGAATTAACTTTTTTGATTTTGGCAAATGGCTGCAATGAAACAAAAAGTGAAAAGTTTAAAGGGGTCTGAATACTTTCCGTACCAACTGTATATATATATATTTTATCTCCAGACGTCGCGGTTCGTCTAGATTCAGTGAAATGGTTCGGAATGAAGCTGCATCATCCAGATAAACAATGAGCTCCATCAGAACTGTTTAAAACTCTGATTTCAGAAGCTAAAACTTTCTTTTGGAAATTAATCAGAACACACAGTTAAAGAAATCACCATTGCGCTCGCTCTCGGCACAAATTAAAAAGCAAAAGGAGACGATTGCCCATAGTACTGTTAATTCTATCTAAATATTTTAGCTTTTTATATATATATATATATATATATATATATATATTTGCTTTTTAATATATATTTTAAATAAGTAATCTAACTATTTGCCATCATTGTATCCGTCTGGTATCCTCTCGTCTGTTTATATGCAAACGCTCTGCAGGTTCATATTTGGAGGGTTTGGAGGGGAAACTGGATTTCATTTCTTGGCATTTTACCAAATTTTGTTGTGGCAGAAAATATTTATTCATTTGCAGAAGCTAAACTCCTAATGAGGCTCTCTTCATCGTTTGCAGTTCAGCACCGGATAGCGCCGAGTCAGAGACTCTTATTAACACACGTTTCCTTACATGGAAAGCCTTCTCGGAGTGGTGGGACGTTCGTGTGCTAGAATAGCGGGATTTCAGGATGGTGGTATGTTGAAATGACAGTATGTCGGAATGCCAGCATGTAACCAGCAAGTTCTACCCATGTTGCGTACGTAGCCTGACTTTGAACAATGGCCTTCAAAAATGGAGAATCCTCACGTCGACCCCCGCGGGGCTTACGCTGTGACGTCACGTTCCCAAGCCCTATTGGCTGGTACCTGCATTGGTAGATTGTGAAACCGTCTTCTGGGTCCTAAAGACCTTTGCCTAAACCGAAAGTGTTTCATGTGTTGCCCCAGAGATTATTTTTAAACAACTAAATGTGGATTTACCGGTAAACAATAGTTTTCACAGAGAAACAGCAAAAGTAAGAGAAATCTTTAAAACTAGTTTGTGGCTGAGCGGTTTCTGCTGTTGCTGCTTATCGGCTTCTATCTCTGGAATGTTGTGGTGTAGACGACTGCGGAGCACATGTTCAGATTCTGCAGAGTCTCAGCGTTACATGTGCTCACGTTCCTCTGGAATAACAAATGCCAGTTTGTTCTTGCATCTCCGTAATTTTGCGTCGGAGTAGATGTGTATAGACAATTGCGTCAATATTTTTTCTCCAAATTAGTCACAATTTCATGCCATGTATTCGCATCAGTCCCGGTGTGAAAAGGCCTTAAAGCTAGGGTTGGCAATGTTGGAAAAACGGTTTGAGCAAGCGACAGTTTAAAAAAAACACCACCCGAAACTACCCCTTCAGAGTGCAGGGACGTGTGCGCCGATGTTTTATGAGCAGGTTAATGATAACAGCCATGCAGATAGCTTGTTAGCTTGATAGTAAACTGCTGACAAACCACGTTTTTGAAAGTTTTAATCCACTTACCTCTAACTCCTGTGATTTAAGTCCACACTGCAAACTTCAACGCCTCCGAGATTTAATTCTTATCTGTTGTTTTGTTTTGTTGGCACAGCAGCAGTTAGCAGTTTGTTAGCTATATTTGTTTACAGTGAGCGGTGCACAGGGGGTCACGTGGGGGGCGGAGAGAGGGGAGGGACAGACACTGGACATAAAGGCATCGATTCTTCTTTGTATAAGTAGTGAATTACCAATCCCTGCCTTTTGGTGTGAATGGCAGGGGTTGGTCAGGGTTTTTACAGACCTGCAGCTCTCACAGAGGTCTGACTGTTTTCCTTCCTTTTTATGAATACATGATGTGTTGACACTGTCAGGATGGAAGGACCATTTCACCCAGTAGAACAAAAAATGTTTCTGAACGGATTACCAACTCTGGCTTTAAGAATGAGGCACATAGCCTACTACAGTTTTTACGGTTCTTTAACTCAGCTGAAGAATTAACAACCAGCAATCAAACTATGACCATTTTGAAAACACTGTTACTCCAAACAAAAATTCCTGTGTTAAAAGTGTATCTGCGATGTGACAATCACCCAGGCCTTAGCTCCCCGCCTCTTCAGGGCCAAATCAATGGCCATTGTTTCCCTCATCTGCCCTTGTGAATTAGCCAGAGGACGGAGCTTGGATGTAGTTACCACTGCTTCTCCCCTGCAAAGACTTCAAGGTCATTATCTGATTTACTGTATGCCAAGCAAAGGAAAGAAGACAATGCCTCTGGTTTTTCTTTCTGGCTAACCTTCTCCATTTTCTTTCTTTCCCACTCATTCTATCTCTGCTGCGTTTTCGTGCCTTCTGTTGAATGGCAACCCCTAATCAAGCCTCAACCGGAGTCTTGATTTTAATCACCCTTACACAGTCTTTTGCCAAATTTCTACAGGCAAATAGCCATGAAAAATTTACCAGCAATCCCTCACCTTGGGTTGTGCAGACATTTGTTGTCCAGCTTTAAACTGTGTAAAATAATATATTATTGAATTCCGGGGGAGGAGGGTAGAGGGGAGACAGGCGAAGGGAGGGCAAGGCACAGAGGGAGACCAAGGTCGGCTTGTTTTGCCAGAGGAGCTGTCGATCAATATCATTTGGTCAATAACTTCTTTATTACTACCACTATCACTCCGAGCAAAATAATTTTCGAGTTAAAACACTTTTTTCTTTCCATCTCTGACAGTAAATGCTGTTTAAATGTTGCACCCGTGCCAGCTAAGATGCAAAACCCCATCACATAAAAGGAAAGAGGAAAGCTTTGCTATTCAAATTTTTTGACATTCAAATATAATCATTTGACTGCAAAAGAAATGAGTTGTGCTCCACTTCCATAAATTCATTTGTCCTTATTTTATATTTCACATATCGATTAAGACTGCATTAACATAATTATCGATTGAGGGCATGACTTGCCAGTGTCTGATGAGTTTTTAATAGAAATCTAAACTCATAATGAGAAGTGAGCTGCTTTAGAGAGAACTTAAGCTTGTAACCCCCAGTGGCTTCTGGGTAAAGATGCCCAGAGCCAGAGGAGACCATGCAGATGGAGCCATGGTCAAGTTTGCAACAACATAAAAGACTTAAGGAACTGTGATTCTCTGATGTACTCTGGTCTGTGTCTTGCTCACTTACAAACCTCATCATGTCAGGTCTCTTGCATTAACTCGTTTTCTCATTGTACTTTCAATCTTTGTTCTTTATTGTACTTTGGACTTTCAGAGGTTTATTAGGCAACAGTTGCAAAAGGGCTTATGCTCTTCAGTAAGGCATTTTGCAAAGTTACAGCAAACACATCCAATCAAACCATGAGCTGAGAATAAAAAAAAACAACCTAAAACAATGCTTTGCTCTTGCTTGTTTGACTTATAAGACAATGTATGCAGGTCACGCTGATCCGTTAAACTTCCAAGTGAATGGGTTAGCTGTAGGTGTTTTTTTCTGTCTTTTTTTGGATGGGTTCGGCACACTCCCCAGACTCTTTGTTCTTGTTCTTGAACATTTATGAGGTTTTTATGGGTTCATAAAGTATCATAGAAAATCTTACTCAAATTGAAATTCTTAGCTTAGACAATCGTGCTATCAGTCATGCTCCATAAAGTAAATTTGTGCAGACTTCAAATAACTGAGCAGAAAGGTTTGAACTGGGATTATTTTAAGATATGTGCACTATGCTCACCTGTGCAAACTCTTGGAGGGCTGTTGTAGTGATTTTGGGTTGTTCAACAGCATGGTAAGGAACGTTCTGCAATATTAGTGGTAGAGACTTTCTCTCTGAACAGGACGGGGTGGGGGTTGTTGATACGATGCATTTTTTTAAAACATAAAATTAGTCTTACAAATCATAAAGCTCTCTGCATCATTTGAGTCTGCACATGCAACATGAAACAGAAGCATCTCTGCTGAAGGACAGTCAACAGTTGAGTACCTAGATGTCTGATAGACAGCCAAGCGACAGATACCATGTTCTAAACCCGGCTTTACACCGGGTCCGGAGTGCAACGCTGCATAGGGTTGTGCCACGCGGACTGAATTGCGCCCATTGTAGTCAATGGTTTGACTTAGGGTGCTTTCACACCTACATAATTTGGATTTCTCGTCTCAATTTGGAAATCAGTCTCCAACGGAGGGAACCCAGACTGACTTGCCCTGTATCTCATACATGATGTTAGTCAGGCTGGTGTACCAGGCTACTTAAATTCACCATCGCAGCACCGTCCTAGCAGATGTGCATGCAGCTTTCTCAGTGCTGAGTCATGCAAACAGCAGGACAAATCTGCAGACTCATTCTGATGTGCAGAGAAGTTTAACTAAATGCTGAAATGCTCCTTAAAGTGCAGGGGTCTCATTTATAAAACTGTGCGCAGGATCTATACTAACAGTGTACGTGCGCCAAAAACCCAAAGTTTGCTCACGCCGAAAAATATTCAGATTTATAAAACCATGCGTACGCAAAAATCCAAGCAATTTCCCCTTTATAAATCACACTCTCCTTGGAAGTTTGCGCAGGTGAATTTGGCTCATATCCCGCCCCCTACACGCCCACTTTCTACCATGAAGGGTCAATGCAAAGCACCTCATGGATATTTTTTGCATATAAATAAGCAGCTGATCTGAGGCATTTAAACTTGATCGTGGCGACTGAGAAGACAAGAAAACGCAGTTTCATATAGGGTTGCCACCCGTCCCGTAAAATACGGAATCGTCCTTTAATTGACAATAAAACGTTGCGTCCGGTATTTGTTCCGTATTTCCATAATTGTGTCTGTCACACATATATAAACATTAAATTTAGTAATAATGAGCTAAATAAAACTTTTTAAATTTAAAGCCAGCCAAAACCAGCGGGATCATCGCAGGATCCTCCAGTCCTGCATCTCTGCCTGGCTGCCTGCGCGCTTGCGTGTGCTGCTGTCACGCGCGCTCTCGGCACCCGCGCCATTTAAAATGTCCACACCTGATACTCCAGCATGTTCACAAAAGCGAAAACGCTACTAAAGAAAACACCTGAGTGGGAACAGGCCCGTCCTTGGGGGGACAGCGTCAGTGGAGATGATGAGAGAAACTGTTAAATACGTAGGTGAGTGTTTTCTGTGGCGCGCGTGGACTGTCTGACATCAGACATCATCACGCATCAGAAAAGCAACACAGACACGTGAGAACCGCGAAGACGACCTAAACGTGAGTGTCCCATCTTCATCTCCTCATCTCCTGAGACTGAATCAGTCATGACGTCACATTCAGAACACAGGATCAGTTTTTATCTGGTTGTGTTTTTGCCAGAAGATGTCAGAGGAAAGTTTAGGAGAAGCTGGTTTGGTTAGTTTATTGATTGTTTAGGATGTTGACTTTTTAAATTTGAATGAATGATCATTTATACAGAAACCATTATTAGTAGCAGCCAATATAAATGTTATATGGTTATTTAAACAATAAATCACAGTAATGGATTAACATTTGATAGATAAATTAATATAAATTAAATTAATATTGTTTCATTCATATATGTATATATATATATATATATATATATATATATATATATATATATATATATATATATATGTGTGTGTGTGTGTGTGTGTGTGTGTGTGTGTTTATGTATAGTCTATATGCATTCAATATATTTCCTATATAAACAAAACTTGTACAGCTTTCTGTGTATTCTGTGTCAAAATGTTGATTTTGAGGAACACAGTGTTCAGTTTTCACAACACAAATTCTTTTCTTGGTGTGGTTTATCTGTCTGGATGACCTGACTTTCTTTCAAGTCATAAGAGGCAGCAAAAGAAATAAGTTTAATCTGTCATCCCACTCTAGGTTACAGTTGAGGTGACACAGGTGTACCACAGATTCGGACACATCAGATCTGTCTACAACAGATCACTTCAGTTACATTCAGTTCTTCATGTATTTACTAGGCTTATATTTTAAGTTAATTGTTGCACACTCCACACAAACAGATCTCCTTTGGCTGCTGGTGCTGCCATGTGATATGTGCATGACAGCTTTTCATTAATTAGGTTTTATTGATAATGCAGTAACTAAGTTTTGTGCTTATGGCACATTGTTATATATTTTTTCCTCATTTTATTTTAAATAGGGATGGATGTAATTACAGCATATGTAGACTAAATAACAGCACTTTCTATGCAACAGTGTTGCTTAAACAATGTGTTCATTGCAGCATTTCAAGCTTTAAGTGCCACCAATTGTTTTATTGATCACTCCTTTCCTAAAAACACTGGTGCAAAATAAAGCATACCACTGCTGTGAGGAGCCACCATACGAGTATCGGCCCGTGGTGGTCGTGGCCCTGATGAGCTGTGGTAGGTGTCCCTTATTTTTTTTTCTGAAAGGTGGCAACCCTAATGGAGAATGAAGTGGAGGAGCTTGTTGGTGAGGTGAAACGTTGAAAGAACGTTATATTTGGACGTCACAGTGGAATCGCAGATAAACAGAAGTGACGGCACGTTGCTGCAGCGGTGAATGAACACAACGGCTGCTGCACACCGGAGCGCGTTGTGGTCAACAACTGCGCACTGGGATTAAACGGATTCGGCGGGTCGGTCGAGTCCAGTTTAACACACAGATCCAGGAGTTCTCAAACTTTATGAGATACGATCCCCCCAGATACCAGACGTTGTCGTTTTTGACCCCCGCAACAGCTGAGCTCTTTATTGTGCGATATATCAGATCATCCTGCAGCATCTACATGTGAGGCTGGAAAACTGTCAGAATCTTCATGAATTAGGGGGATAATGGAAGTTTGGTGGAGTATTAATGAAATGAAATGAAAAAATACTTTATTAATCCCAGAAGGGAAATTCAATGTTTGTAATACTGTTTTTTTGTTTTACAATATAACATCTATCTAACATAACAATAATATAAAAAGTACAAGTGCAACAATAATCATACATATGTACACAACTGTAAGAAAACATGATAATAAAAAAAAACAACTTAGCTGACCAAGATATGGGAAGGGGCTTTTGCAAGATATGGCTAAATTGCAATTTTTATTATGACTTAGGCTCTAATTTATTTATTAGAAAATGAATGCGTTTATATTCCTACAGATTAATCTGTAGGAATATTTTAACAGATTAACAGATTTATTTTGACAACCCTAAAAATTCTAAATGTATTTAGTTTACAGAGATTACAATCGTCTGGCGACCCTCTGAATGATCTAAGAATCCCCAGTTCGGGAAGGTTGCTCAGGGGAATCTATCGGCATCAGTCAGTAATCATGTAGGGAATATTGGTGGTTTCTAAAAACTCTCTCCATCTTTATCCTCTTCTTTCCATGATCTTCCAGCAGTGCAGCGCGTCCATGTGAAGCATTATGTACGAGTGTCACCGTTTCCTCAGTAATTACAATCAGCCTCCACACCTTGTTACAGGTAACCTACCAATAACTGTCATCCTATATAACTGAAGCTGCAGCTACTGTAGCTCTGAAATGAGGCTGATGGATCGTACAGCTCAATCCAGGAACAGACGGGGGTTTACGAGGGTCTCCAGTCTGATATGATGGTTAAATGCACGATCGTGGCTTCAGCTCATCATCTTACCAGCGGTGCCGCCAGTTTCCCGTCTCCAAAATGTTCGTGCGCAAGGTTCAGAGTTTGCGTACAGGTGCGCACATTTTCCCGTCAGGTTTGTTTTTATAAATCTGAAACTTTGCGTGGAAAATTACTTACGCCACTTTCAGGCCCTGTTTTGTGCGTAAGCAGCTTTATAAATGAGACCCCAGAGCCTTTAGTTTGCTAGTAAGAGCCAGTTTTCACTTTTAAAAAATTCTGAACATTTTCTGGATCCACCATTACTAGAAGAATACCTTTAAAAAAAACTCTCCAAGCTGCTACCTTCCTTCCTACCTCAGTTCGTGTGCTGGCTAGAGCGTTGCACTTAGTTATATTTCAAAAACTTGATCATTCACTATGCCTCTCTTTCCTGCTTGTGGTTCATAGTGTGAACCTGTGCAAGCTAGTCTTCACTCCTCTGCAGCATCCATGCACTTGGCATATCTGCCACATGCACACTGCAGTGCAGGACACGATTTTCACATAGTAGCAGACCACTTTGATCTCACTGAAGACAATATTTTAATCCAGTGGTGTCCAAAGTCGGTCCTCAAGGGCCACTGTCCTGACTGTTTTCCATGCCTCCTTGTACCAGCACAGCTGACTCAAATTAAGTGAATCTAAAAGCTGATGAATTTGAGTCAGGTGTGTGTTGGTGAAGGGAGACATGGAAAACCTGCAGGACTGTGGCCCTCGATGACCGGAGCTGGACACCCCTGTTTTAATCAATCTGCTTTATTTGACATACAAATTAGTCTAAGATAACTGTCTTCTGTCCCTGGTACTGTTAGGCTTATATAACCTCATCACTCACTGACTTTTACTCCTGTGTGCGATTATACTGGGATGACACTTATGGACTCTACACTGTTACCCCGAATTAGTTGATTCTACTCACAAATTGCGAGGAAACCTGTTGCCTTAAACCACTTTAGTTTTTACAGACGCTGAAACTAAGGGCCAATTCCAATTCCTATCTTAACCCTCAAGCTCAACCCTCAATATTATTAGCCTTCAAAACCAAGTGTTAAAAGTGTCAAAGTGTCAAAACCAAGCAACATGGCTTGACCGCACCAGCCGCTATTGACAAAAGATCGTAAAATAACAATAAATATTATGCAACAATGAGGAAACGAATCCATGACATGGGCCTAAACTAAGATAGTACAATGGTTTTCGTAATATTTGTATCTCCATTAACAAAGAAAATACTTAAGATTTGTAGCTCGCCTTCTTTGCCGCTTGCTTTCTGGGTGGTCCTTACTCACAAGGTGGTGTCGGAGAATCTCAATATTGAGGGCGATTCAGCCTCAAACTTGCCCCTCAACTTGACTTTCTGAGAATGGAGACAGCACCTGCACTTCACGGGAGTGCGCATTTTTGAGATTGAGGGTTAAGACAGGAACTGGAATTCACCCTAAATATATTGGGTATTACTAACATAACTCTAAGCCCAGATTAGTTGAGTTTACTACAAATTTGTATGGAAACCTGTTGCCTTAAACCATTCTAGTTTTTACACATGCTGATACTAGACAAGTTGTACCAACTTAGGAGATGAACAGAATCTGGATTCAGCTCCTATTGATCAAGTCAACATGATGACACTTTGCAGCAACATGATGCACATTTACTCAGAGTGTCGATTAGATGCACAGTCTGAGATAGAACAGCAACTAGTGATGTGCCCGATGAGCCGAGACTCCGAGTCGCGTGTCTAGCAAAAGGGGGCGTTCCTAATGAGGATTTGTTTTGGAGCTTGTGTTGTCAGCATAGGAATCACATGGCCAATGCAAAAAGAGGCCTCGGTTTGTGCAGATGATGTAATGGCGGTCTGTGTTTCACATCCGCACAAGAAACATTCGGAGGTCACTAGACTGAAGTTGACAGATATTCATCCAAGCAGAAAATACAAAGACAAAAGATCCTCTGACATCCGGCCACAGAAATCAGCAGTATTATCAGCTTTCCCACTGACTCATGTTCCCCTGCATCACCTGCCCATGACAGAGATTATTTGAAGATTATCGCACCAGAAGAAGTCGCCAACCCCTGTGGCTCGAATCCTGCCCGCACCTTCTTTCTTATTTTGCAACATTTTGATTTCAAACCATACCTACTATAAGTCAAATACGTAAAGACATGGTTAATGCACATAGTATGTGTTGGATGCTGATAATTTATTAGATAAATCCTTTATTTCCTGGTGATGGGCACTACTGAGATGGTTTGACTGCAGAGTTGATCAGCCTGCTGTAGACCCATTTGGACACTTAGGGCCTGATTTACAAAGACTCCAAATTGCGAGTCTAATGTCTTTGCCTCGCAAAAAAAATAGCGTGCGCTGTCATTTTAGCGTTTGCGGGTGATCTACAAAGATTACACGCGCAATCTGTAACAGGCGCAAACAGCAGGATTTAAATGAGGATTTAGCGTGCGCTCTCCCTGCGCCACGGAAAGTTCAGAAGAGCATGTGGTAAACGCAAAATGAAATTAATCCTGATAGAGAGATGTTAGTTTCAGAGATATAATGAGGCAAATAAAAAACAGAATATAAGATAAATATGAAGAGTTCATTTGCAAAAAAAAAAAAGACAAACGCCATTTAGAAAAAACGGAGTTAACTGCTTTTGCAAATAAACTCTTCATTTACTTTTTGAATATTTTCAGAAAATCAAGCTCACATGAAGTAGAGGGTTTTAATGATGTAAAATGGAGATATGAGGTTTGTACCCGACAGCAACAAAAGTTAACTCCGTTTTTCCACAGTGGCGTTTGTCTGTTTTTGCAAATTAACTCTTCATAATAACTATAAATAAAAATAATGCAGCAGGTTTCCCTGTGGATCGTAAAAAGAGGCCAGTTTAAGGACATGGATAAGGACACGGATAAGGACATGGATAAGGACACGCTGTTGAATATGATCTGATATTACGCACGGACTGCGCGCTCTTTGGCACAATGCCAGGCGCGGGACCTGCGTAATTGCCCCCCACCCCATGCAAAACTCAGTAAAAAAAATAGTATCATTAGTTTGTGCAACGTTACTGGTTATTTTCACTGAGTTTTTTGTGGGGTGGGGGCCAACTTCACGCAGGACAGCAACCTCAGAACACAGCAGCAGTCGCTGCGTGTGGAGGAGCAGGAGATGATTTTCATTTAAAAATATGCCATTGGCAAAAAGTAAAAGAAAATAAAAAGACATAATTAATATCAGCTTTAACCACCATGATGCTGCAGCTGCAGATGTTCTGGTTCATGTCTAGAAAAACCCGTGTTTAACAGCGATGTTGATTTTTATTTAATTAAATAATGAAAACTTGACGTGTCGCCTGAACACATGAGAAATGATTCTGACCCGATGTCTGCAGTCCTGTGTGCAGCATTCTTTCAGCCATCAGTGCGTAAAGCTGCCAGTTATACCTGCTTTTCAGACGTGCTAAATTACACGCAATCTTTTGCCCCCGCTTTCCTTTGAACAGTTGATAGATCATATTGCGCGTGTTAAACTGAAGTTTTGCATAGTCTCCTCCCAATATTTTGCGCCTTCTGGCAGAAACGCCCAGTTTGAATATTCATCTGCAGCAGATGCGCAAAATGGACAGCGGCGCTATTTTGCCCCTTAACAGGCGCAAACCTCCTTTTGCCCTGCTTTGTAAATCAGCTCTGGCGGATTATTGCGTGCGTAATGAAGATAGCGCCTGTTTTAACAAGCGCAAACCTTTCGTAAATCGGGCCCTTAATGTCACCAAAGAGGAATATGAATGAAACTCCAAGTACTGGACCTTTTCCCAGATCAGTTAGCTGGAAAGCCATCTTTGGTAGAGGTGGGTGGATCGATACCAATATCTATATTATCGATACCAACGCTGGTATTGATATTGAACGATACTCATGTAAAAAGATTGATACTCAAGCTTTTTTTCCCTCTCCCGCACGCACTGACTGCTGCGCAAATGGATTAATCAAAGTCACACCCTCCAATTTAAAAAAAAGACTACATTCACAACAGTAATTCAAATAACAGGAAACAAATAATAAAAATTCACAAAATTATGATTCAGTGAGGCAAAATACACAGTAAGTCAGCATTTAAAATTTAAAACGACTAGGGACTAAACCTCTAGCTCTATGCTAACTATTAATGGAAAATGCCAATGACATGCTAATGGAATTAGCATCTACGTCGTAACTTCAAAGATAATATACAAAATAGAAAGTATCAATTTCACCTCGATGAACATTAACTGTCTTTATTAAAGTACTTACAGGCAGATGTTTCCTCTGCTCTGCTTAAACTGAATTTTTAGAAACTACTTCTACCAGCTCTGGCACTGCACTAGCTTTAGTAGTCCTACACTCTGTCCAGCTCACTATCTCCCCCTAGCGGAGCGGTTGAGCCACTGCACTATACGGGGGCAGTACATTAAATGGTCATTTTAAAAAAAGATAAGAAAAATCGATCTTTGGAAATTAATATGAGAATCGATTCAGAATTGGAAAATCGATTTTTTGAACACAGCCCTATTCATGTACACTGTATACGTTTGCATATAGACGTGTATTTTCTTTTTCTTTCTTTTCTTTGTCTGTTGTACTTTTATTCACCTGCCTAGGGACTGCAGATGTAAATAAGCACCTGTGCTACAATCTGGCATATTTACATTGTTGACGTCCATTAATATGCGCTGTCTCTACTAAATAAATAAATAGAAATGGTTATCTTCAGCATCAGTTCATATTACTTTTTCAAAGTGCATGTTACATAAGTCAAATGCTACTGGAGCAACTAAAAAATATAATAAAGACATAGAAATAATCTACTACATTTATTCCATCGAAATATGTTATCTAACATTAGATAAAGCTTTGATTATTCCCAAACAGGGAAATTTATAGAATTACTTTAAAGCAACAGGCAAGTGCACACAGTGCAAAATTATATATGAGGATTGAAAGATATAATATAAGAGGTGGACTAGTAAAAAAAACTAGATGAATGATTTTCTGGAATTGAAACAAATATACTAAATATGATACAGCTCAGACTTGATTGCATATAAGTACCCTTGTGTTAGGCTACGTGTGAAATGAATACAGAATGATAACATACAGGTACTACAGCTCATTATTATTTCCCAATTCCCCAAAAGCTGGGTTTTGGGGAATTATATCCTAGGACTTTTTGGATCCTTTGGATCTATGAAGCTTAAATATGAAAAAGTCTCAGTATCAGTATCAGCGATACTGGCCCTGTATTTACCTGGTATCAGATGAATACCAAAATTCCTGGAATCGTCCACCTCTAATCTTTGGCCAGCACTATCTGCAACATTTATTGCCTGTATGAAATGTTAACAGTCAGTGACATGCATGTCATTGTGTTACAGTGATGAGTTTGTCTCCCTGTACTGTCCTTCACACTCATGGTGCAACTTTAAACTTTCAAACTGAACAGAATTTTTCAACAACTTTGGCTAAATTTGAACATAACTCAGGTAGTAAAAACATACCTCAAATGTATAGGATAACAATCATAAAAGGTTAAATTCCTGCTGAATTTACATTTCCCATGAGCCTTTGTGGTCCAGATACGTTGAATTTTGAAAATAGCCCAACTCCCTCTAACAGAAACTCAACATGCTTAGATATCTTTACTAGACCTTATTGGTGCATTGCACAATGTTGAGAAGTAGAAACAACTTATTTAGTTATGAGATGCTGTTTATACAAACATGAAATGATGATTAAACTCAATTAAAACGTTCATATTCAAACAAAATCAGGGCTAAGAGTGTAGAGCTAACAGCTGTCTTCCCACCGAGGCTGTCGACCTGCGTGCAAGCCCGTTGTACTGGCATATTGTGACGTGACCAGTGACCAGGATGAGTTTGAATTAGGCCCCTCCCCTTTCTTATATTAAAACATTTAACTAGCTCTCTACTAAACCAGATTAGTGCAATTGGTTTTTCAGCCAAATAGTACAATCTACAAATGTTGTTCGGTAATGATAGCAGGTTTTACAAAACACAAAAGTTTAAGTAATGATCACTCAGAAGTTTAATTAGAAAGAAAATCTAGGTTTATGGTGTAGACTACAGTAACCTGGAAGCGTGCTGCCGTTTTCCGTACACAGGAGTCAATGAATCTGTTGCAACTCTGAGATTGAAGGTTGTGGCTAAATCTACAGCCGCTGACCTCATTTACGTGAGAGTTTTAGTTCCCCTTTTTGTTCCGAATTAAGTTAATTCTGAATTAAGTGGCTGGTTTATTCCTCTTTTAATTCCAAATAAAATAATTCCCCTCACATATAACCATTGAATCCACTTTAACTTAATTCCTGTCATTCTCTTGGCCTGTTTCAAACAAGCGCTGGACTCGTGCCAGCCAGCAGAAAGGAAGAAGTGTGTTAGCGTTGAGCTGCTGCAACAAAACTACAATCACAGTACAGAGAAAATCTGTGTTATGTGATTTTCATGTTGTAGACGAAACAAATAGGAGGAGAAACCGGCTTCTGTTTACTTCTGGGTAGGCGTAAACGGACAAATACAGTAAGCCTCCTGTCCAATCAGAACTCTTCCTAACCACCAGATCTAAAGCGGAATGAGATCAACGTGTTTTCCATGTAAACCTTAATTCAGAATTATTATTTTCATGTAAACACGAATGAGAATAACTTAATTCTGAATTACTCAATTTGGAATAATTAATTCAGAATTAAAAAACATCATGTGACCAGGGCCACTGTTGCTTAGTGGGCAGTGAGCAGGTCCTTAGTGGGATGGGCTTATAATGTGGCCAGTCACTTGAACTAACCCCTTAACCCCTTTAACTCTACCATTATGTAGCAGAATAAAGGGGGCGCACTGTTGAGAAAAGTTGTTAGTAGAACCGAAGTTCGCAGCGAGGCAGAGAAAGACTTGATAGCTGTGTTTAACCAAAGCATGTCAGAAAAAGTAAACTAATGAATGAACACTGAATTTTAGCAGCATTTGGCTGCTTTCAGGTGATGTTGGACACTGAAAAGCAAAGTGCAAAATTCCCAAAATGGAAATATTAGAAATCTTTATCAGAAGTGTGATAATGTTTAGATATTAGCCTTTATCTATTTGATTTGTCATCTGTGGTTCTGTGTTCAGTTGTTATTCTGAAGGTTGAATGAAATGTTTAACAATAGTTTGCAGGTTTTTTTTAAAGAGAAATTTGTATTAGAAAAGTTTTTATATAAACAGAAATAAAACAAACACAGCATTGTGAGAACAAATCCCACACATTTGCCTCTGTGTTATTCACTGCAGGACTCTTTGGGAAAAATCTGGCACATGCAACATCATTTTGACAGGAATGTTCCAGAACTACAGCGTGCCACTAAGGAAACCCTGACCCTGACTATAACCCCTCTGGGGCTAGGGTTGAAAATCCTAGCATTTGCTAACTCTGACAACCCTAACCCAAGGGTTGTCATCCCTAGAGCTAGGGTTAGGGTTAGTCGTAGCAAAATAGGAAACGCTTCACGATTTTGCGTGTCATCCTTGCGCCAGGGGCCATGCTAATCTTCTCTGTATCATTTCCAACTTTTCACATGTGCTGCCGTGGCAAGCACAGTAACCCCTGTGCAGGATCTGCTACATGACCCTCTGCTGGCTGAATTGCCACTATGGCCTGGTGCAAACGCCGCAGAAGCCAACCACGGAGTAAATTAAGGAAGTGTTTCTGTTGACAGCGACTCGCTTTTCACAACCACAGAATGTTGCTGTCATGTCTGTCTCAAATTTGATATCTGATGGAAAATCCCTGAGGCCAAAAATGCAACTCCTTCAGCCCATGATAATAGTGGGCGGAGCCCAGGTTCTCGCTCATGCACTTTCAGGGCATTTGCGTTATTCACTGCAGAACTCTTTTTGGGTAAAAATCTCACACGTGCAGTTATTTAAATGGTAAGTTCATTTATAAAATGCATTTCATACACTCAGGCAATTCAATATGCTCAACACATTATGCAGTCCCACATTAACACACGGATGAAGGAAAGAGCCCCCAGAGTGGTGCGGGAGTTGCAGGTTCGAATCCCACAGCAGACAAGAAGTGAGAAACATTCTGAAATGTTGGTATGTGCAATCAACAAATAAATGTAACTGAGGTGAGAGGATAAGAAAAAAGTCTCGAGACAGAGGAAAGACTACATACCTGTCCTGGCAAAATCTTACATGTGCCCAAATCAAGCGTCAGATACATCAAAAAAAAAAAAAATCCAAAATGAGTGAGAAACAGCTCATCTGACACTGGTATCAGTCATTACATTTTTGTTTGTCTCCTCCATAACATTAATACAAATACTCTGTGTAGCTGGAACCTGTTGTACATAAACAGGGACATTGACACTTCTTTCTGATGGTGTCAGGAGATATGTATTCAAGATTATATTCATATCATTCATATCATTATGATGAAGCATCTTAATACACAAGAAAATGTGTCATGTATGGATACAGTATGTACAAAAAAATCTAAAATGCAGGCCAAACTCAGACTCAGGTCTTAAAGGATAATTTGAGAAATGTTGCACTGAAGGTCTTCTTGACCTTTGACCTAAGCAGAGTGATTAAAGGGACTAGAGGCAAGGTTAAGAAATGAGACTCGCAACTGGCGCTTCAGGTAACTGCAGCCACGAGCCGTCACAGGAGCACAAACTGAAGCTGTGACGTTGTTTACCACGCTGATAGTCTTTTTCTTCATAGTTCCACGTTTTAGTGTCTTTCAGTTGATCTGGATCGTTTGCTGATGGCAGAAGAATCCATAACTATGGCTTACAGTGTTTGAATTTACAGCGACGTCTCCTTCCTGTTAAAACATCCGCAGGACGGCGCAGGAAATTTGGCCACTGAATCGCAGTGCATTATGCAGCACACAGCCTGTTCAAGACAACGGAGAGAGACGTGGATGGGCTCGTTCTTTCTGGTTTTTAATGCTTCATCAGCCATTAGTAATAAAAACTGGAGATACTTGTTTATTCTTTCACAATTCCTGCCTTTAGTCCCTATAAGTCATTTTTTTGTCATCAAAAGCTCCTCTTATCTCTT
Source organism: Atherinomorus stipes (assembly GCA_023101725.1). Taxonomy (NCBI): domain Eukaryota; kingdom Metazoa; phylum Chordata; class Actinopteri; order Atheriniformes; family Atherinidae; genus Atherinomorus; species Atherinomorus stipes. The sequence continues at coordinate 75,477 of JALJCO010008516.1, read as the reverse complement.
CTTTTTTAAAACGAATTACTGGAGACCTGACCCCATTTTCCCCTCTTCACATCAGAAGCTGAGTAATGTGGGTCTGTACTCCAGAAGTCAACGCTGACGCTGAACCATCACCGCAGACACACAAACAACTCTGGCAGTCAGATTTCTTTTTTCTTCTTTGACTCAGAAGTTTGTTCCGCTACAGAGAAGCTGTAGTTGAGCGGTCTGTAAATAGGCTACTTTTAACATTTCCATACCAATAAAGATATTTAATCAATTATTTTAATATCCAAGACACAAATCAAGGAAGCTCAATAATAAATGTGTTTTATTTGGCAGCAAGAAGTGGAGAAATTAAAATCATGAGTAAGAAACTATAAAGAGTATTGACTGAAAATTTTTTAGCTATGGCTTAGCCTAAAAAAATTAAGGTAATCAGTCACACCAAATATTTCTACATTAATCCAATGTAAATTAAAAAAAAAATCGGCTCAACCTAACCTTTTTTTAAGTTCATGCAAACTGTTCCTTTTTTTCCATTGAAGCAAACCATTTATTTCAAGTTGTTTGAAGTAAATGCGATAACTCTCCTAAACAAAAGGAAATAAGCCACTCAGTACCAACGTTTCTTTTTAACTTTTTCTAGTGTTTGTTTTTAATCTTTCTTGTCTATGTTCTTAGTCTTATTTCTTCATGTCCTGCTTGATTGAGCCTTGTTAAAGAGGAATTTCTGTCACCGCAAGGGGCAGACAATAAAGTTTACCTATCTATCTATCTATCTATCTATCAAAATCAATGAAGTTGCTTTTCCCAATATTCTAATTTAATTTTCCCTGAAACTTTTCACTTAATTTAAGAAACTTTAACGTTGTAGCAAATTATACTCAGTTCACTTTATTCAGTGAAAGTATCCAGCAGGGTAGATCATTGGTGCTTCTTCTTCTTCACCAGCAGGCTCAGTGCCACAATGCTGCTTTTCAGTGTGTGGCCATAGCCAACCTAAGCCACCAGCAGTGTGCCATGTAGTGCCTAGCCCAGATATCATCTTCAGACTGCACTTGTTGGTTGTAATCTGTAACCAAATTTATCTTCTTGTACTGTTCTTTACACTTATGGTGCAACTTTAATTCCAAACTGAACAGAATTTCTTAACAACTTTCTCTGAATGTGAACATAACAAAAGGCAGTAAACACGTAACTCAAATTTATAGGATAACATTCATAAAAGATTAAATTCCTGCTGAATCTGCATTTCCCATGAGCCTTTGTGGTTCAGATGCATTGAATTTTGAAAATAGCCCCACCCCTTTTGCTTCGTGTATACTAGCTGAAACAACTTAATAAATTTACTTTGATACTTTACGTTGATTGACTAAAAATATAAGATTTCATCACCAAACCAATATAATTACATTAGATGAATGAAAATGTATTCTTTCATATCAACTAAGCTCAAATATTCTTTTTAGAGTGACACAGCAGCAGAATGTCCTTTGAAAGGGACAGACTCACTCAGCTCAGCAAGAAGAGGTGAAGGTAAAGAGTTGGATGCTTGACAAGCAGTTTAAGTAATGAATTTATGTGAAAATGAAACATGATTATCAGTTATTTATGCAAGCATTTTTATTTATGGGGCGTCAACATGTTTAATGTGACAGAAATTGAACTTTGCAGGATTCGTCTGTATCAACTGTCACTAAAAACTCATGTGCTTTTTGAAGTTGACAATCCTCGCCATTTACATAGATTTGCTGTGGCATCATCATGACCTAATCATCAATGTATGTCCCCCACCTACACAATATTTTGTTTCTTTGTTTGTTTGTGGGCTCCAAAAATAAGCCATTCTTCGTTGTGGATTTGTCTGGTCTTTTCCTCTTGAAGTGTAACTTTCAAGATGGTTTAGTAAGGGAATGCTTGTTGTGATGGTCCTACCATGGCAAGCTAACTTCATGTTGCATCATGCGTATTTGACTTTGTTGTGCAGACAAGTCAACTATACCACTGTGGTCATTTACCCTACCCTCTTGCCCCAAACAAAATTAATTAACATTTGTCATGTTAAAAGCGGCTTAAACCAAAGTTAATGGGACAGACAAGGAATAAAGTAATTTAGACACAGATTTCTTCACTGTGTAATGAAATTGATTGGCCAGATATTCAGATAGCCCATAATTACTGAAAGGTGTTTAAAAGGCCTCACATGGCAGAGTGAAAATTGCAGCAAGGTGTGTGTGATGTCCAGCACTGTTGAAGAGCGTTATATTGCATCCAGTTTTGCATCATTCTTTCCTTCTAATGAACTAACCATTGGAAAGTTTTGACTGACTCATGCCATCTCTTTGGAAGAAAGCATCTGAAATATTATACATAGCTTGACATAAGTCTTGTAGGCCTGTAATGCAGTACTGTAGAAACCACTGCATCCTTTTTGAATAATGTTGGTATTACACATGTGGCTTAGTCTATGAATATCGGATGCAAATAAAAATCAAGTTATTTAAGAGCGCAGGGAGTCTGAGACTGCCGGCCAAGTCTTTGTATTCCTTTCCTGACACAGTGACAGTCATCATACATAGAAAGCATTGATCCCCAGGGCCACAACACAACGTACTCTCTACTCAATCTCTTACTGTTTATTGTTGTGCCATCCTTTTCCTCAGAATGCCACACATATTGAAGAGAAAACAATAAATACTACAGATATATATGTATACTGCATAAAAATTGGTTGTGCTCTCCCAGATACTTGGATAGGGTAAGGACTTCTTTACAGCCATGTGTAAAACAGGTTTATAGTCTGCCATTTTAAGTATAGAGAGGGAAAAGAATGGTCTGCTACTGACATGCTGCAAGGCCGGGGAGTCACAGTTTTAGATTATTTCACAGATAGTCAGGTCAGGCATGGCATAATATCTCCAATACGCTTTACGTATCACACCTATAGAGCCTCATGTGCATCTGGATATCTAAACAAAGGAGGTCAGGTGAAGCACAAGGGCACACAGACTGCATTGAGATTGCTGAGTAAGTGCAGTAGGAGGTTGCCATACTTGGACTGAGATCTCAGCCAGTATTAATGTAATCCAAGCATCACAACATCTAGTGTTGTAGTACTTCAGATCAGTCTTGGTCTCGAGACCATTTTTTTAGGTTCTTGGTCTCGTCTTGGTATCGACTGCATTTTGTCTCGGTCTTGTCTCGGTCTCGGACAGGGCGGTCTCGGGATTTTTGAACCAGACCAGTCAAGACCATTGCTGACAGGCTTTTTGTCCATAACTTAGCTGCTGATAAGAGTGGAAAAGGAGCCTCTTAAAAACAGCTAATAACATCTTAAAAACATCGGTTGTGTTACGTTTCCTCCAGCTGCAGCTTCAGTGTGACTGTGACTGACTCTGACTCTGTGCGGATTGATACTGAAGTAGTGATTGTTCCTCGACCAATAGAATTGATTCTCAGTTAAATCTGATTTTCATTGTTTATTTTTACCATTAACATGAACACAGTTAAACGTCCAACATTCATCATATAACATCAGCTAGGTGTGAAGATTTCACATTTTCCTGAAATTGTAACCAACAGCTGAATATCCCTAACTTTATGTGAGTAGTGTATACAGAATAAGCTACATAAGTTCCCCTCACCACTATAGAATCTAATCTGGAGTTAAATATTAGTTTTTTGTGTCTTTTTTCCAACTCAGAGTTAAAACGTCTGACTGCTCTGAACCACCGAAGCTCTCGACGTGTCGGTACGCCCACTTTCCATTTATACCTGCTCCAACACACCTGACTCAAATTCAATACAATAGCCAATCAAGCTCTGCACAATAACTCATTAACTTGTGTTGGAGCATGAAGACATGCAGAATCGGCTGGATTGTGACCCTCACAGGACCGAATGAGGAACCCTGGTTTTGACACGTTTTGTATTGTTTTGGCTGATGATCTTTTTGGAACGCATGATGTGCAATGAATATTTAAACATTAGATAATAAAAATGTGCATTCAAAAGTTTAGAGAAAGTCTAATTTAGCTCACCTGGAAAGGTTTTAGAGCATTTTAGGTTCACTCTGCCATCATCCACTAGGCCAAAGAAACTTTCTGTGAGAAGTGTACATCCTTCACAAGGAAAGAGGGAGGACAAAATAAGTGAGATGGAGTTTTGAAACCGTCTATGCCTTCAGGGAAGGCCTAAAAAAATGTCTCATTTAGATTGATTTTATTATCTATAGTATCTAATTTAATCTATTTAATCATTTAATAATCAATACGTGTAATACATTTCCTCTCGTGTTATAAGGTTGAGCCAACTGTCAGGATGTTATCCAGTCACAATCTTCCATCTCTTCTAAGTCCGATCAACGTCACCTTCATCTGAGCAGAGCGGTAAGAACTAGCAAGAGAGTTGGATAAGTTTAACATGAGTGACGTTGTGGCTAGCTGCTAAAAACTCTTTTCAAGGCAACTTTTGCTGAAAAGCATCAAATAATATAAAACAGACAACCAACTCCAGAATTAGAGTTGAAAGAAAAAAATATCCCGTGTCCACCACCTGAGCGCTCTTTCTCGGCCCTGAAGTGAACAGAACTGGACTGGATCAGCTGGGAGCTTTGAAACTGATGTCCACAGAGATAAGACTTCTTATGGAAGTCGAGTCAAAGGATAAAGTGTAATTAAGACGCTGACATTGTCCACTTCACAAAGAAAGACCCGCAGATAGATTTTGTTTTAGTGTGTAGAGAATTTAGGAGGTGTTGTGAAACGTATTAATGTAAATGAAGACTTTGATTTTCTGTGTATATGTGTATATGTGTGTATTTAGGAAAACTATGCGTCATGGTGATGATGCTGTCAGCAGCGTCAGCTTCACTGGACGATAATATTCTCAGTAGTGACGTGTCACGCTCAGAAGAGTTGGCTCTGAGAGCTGATGCTTCATAGTGAATCAGAGGAGCCGGCTCCCAGTTTTTTAGGAGATCACTGCACTTTGTTGTGACTGGCCACTGGAGGCCATGCGGCCAGTCACATGTGAGCATATAGGTTTGTACAAATATATGAAAACAGAGAGAAAAGCTATGTTCCATTGCAAGTGAAGACAGGAGTTAGTGGTGAGGAGTGTGTGTGTGTGTGTGTGTGTGTGTGCATTGCATTGTCTTGTAATTAGGGCTGTAAAAAAAAAAAAATCCTGATTAATCACATTGCTTTTATCATTTCTAGAACCCATTTAGGGTAAAAGGTGTTTCAGCAGGAATTCTGCATTTATCTTCAGTAGACTAAACTACTGAAACCCTGTCCTTACATGTCTCCCTATAGTCCTTCAGATGGCGGCAGTTTAGTCCAGATTGTTGCTGATACGATCCTCACAGGCTGACTTCACAACTGTATTAATATGAAGCTGAAATTCAGCTCTGAGTCCTGTTCTACTTCCAGATGTCTGGCTTGGTTTTAGCCTTTAAGTTATAAAACAAATGGTAATGTATTTTCTACATACAGCAGTACTAATTAATAAAAAAAAAAAACCCTCTTGTTTGACAATGTGATTAATTTAGGATTAATCTTTTGACAGCCCTACTGGTAATATAACCATGTGACATCTGAAAGTTTAACTTTGTTGTTTTATTGTATTGTGTATCTTTTCTTCACCTGCCTCGGGACTACTGATGCTAATTAGCTTGCTAATAATAATCTAACATATTTACCTCTGTTGCTACATATGTTCATTAATATGTCCTGTCCCTATCAAATAAACAACTAAATGAAAAGTTTGAAAATAGAATAAATACACAGAATTTTTAGGCTTCTCATAAAAATACTGAATTCAAAAAAGGTTTTAACACATAAACCATTAATGTATTGCAAAATGAAGGGAAAATATAGGCTGCAAATATCTTAAATAGGTTTTATGCACACCTCCATCACTTCATTACTTAAGCCAGCGTCTTTGTGTCCTGTCTTTCATTATTGGACAATTTGATAAATCCAGGTGTGTCTGACCTCAGAAACCATGAGGACAATGGCCAGACACACCTGGATTAATCAGTTTGTACAGTAATCAGGGCTTAAAGCAAATAAAAATCCTAAGCCTGAACTTTTTCGGACGAGTGGGCTTGTTTAAAGGGAGTTTATTTGCATTTATATTGGAGGATTTGGCCAAAAATAGAGGCTATTTTTTGTGACTAGGGTCTAAATCGCGACATAGTAGAACTTTCTTGCTGCTAGATGCGTATATCATTTTCCGCAAGCATAATGTTTTCTGTTTTTTTTTTTTTGCAAGTCCAAGTCATGTCTCCAGTGTTATGGCTGAAGCCCACGTTGCAATTCCCTTGTTTCAGCTGTAATTAGTCATGTCATGCCTTGTGTCTGCTCCGCTTAGAAGACTGAATTATAATATCCAAGAAATTTTAAATCTTTTTTGTTCCAGTATTTTGTAACAGCACTGATCTTTACTTTAACTGACTTATACTTTGTCTCTTTGACAATTTCTTTGCCTTACCATGTTAGCAAAACTTGTAGATGAACATGGAAATTTATTCAGCCTGTTAATACGCTCTTAACTAATCCAAGAGCTTTTAATGTGTACAAAAATCCACCTGGACCTACATAGATATGCTCTAAACTAGCATTTCTCTGAATGTGGAGAGGAGACTATGCTGAACCTCGGTGCAGGATCACCACCTGCAGGTTTTAGATGTTTCCCTGCTGCAACACCTGATCCTCATGACAGCTTGATGTCAAGTTCTGCAGAGCCTCTTAATAGATTGACTCAGTTATATCACAGCTGGTAAACATGTAAAGCCTGCAGGACAGATGTCCACAGCTGGCTATCCCTCCACTAGTTCACAAGGAAAATATTTTTTAGGCTTTAAATAACTATGGGAGCTGAGTTCAGCAAGTATTAAAAAAAAAAAAAAAAAAAACGGAAAAATTCTCCATATTCTAATTAATTTAGATCCCCTGCTAGCAGTTTTAATAACTATTCATTGCAGTCCTAAACGAACAGCTGTTTTTTATAATAAGCGGACTCAGTAAAACTGCAATGTTTACAGTGGATCTGATCCCAGTTTAGTCCCAGTTTAACGTCATCACGGCAGTCCCAGTTTATGGAAACTGTCCATTAAACGTCTCATTCTTCTCCTGAACACATTCAGCATCATCTAATGAAGTTACATAACTTTAGTACGAACTATAGATACCAACAAGCTCACGTTTATGCCGCTACAGCGCTAAGCTAAGTGCTAACATGGGCTGCTAATATCAAGCTTTCATATTACAGTAACTAACCTGTTCAGGTGTTAAGGTGGATGTGGAGGAGCCAGCGTCTCTGTTTTGATACCACAGACGATGCAGCTTGCTGCTCTCATGTTTGTCCCTTTTATTCAGTTATTAATGTCCAAAGTTGCAGATCAGATCAGACAGAGATCACGACAAAATAAATAAGTTTTCTTTAAAAAAGAAAAAAAAACATTGTTCACGAGTCTGAAACTGTGTCTAAGTCCAGCCTGTGAGTGTGAGTGGAAAAGCTACTATGTGCGCTCCTCTGTTTTCTTGCACAAAATACTCCATGGCTGCCGTCTCTAACTAGTTCTTCCATCCTCGCCCAGCGCCGGTTATTTTCAAGTTCTTTATCGGTCAGGACAGCTTCATAAACTCAGCCTCCATGATAAGATGTTCCATAGCTGAGGTTGCAAGCAGCCGTTCACTGCTGCTGCAGCTGGATCTGGACTATCATCCAACCACCCTGCTCCACTTGCGACTCGGTAGAAATGCACTCTGATGAGCGCCAAAATGCGTTGATCTTATGCTTGCCTACTGGTAGATTAACATGCCCATTTATAATGTGGGATTATACGCAACTTTGTTACCACACACCGAAGTTGTTAATGTGGAGTTTTTTTCTACTTTTTTTTCCCTTGACGTCGTACGCCGGAAATCCGGCACGGTGCCGGACAACTTTAAGCCCTGAGTAATGAAAGACAGGAGGGAGAGGAGCTGGCTTAATTCCAGGAAGTAGTAGAGTTGCGCATAAAGCCCATTAGCCGTTTGGGAGTCGAAAGAGCCGTCTCTCTGGAAAGAGATGAACTTTCCATCACTAATTCTCAGATACGTTTTCTGGGTTTTCTATTTACAGATTTTGGCTTTGCAGACCATGTTTATTGGATCATTAACTGTATGTAAGCTAAATGATATTCAGTTTTCTGCTGGCAATGTCGAGTAGGAGTCTTGCTGCTGGGAGTTTTATCAACAGGGTTTTTTTTTTGTGCTGATGGCTGAGGTGAAAGCCCAGCTGTGGAGCTCACGGTTCACCACTGCATCGAATCAATATTGCGCTAAAGTTGGGCTGGTCTCTGTCTCTTCTTTCTTAGTTATTGCCTTCTCAAGAAGAGAGCTGGTATGTAGCAGGTTAGGTTAAAATGAATGACTACAGTGTGAAAATGAACTCACACCAGAGGATCGACACAACCTGCAACAAAATCGAGTCCCCAGCTGACCCGAGACTGGCAGAACATGGGTGTTGATGAATCCTTAGCTGACAGGAGTGGCACCTGGTCTGGTCCTCTGCTGCTGGAGCCCATCTGCTTCCAGGTTGGACGAGTTGTGTGATCAGAGATGCTGTTCTGCAAACGTTGGTTGGAACCAGTGCTGATCTGACTTTGTTGTCTTTCTATCATCTCCAACCCGTGTGTCCTTTCTCCTCTGACATCCGACATCATGGCACAGCTGTCTGCTGTTCACTGGAGCTTTCCTCTTCTTCAGACCATTCTAGAGATGGTTGTGGTGGAAATCCCAGTAAACACTCAGACCAGAAACCATTAAATCCCCTTTCTTCCTCATTCCGATGCTCAGGTTGAACTTTCATCAAGTTGTCTTCACCATGTCAACATGACTGAATGCTTTGAATCATTGCAATGTGATTGGCCGATTCGAGATTTGTGTTAACAATCAACTGAACATGTATACCTAATAAAGTGGCCGGTGACTGTTTTTAGCCTTTGTTTAAATGTATTTAAGGTTTTGGAGTTTTATTGGTCTGAAATGGTGAAAATCTTTTTCTTCTGTGGTCCTGTGTTGAGTAGCTTTCCTTTGTCAGAATTCCTTTATGAACCTCCAAACGTCTCCTGCCTGCTGCGAGCTACAGGTAAAGACAGCAGCTGCTCAAAAGTACTTTACAAAATCAGACTTTTTACAACATTGACGTTTTTAAACTTCCATATTGTGCTTTTTTAACCTTGCCGGGATCTAAATACCAAACTCTGCTCTCTTCTTTTTTTTTTTCTCCTCAGGTGTATAAAGTCAGTGAACTTCAGCTTTCAGTCCAAGTCTGCCAAGTCTGTATTCCCATTATTGACATTACTGAGGTGAATTTAACATTGAAAAGTCAGCCCCCACCCCTTTCAATAATACTGCACACTCAAAAATCCCTGCAAAGTAAACTCCCTCACTGAGACGGCCGTAGGTAGGCTTAGAGGTTCCATCCCTGAAGGGTGGACAAACGTGAGGGTCTTTTAGATGATTAATGAAAGAAAAAGAAAGAAAATAAATTAAGTCCTGTTGCACAAATCTGCTGTCATTTTGCAAGCCATTTAGGGGGGTTCTTTAAAGTTAATAATGGAAACCTTGTGACATGTTTCAGGGGAAACCTTCTCGCTGGTAAAACTTCTAATGTGTGGTGGTTTTACCAGCGAGAAGGTTTCCCCTGAAACATGTCACAAAGTTTCCATTAACTTTAAAAACTCATAAACTAATACTTTGTTGAACAACCAATCACTGCGTGTTCTCTGTAAGATTTAATCAGACTTCTGCACCTGCTGGCAGGTATTCTGCCCCACTGCTCATCAGCAACGTCCTCTAATGTGTCTGCAGTTTTGGTTCGTTGTCTTTTTTTGTTTGTTTTTTCTAACTTTTTTTATTATTATTTTCAACCACATTTCAAAAGCAAAAGTTATTTCACAGAATTTTTATTTTTATTTCAGCCCATATTTTTCCATTTCTTGTTATTTGGATAGTGAATTTAGCTTTTTCTTTGACTGGAGGGGATGAATAAATTTTACACATCTCAATTCTTCCAGAGCAATGGACCACCACCCTGACTTACAACTTATTACACAGTCTTTGAAAAACAATATTTTTGTTCTTTTAACAGGAATAAGAAAACCTTTATTTGTCCATCAGTGGGGAAATTGCAATGCTGCAACAGCACAAGTACAGCAGACCAGTAGAGCAGACTGTGCAGACCAGTACAGCAGACCAGTCTGGCCAAAGGGAAATAGACAGAAAACTTCACAGAGTGAGTGTGTACAGGATATTCATAAACAGTGGTGAAAGTAAGATAAGATCCTTGCAGGAACTGTGCAACTCAATTTAAAACCAACAGCATTCTTTTTTCTGACTGATTTTTTTAATCTTGTGCACTTTCCAAAGTGCATAATATAACATATCACACATCAGGTAATATATGGAAAGTTATACAATTATTTTCAGGTTAAGTACTTCTTTAGGAGAGATAACATCAGAACTATAACAACTTTAACGTGATTTAAGTGTTTTCTCTGTTGTGAGAAAGAACACCTTGAGTTTCCTCACTTCCATTTCTACTTGTTTGCCGAAGCACTCACTAGGGCTGGGCGGTATGGCAAATTTTTCATATCACATTTTTTTTTTTTTTAAATCCTACCGGTTTTACGGTATTTGATCGTAAAAGTTTTAAAAGTGCTGAGGATCTGCCAAAACCCAAAGATGTAGAACCATCTGGATGCGGCTGTGTCTGTTTACACCACGTTTTCTTCCTCTCCCTCTCTGCAAAATCACTCCACGTGCTTGTCCACTTCATGTTGACAAGACAGACATTGATGAACCAATCAGAGCGAGCTAAAGTGTGTCAGCATGGAGTTGCTTTGTTTATCTCCCTCCCTCCCAAGAGCAAGCATGGCTGCTAACGAGAGTACGAAAGTGAGGAGTTTCTCCTGAAAAACATTCAACTTCGGTCATGTGGAACTGGTTTGGATTTTCAGAGTTTGCAAGGATGAGGTTGGTATGTCTGATGGAAACACGAGCAGCGTTTTAAAATCACCGTAGGAGGCAGCAGCCTGGTCTGCAGCCAGTCAGGAGGTGAGGAGAGCAGCAGACACTAGGCTTTACACGATCAGGATTTTTGGGGTCGATCACCGATCAGAGAGTTTTAAAAAACAATCGCCGATCACTGATCAGATCATGTGAGGAAGCAAATATATCTATTTAAATAGCTTGTTTACCTGTATTTATACAGTTTACTGAGTATCATAAAAAGGATTTTTGTTTACATGTTTTGTCCTGAACTGACTGACATGAAAAGGTTAAACATCAATAACCTCTAATGGACATTCAGGTTTAATCAGGACAAACAAAATAATTTGATCCAGTGGCACAAATAACAGCCCAACTTAAACTGCCATAACTGAAATTATTTACAGTCACAGTGCAAATGAAGGCAGTAATGCTGCTTCAAAGGTTGGAGTGACTGTTTCCTCAGAAGAACCTCGACGTGAGAACAAACAACCCGCTTTAGCTCAAGTGGGTCCGGCATCGCTACAGTAGGCTGGAATATATTTGCTGTGGACGCATGCGTCAGCGTCAGCGTCAGGAGTGTTTGTGTACATACCTGCTGCAGCACACGAGGAGCACACGGCGGCCGAAGCGCTCGATACTGGGTCTCCGCGGTCTGGAGTCCTGTTATTTACAGTCTCTGATGGAGACACGGAGACAAACACTTGTGCTGCAACAGTTTAAGGTAAACTGTTGTTTGCGGAAATGTAGGAAATGGGCTGTGTCCTTTCAGTCTAAGAGCTGACATATTTGCAACCAGCGTCGCCATCCTTTACGGGTGGGTATTTGGGATTGTAAAAACTTTATTGTCCAGCACATAGTGGCAGAACTCACGACAAAAACGCCACGAAGACATAAAACACATACTTGTGAGTACGTGTCTATTCTGCTTTGTTTGTTTGCTTGTTTTCTAAGTTTAATTGGTGTAAATGAGAGTTTTACCGGAGCAGATTCAAAATGACAATGACATCATTGATCGGATCGGTGAATGAAAAGTTAAGGACCGATCAGAAAAGATGAAAAAAATGTGAAATATCGGCCGATCCGATCAAACCGATCTGATCGGTGGAAAGCCTAGCAAACACATCCGCCCACACATGTAAAACACAATGCTGGCAGGTGTTCAACATGGCAACTCCAGCGCTGGAGAGATGTGTCTCCACTTCAGATAAGAAACTTGTGCTTTACTCACCGCCAGGTGGACGTAGAGGTGCTGAAAGGACGCGACGGAGCTCAGAGCGTCTGCTTGAAATGTAAACAAACAGCTAAGCTAGCATTAGCTTGTATTTAGCTTAACGGCTGTTCTTAAACTGCCCGTTCACAAACCTGCTACTCTGATCTGACTACTGACGTTTCACCTCGCATTACTCTTCCTTTCTATCTCTCTTTTTTTCTTTCTGTCTCTGCGTCATCTAAGGGAATCATGTCCTTGTCACTGTGAAATATGATTGTAATCTGATCACTTCTTGTTCTGTTTCTCATATCCAGTCCCAGCTCTTGCTACTCTAAAACGTGTTGTTGGCTAAGCTAGCTGCTAGTGTTATCACCACCAGCTGCCGCTTTTGCTCGACAGCCTTTGTAAACAGTAGCTCGGTCCACGTCCGATCTTTTAAAGCCGGAAAACTTCCAGACCACAGACGTGACTCCTCTTTGGGAATTAGTTCCTCCTGGTAAACGTGTGCTTCACTTTGACTGCTTTGACCAGGGCTGTGTCCGAATGTCCTCCCTGCTCCCTAACCCCTCATTCACTACATAGCAGACTTTCTAGTGCCCTCATTCTGCCTGTGATTTGGACACGAAGCCGACTACTTTTTCCTCGCCGCAAATCACGTGATTGCCAGCTGTCACCGTGGCAACCACGGCGACATCCACAGCTCGCGAAGATTTAATTCCAAATCAAATCTGTAATTTTTATTTATTTATATTGTGTTTACTCCCTTTCTTGTTTTTTCTCTCCTTTTTTTCTGCCGCTCGATGTGTTCAACACCTCGCGCCATTCAGGTCTCCTGACCGCAATGCATTGTGGTCTATATTGTCCCGTCTAGGGACCACCGAAGCTCACTAGTTTTCAGAATGCATTGTGGGTAGCTTTGAGTGCACTACTTTTTTCTTTCAGGACATTCGGACGCCACTGTAAAATGGCGTGATCCCTATATAGGGCCCTATGTAGAGAGTAGGGTGTCTACACTTGCTAAATACTGATTTTCATGAGTAATGAGGTTAATTCATTAACATAGGTTCAGCAGCAGGACCACGCCTCAACCACACCTGCCTCCAATCTCACTAATCACCAAGCAGCCTTAAAGACTCGCTCACCTCATCAACTCAGTTTCTCGTTCTCTCGACGACCCTCCCTTCCCCTCCCCTCCCTTTCCTCTCGTTTTATCTCCTCTACCTTCCCTTTTGCCTCGTCCGCCTGCTTCATTAGGCCTTTCTCCATCTGCTGCCCCTCCCTGGCCTTTGCCCCCCCTCTTCTCTGCCTTCCTACTCCTTCCTGCTGTCCTACTTCTTTCCCATCATCTGACCGTCTCCACCATTCTTGTTCCTTGTCTGCTTCCTTCTCTTCTTTCGGGTTCCATCTGAGGGGGGGTTCCCTAAGCCGGACTCACTACCGATAGACTACACCCCCACACTAGGTCTTCCTCCGGCTCATCATCATATCTTATTCTTTCTTTCAATCAGTCAATCAATCCTTCATCATCATCGTCATCATCACTCCTTTTGTTGTGGCGTGGTCCTTGCTAGTGAACAGCATAAATAAATCTAAAAGCATCACCTGCATGTTTGGTTTGTACTTAAATTGTACCTATATACACTGCCCGGCCAAAAAAAAAGTCGCCAACAAAAAAAGGTCAAACATGTAACATTTGGTTGGAGCCTTTAGCTTTGATTGCGGCAGCATTCGCTGTGTTTCCAGAAGCGTCTGCAATGTCACCAGATTTATTTGCATCCTGTTGCATCAATTTTTCACCAAGATCTTGATGATGATTGTAGAGTCTGACCACAGCACATCCCAAAGATTCTCAATGGGGTTCAGGTCTGGACTCTGTGGGGGCCAATCCATGTGTGAAAATGATGTCTGATGATCCCTGAACCATCTTTCACAATCTGAGCCCGATAAATTCTGGCACGGTCATCTTGGAATATGGCCGTGCCATCAGGAAAGAAACATCCATTGATGGAATAACCTGCTCATTCAGTATATTCAGGTATCAGCTGACCTCATTATCTGAGCTCATACTGTTGCTGAACCTGGACCTGAGCAACTGCAGCAACCCCAGATCATCACACTGCCCCCACAGGCTCATACAGTAGCACTAGGCATGATGCTGCATCACTTCATCTGCCTTTCCGGCCACATTTCTTCCTGGAAGACGATGGTCCACTATCCTTCCAGTTTTTCAGAATGCGTTGGACTGTTCTGAACCCAGTTTTAGTAGTTTCTGCATCTCCTTAGATGTTTTCACCTCTTGACGCCAATGATTTGACCCTTCTCAGACAGACTAACATCTTTTCCACGACCACGGATGTGTCTTTCCACATGGTTGTTTAAGAAATGAGAAGCAAGTCATTGCACCAGTTGGGGTTAAATAACTTGTTGCCAGCTGAAAGATAATCGCCCATGCAGTAATTATCCAATAGTAGGCTCGTATCTATTTGCTTAGTTAAATCCAGGTGGCCACTTTTTTTGTGGCCAGGCAGTGTATTACCTATATACCTATATTCATATAACAACAAATGTTCTTAATTTGTTTTAAATAAAGTATTAAATAGCCTAAGCAACTCATCTTTCATATCATGAATTATCTTGCTTTATGTAGTTAACTATCTTCTAAAATTTGTAATATTCTTTGTTACTGTTGTGGCTTAACCCTTCCGCTATCTAATCAGAAGTACTGCAGATCTGGTCTGAGTTTTGTTTGCATTCAGCTAAACATCCGCTTTCCAGCTTATTTCTTCACGTCGGCGGTCACCATTACTGTTGTGGTGTAGACCTTCCGCTATCGAATCAGAAGTGCTGCTCGTTAGCATATGATAAGAGAAGTTAACAATGTCTTAATAAGTTGGAGCACAGACCTGTCGTACGACTCTCAGCAGCATGGTGTTTTCAGGCAGGCAAGCAGTGGGCTACTTGCTATCTCTGCTCAAGCCAGAGAACCGGAGGAGGCAGCGAAATAACCACAGAAGCGATGCTAAAGGTTACACCTTTATTACAAGATAAACTAGTTACAAACGGCAATAGAACTGTGAACCAGACTCTGCTCGTGTCCCGGCGGTCATAAGCTCATCTCAGCTGTCTGCTCCTCCAAGCGTGTTCCCCAGTCCCCCCTCTTCCTGCTTTCTGCTCTTTTAAAGCCCCCTAGTAAGGTCCTCCCTTTTGCACTGGCTGGTAGTCTTTTTCCTGTTTCCCTGCGCTGAGAAATGCCCTGGATGAACTACAAAGTCCGTCAGCCCTTGCATTCTCCTTTAGAGACGTCTGCTGTTACAGTGACGTTGCATTTTTCCCTTCAAACTCTAAGCAGACGTGGAATGATAAAACTGTTGTCCTGCTACCACATTACAACTTTAAACTTTTGTTTTATCAAGTTAGTTTTATCCATCAGCTCCCTCTTATTAAGCTAGTCGTGCTGTAGTCAGGTACATCTTGGACTTTTATTTTCATCATCTGCCCACAAAGTCACACACTTTTTAATTTGATCTGCAATAGAAATGCACTGCAGGGTAACTGCCTTATTATTTAGCATTCTAGTGGCCTACTTATGTCAACAATTAAAACTGATATTTTTTCATTCTCTTTAAAAATTATTTATTGAATGTCAAAGAAGCAACATTTTCAGCACTGCAAAAACAGTCTATCTAACCAAGTCTTAGATTCTTATATTCAGCAAAAACTGTCTTAACTTTCTCAATTTGAGAGGAACATACTTGACGAGACTAGAATATATCAGATTATTAATCTAGCTTTGAGAGAAAATGTCTTTCATTTCTTACTTAATAAGTGAATCTTAAAATTGGATATTTTATTTGCATATTAAGGTAAATTATCTCACTAAGACACTGTTTCAGATCACTTTGTGCCTTTCACTCCCAATAAAAACTTGTTTTCAGACCTCCTGTACCAGTTCAGACACACAAGTTTCTTGTAATAAGAAAAAATATCTACTGTAGATGTTAGAAAAGTGGCAACTTGCTTAAAACAAGCTGAAAAACTCATTTCAAGTTTCTTATTAAGTGATAAACACTTCAAACGAGTCTGGTGATGCTGATTTTGTGTTGCTGCTTCTCATTTTAGGAGAAAAGATCTTAAAACAAGAACAACTAAGCAGGATTTCCAGAAGTGATTTCAGAGGCGACCGTCTAACAGTCTGAAACAGCAGCTGGGTGGTGAAGCAGGTTGTCTCGTACTCAGAAGATCATGAGTTCAAGCCCCAGGTCATCCAAACCAATCTGAGCCTTGGTAAAAGAAGTCTTCACCAAACTTCATTCAGGTACATGCTGGTTTGGAGGTTGGTGGGTGATGTGCTGCTCCTTCACAAATACTGACTTAAAAGAAAAAATGGTCTAGTTTAAAGATTTTTTTAACTTTAAAATGAGAAAGAGCAACACTCAAAAGAAGCATTACCAGACTAGTTTTGAGGGTTTTTTCACTAAATGAACTTGAAATGAGTTTTTTTTTACAACTTGTTTAAAGATATTTCTCCCTGTCTAGAGTCTCCATATTTTTTCCTATTTTAAGAAATCTTACCAAGTGTAATTATCTTACTGCATGGACAGATGATTTCATTTGATTATAGTCTGATTTTTCTCAATTTCAGTGTTTTTAACTTGTATTAAGACCACTAAATTTTGCAGTGAGAACAAGGTCCCTTCATCGGGTTTAAAATGCAAGGCAAGAAATGACAAATAATTATGCCTTGGGCCGATACACTGATGAAAAAAATCTTCTTATTTTTCACAACCCAGTGTTGGCGTGCACACTGTGGCCGTGCCAGTTCATACATATCTGATAGTGCTACAGCGGTACCAGGAACTCCCAGGAGTTAGTGCATCTGCGCAGACAGATGAAAACTTCGAGGGAAAGTTGGTCAGAGTTTGGATAAGACAGGAACCAGCTGCATTGGACTGATTTGTGCTGCAGGTTCGAGTAAAATCTCTGCAGGATAAACGTGGAAAACAAAGTGCAATTTTAGAATTAGAATATTTGATGGAAGGAGGACTGATAATCACACCACACTCTGTAACTTATGAGAAGCAAAACGAGGCTGGTGGAAGGGAGAAACATATGGAGGACGGCAATGAGAAGCAGAGGAAGCAGCAGCTGATTCCAGTTTCACCTTATTAATGGTAGTGTTTTTCTGTCGTGGCTTCCTTCCTCTCATCTCATCTCCATAATCCTTCCTACAATGAAACATCAACAGAGCAGGAATTTGGAGACGAGGGGGAAGGAAAATGAGAAAAGGGGGTGAAGGTCCGGGTGTGTGCTGCTCCTTGCTTCATGTGTGGGAGCCTAATTTATACATATGCACACATACGTGGTTACTCAGAGACGTACATCTCTGCTCTGTTTACATCTGCAAGTAAGCTGAAGGAAAGTAGCACTAAATACTTACAGTGTGTGCATCAAAACACATGTACCACATATTTAATAAAGCAGGCACACACACACACACATGCACACACCTGCCTCTCCTCACGTCCTCTGGGGGAACTTGAAGGCCTCGACCTTGAAACTTGAACTCGGTGTAGAGCAAAATGCTTCCACATTTTACAAATATGCACAAAGGAGCTTGTATGTTTTCACAGAGGGCCTAAAAGGACGGAGAGGGCTACTGACCCCAGGTCTGTTTTTATCTGACTTAATCTCTAACACACTTCCTGGCATCACACAATTATACTGCAGTGCAGCACGTGTGTTTGTGGTGATTTTGAGTTGGATATATTTCTTCATCACAGAGTTCGTTCAATATGATCTCTGTTTTTTAGATGAAAAGAGACATGAGAAGGATTGCTTTGGTCTGAGCATATATGCAGCTTTCTTCAGTCTTTTTGGAAAGCTACCTTCGACATTTTTTACTTTTACAATTTACATTCATCTGTCACTTTATTAAGTACACTTGTCCAACTGCTCGTGAACGCAAATTTCTACTCAGCCAATCACATGGCAGCAACTCAATGCATTTAGGCATGTAGACATCAAGACGATCTGCTGCAGTTCAAATGAGTATCACAATGGGGAAGAAAGGTGATTTAAGTGACTTTGAACTGCGGATCTACTGGGATTTTCCTGCACAACCATCTCTAGGGTTTACAGAGAATGGACCCAAAAAGAGAAAATATCCAGTGAGCAGCAGTTCTGTGGGCACAAGTGCCTTGTTGATGCCAGAGGTCAGAGGAGAATGGCCAGACTTGTTCCAGCTGACAGAAAGGCAACAGTAATTCAAATAACCACTTATTGCAACCAAAGTCTGCAGAAGAGCATCTCTGAATGCACAACACATCCAACCTGGAAGCAGATCAAATCAAATCAAATCAAACTTTATTTATAAAGCGCTTTCCTGCCAAAGGCAACCCAAAGTGCTTTTCAAGAAATACACCATTTTTAAAATACACCCTTCCCACCACACCACAAAAAAAGATGGGCTACAGCAGCAGAAGACCACACCGGGTGCCACTCCTGTCAGCTAAGAACAGGAAACTGAGGCTACAATTCACACAGACTCACCAACATTGGACAATAGAAGATGGAGAAATGTTGCCTTGTCTGATGAGTCTCCATTTCTGCTACCAAATTCGGATGGTAGGCTCAGAATTTGGTGTCAACAACATGAAAGCATGGATCCATCCTGCCTTGTATCAACAGTTCAGGTTGGTGGTGGTGGTGTAATGGTGTGGGAGAGATTTTCTTGGCACACTTTGGGCCCCTTAGTACCAACGTGGCGGTTTAACCACCACAGAGTGTTGTTGCTGACCATGTCCATCCCTTTATGATCACAGTGTAGCATCCTCTGATGCTGCTTCCAGCAGGATAACTAACGCGCCATGTCATAAAGCAGGAATCATCTCAGACTGGCTTTTTGAACATAACAATGAGTTCATTGTACTCAAATGTTCTCCACAGTCACCAGATCTCAATCCAACAGAGCAACTTTGGGATGTGGTGGAACACGAGGTTCTCATCATGGATGTGTAGCCGACAAATTTGCAGCCACTGCCTGATGCTGTCATGTCAATATGGAGCAAAATCTCTGAGGAATGTTTCCAGTACCTTGTTGAATCTTTGCCACGAAAGATTAAGCCAGTTCCTAAGGCAAAACGGGTCTAACTGAAGTTTTAATCATCAGTCCTGAAGACAAGAGAGAGATCATTTCATGCAAACTGCAGAGTTTTAAACCCTCTCAGTGTGTAAGAAATCTGGGTGTTCTTATTGATTCTGAGCTGAATTTTATCCAGCATATCAGAAATGTCACAAAGACAGGTTTTTATCATCTTAAAAACATCGCCAGAGTCCACCCATTTCTCAATCTTGCCAGATCGGAGGTGCTGATGCTTTTATTTCCAGTAGAATAGATTATTGCAATGCCCTGCTCTCTGGTCTTCCTAAAAAGAGCCTTTCTAGTTTACAACTACTTTAGAACTCAGCCGCACGTGTTCTGAGAAGGACCAGAGGGCGGGAGCACATTACACCAATCTTAAAATCGCTGCATTGGCTCCCTGTGCGTTTCAGGCTTGATTTTAAGCTTCTTTTAGTGGTTTATAAATGTCTTAATGGTCTTGGGCCTTCTTATTCATCTGACCTGGTTTTAAGGTATGAGCCCTTGCGGACCCTGAGGTCCTCAGATATTGGCCTTCTGGTTGTTCCCAAGGGTTCGGACCAAAACCTATAGTGAGGGGTCATTTTGCCATTATGGACCCTGCCTTTGGAACAGCCTGCCTGAGGGCCGACTTTAAGATGCAGTTTCAGTTTGTCACAGGTTGGTTGGTATTCCAGCAAAGAGTTTTCCTGTAGGAGACATCTTTAACTTCAGTCTCATGTGCAGTTTAAGGAATCAGTTTATCTTCTCCATTAATAATGTTTAGAAAATGACCCTGTGACACGTTTTTGACTGTTGTTTCTAGGGATGTACAGTATACCGAGTACCGGTATCGTTTTGTACAGTTCCTAATCTTAACGATACCCGGGTACCGTTAAGATTCTGGACAAATTATACTCTTATTGATACTTTTAGTACATCTACCTAACCAGCGAGTTATCATTACACAGTGATGGAATAAGACAAACACAATTCCCTTATTCTCCCAGCTGTTCTTCACCCACCTTTATGTCCAGGCTTCTTCAACATCCTCTGAACAAATGTTCTCCACCACTGGATCTTAACATCTTGTAATGTCTTTATTATTTACTCTAAATTATGTTCTAGTATCAATAAGAGAATCGATAAATACCGGTATCGATAAAGAGTATTGATACTGGTATCGGTATCAATAAAATCATAACGATACACATCCCGAGTTGTTTCTAGAGATGCACCAATCCATATTTTTCCGATCCAGGTCGACACGATACTTGGGCTCAGTGTATTGGCTGATACACGATACTCATCTGATACTACTATTGAATGAATGAGCTATATACCTTGCCATGTGAATAAAGGCATCAGGCTGGCTTGACATTAACATTTAGTTTAGTTTTATTGTTTTATTTCAAATTTGTAGTGTGACAAACACAAGATAGTCAACAGAAAAATAAAGGAAAAAGGACAGATAAAACAAACTTATTCCAAATAACAATATTCAAAACCAAAGTACTACGACAACTAATGATCATAATAATGATAATAATGATAATATGTGCACCCAACAATTTAGCTTTGTTAAAAAAAAGGTAAATTCACACAGATATAAACATACTTAATATTATCTATTACCAAATTACAAAGTGGACATTTATTGTGAGATTAATAAAAACAGGAAACAAAAATGACTGGATCGGAATGCTTGGATCGGCCACATTCATCTGATATACAATCCAGCTAATTTGTCAGTATCAGAGCCGATATCCGATCCGGGTATCGGATCGGTCCATCTCTAGTTGTTTCACAGGTGTGGTTCACAAAAAAGAAACAAATAAATGAAGATTTCATCAGTTTCAACATCTGATAGGCCATGTTGTTTATGTTCGACTGAGAATAAAAATGATCTCTTTTAAAAAAAACTAACAAAACAAAACCAGTAGTAATCCTATAGAGTAACCAGAACACAGCATTACTTCTGTCTAAGTTTTACCAATATGACAATTAAAGGTTGAATCTTTAAATTTGGGCTGCTATCCGAGAAATTCATTGATATTTTTTTTCCAAAGTGTGTAGCTTCTATTTGCATGCATAGCCTTCATGCTCAGCTTGCATCCTTCACATTGCTAATGTACAATTTAGCCACAGTCATACTAATCCCTTTCTGACAGGGATAAAGATGCGAATTTCCATGTAAAAAGGCCTTCATTACAACATTGGGTCTCTGGTGGTGTAAGTGTGAAGTTCCACATGGCTAATAACAGCCCGAATCTCCTCAGGACCCTGATCTTTTATTCAAGTCAGCCCTTGTGCAGTCCAACAAACTTCATTTATATTGCATGTCCTAGTCAGCAGTATGGAGAGATGAATTAGCATACAGAGTCGCGGACACAGTGATTACAGGCTGACAGGCGACTTACACGCCCCTGCAAAGAGCCGAACATGTCTTCATTTTAGTTTTTTTTTTTTCCTCTGTCCTTCTATAGCCCGGAGCAGCTGATACAAGGGTTTCTAATAGAGCAGAACACAGGAGAGACGAGGCGAGGGAGCTTTAATAATGAATGGATGACATTGGTGATGGTAGAACGAGGGGCAGAGAGTAAAAGAGAGCTGCAGAGGAAGAGAAAGCTTTGATTAAAGAAGCTTTGTGGCGTATTTTAACATCGATTAACCAGTACGAGTTTAAGTTGAGACATTGTGACTGCGGGAGAACATTCAAACAGGGTGTTGGGAGTCAGGTCAGATTTTTTCTGAAAGATTATCTCACAAATTCCAGATTATTTCCTCTCTGAACATGCGTGGGAAGCAGATCTGGACACGAACTGTGCAGTACATGTTATTTTCAACATTTCTGACGTATTCCTATGTTAAAATGATGCTGATTCCGTCATGTGTTGCATGTCAGTTGTTATTAAGAAGGAAAAGGCAAACCTGTGTCTGCCTTTGACTGGTGATTAGAAGCTGCCTGATTGGATGGTTGGATGACAGAAAACAATGTCCAAGTGTGAAAATATTACTTGTCCTTTCATGGCTCAAGTAAATACAGCATAGTTTTCTAACATACTGTAACGTTGTACTCACTTATCTGGCCCACATACAACTAGATTCTAATGAATAGCACCGTTAGTCAGAGGAATAGGATCTCTGTGGTTAAACCCTGGCACATGTACTTTATCATCATAATACATTCTAAGATTGGATGAATTCAACCAATCTGATTGATAATTACTGTATATGCCCACTGTCAGACTGGTTGCACAGACTGCTGCAGCTTTCTGAAGGGTTATTAACTTCCTTACTGATGAACTTTCTGATCTTTAAGGCTTACATTTAGTATTTTTTTGCCATCGGGTGTCAAGGAACAGTTATGACAGGCGCCATTTTAAAAATTCTAAGTTGGCCTTATCCCACAGAGAGAAGCCATTTTTTGGCGCACGGCGAAGGCTGTTGGCAGAATGAAAGGGGTCTTCTTAAACAGTAGGAGTCTAAAACAAAGTACATCTCTGGAGCCGCTGGAGCTGATTGTTCAGAAAAGAATGCAGCACAAGCTGATGAAGATGATGGAGGATTCTTCATCTTCTCTACAACATAGTGAAGAATCAACAGAATGTGTTCAGTGGGAGGCTGTGTCAGGTTTGCCATAGGACAGAGAGATACAGATACTCATTTCTGCAGCAGCATCACTCTGAAGAACAAGACTGACTGATTATTATTGTTGCATTATTTTGTATATATGTTATATTGTTCAGAAAAAAAGAGAGTGAGCCTATTACAATATTGAATTTCCCTTCTGGGATAAATGACGTAATTTTCATTCTAAAATCAGATTGGTTAATTTGACCAATCTTTTGGTTGTTTTAACCAAAAGATTGGTTAGATTAATCAATATTTTGGTCAATGTGACTGGTACTGGTCAGTATTAACGATACTGGTCAATATTACAACCAGCAGTACAATATTTTTGACCAGTATTTTGGTCAAAGTGATCAGTATTGGCCACTTTGACGAAAATATTGGTAATCTAACCAATCTTTTTGGTTGAAAACAACCAAAAGATTGGTTGGACACAAAATGACCAATCAGATTGGTCAAATGAATCTGTTTTTAGGATGTACTTTGTTTTAGACTCCTGCTGTACAAGAAGGCCGTGCACGCTCCCATAACCTCTTTTATTCTACCAACAGCCTTCACCATATGCCAAAAAACGGTTTCTCTCAGTGAGATAAGGCCAAATTGGGATTTTTAAAATAGCAAAAATAAATAAATAATAATAAATAAAACAAAACAAAAAAAAAAAAAAACTGTTGTAACTGTTTCTGGACACCTGATGGCAAAAAATAGTAAATGTAAGCCTAAAGATCAGAAGGTTCATCAATAAGGAAGTAAAAGAATTGATAGTCGCCATTGTTCAATCAATAGAAACAGTTAATAACCCTTCAGAAAGCTGCAGCAGTCTGAGTGCAACCAGTCTGACAGCAGCTGGGAACAGCGACTGTAATCTGAAATCAGCCTAATTCAACAGAGCTGTGAACTTTCCGCACACAGTAACGTGTTTTATAAACCAGTCTGAAAGATGCAGCAATGTGTATTTGCCATTCTCAAAGTGTCAGCAGCTGATGTGCAGCCGATCTGACAGCCGCTGTGACAACTTAAAATGGCTGAGTTACCACGGCCACGAAAGAATGTCAGCGTTCAGTAATATGCTTACTCGCCACCAGGTGGTCAGGGGTGGAAACTGCAATCTGACAAAATGACAGACAGTTTTCACTTTTTTCCATCACCATTAAAAAAATGGATCAACAATGGAAAATATTTGGTTAATACAATCCGTGGTGCGTTAACCAGGGATTGACGATGTAAGAAGGGGTGAAGTCATGCGACAGATGTGAAAATAACATAGTTCTGTGATGCAAAACAGAACGTAGAAAAGGATTTTTGTTGTTGTTTAGTGTTTTATAATAAAAAACATCAATAAAAACTATTCAAATGAATGAACATCAGTCAGTCAGTCATTTTCTGTACCACGATCCAGTTCAGGGTCGCGGGGGTTGCTGGAGTCTATCCCAGCTATTATCAGGCAAGAGGCAGGTACACCCTGAACAGGTCACCAGCCTGTCGCAGGACCAACACAGAGAGACAAACAAGCATTCACACTCACATTCATACCTAGGGACAATTTTAGAGTGACCAATTTACCTAAAGGCCTTTTCAGATAGAACACGTTTTTTGTGGCGCGCACCGCGGGGTAGGGCACAGAGTCGGCGACAGAGCACAGCGGCAGCGAGCACATCAGGCACGCGTTGCTAAGCGACAGACCAGGAAGTGTTTTCTACCCGGCACGCTTCGTTGTGACAGATGTACATCTCATCGTCGCAGCAAAGAGCTTTTCTCCAGAGCAGGAGAAGGAGGAGATCAGCAGCAGATAAAAGGGTGGGGGTCCACCTGATCCTGATAACAAGGCAGAACTTGGGGGGGTTCAGGCTCGTCCGGGAACTGCATTCTTTCACACAGACCTCTTCCAGGTTTACTTCAGGTTGAACAAGGACCACTTTTTTTTCCCCCTGAACTGGCCTCTCCTATTGGACGCACTAGGATGTTGTCACAGCGCGCTGCCCCCGAATTGAAAAATTTTCAATTCGAGCGCAGCGGCACCGCGGCGTCATGCACCCACCTTGTGCGCTGCATTGCGGAACGCATTGCCGCGGCGGTACCACATACACAATGAATGGGTTTGCCGCCGTCCTCCTGCGCTTGCTGCGTTCTATCTGAAAGGGCTTTAACATGCATGTCTTTCGACAGTGGGAGGAAGCCAGAGTGCCCGGAGAGACCCACACATTCACGGGGAGAACATGCAACAGGAAGGAACTGTTGGAATTGTTCAAACCCCCACCCCCACTCCCCGCTGGGACTCAAACTAGCAACCTTCTTGCTGTGAGGCTGTGGTGCTAACCACCACGCCACCGTGCAGCCCATACATGAACATGATTAATTGCATTTTCGTTTAATTTATAATCTGGATAATTTTTCTTTAGATAATGTATATTCCATTTGACGGGTAACTTTACAGTAACACTAGCCACACTGGCTAGTGAGCAAAGAAATTAATTTAGAGCCCTGAGTGAAACTACAGTCTTTGCATTTCTAGAGCATGCACACTCGCAGAAATGTAGCTTTTAGATTAAAACAGATGCTAGCCTGGTGGGATTTGCAGCCCCCATCACCATGCACAATGGAGGTACCATTGTGCTAATATTGTGGATCCGACTTTAGTGTTTTGGCCAGATGCAGCATCGTGTTTCAATGACCAGGTTTTCAATGGGTGAAATTATGTATTGACAGAGAATTTAGAGTAAAACTGAATGGTAAAAGTAGTCATAACTTCTACCAATAGCAAGAAAAAGGAAAACAGAGGATAGAATAGGATGAATAGAAAATGGACTGGCATACGCTGCGCTGAAACCTGTTGATTTTATTGGCCAGTTACTAAATAATACCATCAAGAATTGTTCTCAGTTAATATTGTAAATCTTAAATTATTGTGATAATCAATCTATGGTATTTATTGTAGTTATCTTTTAGGGTTTTTTTTCCTTTTCTTTTTGTCCCCTTTCCCCAGAAAATGCTTTTAACTTGTTAGTACAAGATGTTCAGTAGGCAGAGTATTTTACCCAGTCTCCCTTCCATACTACAGGTTATACACATTATAAAGCTATTGGTTCCTGAGATGCTGTGAAGTTTACCATACAGGCTTAATCATGACTGTAGATTCAGCTTGCATTCATTTAAAACCAGTTCCAAATGCAGTTTCTATTTGACGCCACATTGTTTCCCAGTAGCAGATGATACTGCTAGAAAAATGCTCTGGTTACATCAGCAAGGGTCCAGTAAAAGTAGTCCAGTCAGATGTTGTAGTTGTTCCACAGTGTGACAGTTGAGGGTCCTGTCACTCTGCCTCCAAGTCATCCCAGGCTACAGTACTTGGTCACAGGATCATCCCTTTGGCTTAATGTTAGCACACTTTTAACTCTTACCCAGGAGAGCAGGGTTCAAACCTGCCCAGGTCTTCTGTCATCCTGCCACAATAAATCTTTTATTTATAAGAAAATTGCAGAAATTCTGGGTATTGAAGATGATTTTCACTGGGCTTTGCAAAAAGTTGGTGGGACATTTCTGCTACGGCTGGAAGGAGAAGTTAGTGCTGAAAACAAGACCACAGGAACACATCTTTCCTAAGCTGCCACTCGTCATTATTCAAGACAAAGAATGACGGAAAGAGTTCTGGTGCAGCAGTGAGTCTTATCTGATACCGTCTCAGCAGATGGATAACCAGGCCATACCAGTGCCACATGGCAGGATCTGGATGTACTCCAGTCTGTAAAGCAGGCATCAGGTCTTCTGTAAGGATTTACAGATACACTTCCAGGTGAGTTCCATCACTGTTTCATGCAGGAAACCAGTCCTTCATCTGATGAAGACATCAGCTCTGGGAAGGATGCAGACCCAACTAAATTAATTAAGAAGAAAATCCTCAACTATATGAGCACTGACAACCCAGAAACCCAAGAACTCCTGGATGACATGCGTCATGGATCACAGATTCATCTGCAGTGAGAAGGTCTCACACATTAAGACCAGAGTGATGTCAGGAATGGAAGCAATCAGGTTCTAATGTTAATTTCCTATAACCGGGGGTGGTGATGAATATTTCACACGTATAAAACTGATATTACCTGATACTACATGGGACTTGTTGACAGCAGCGATTTTTGGCCGGTTTTAGGTCTGGGGCAGCATTTTTTCAGGGCGGCATGAGCGCTTGAAAATAAAAAAATAATAATAACAAAAAAAAAAGTGCCACTACATAGTATTATATTAAGCCCATCTGCCATACCACCGTGTCAGGAATTGGCACGTTGGTACCCCCTGCAGCTGCAGGCGCCCCCCTGAGAAGGTGCCTTCTAGGGAAGTGATTTGGATCCCGTGGGTCCTGCACACAAATCTGCAGCAGTTTCAGAGAAAACGTGATTTGGAAGATGATGGTGAGGGGGGGGGGGGGGCGCCGCCCCCCCCAAGTGTATGTTCGGTTCCCCCGGGGGGAGGGGTTCCTCCCCCTTCTTTCGTTTGGAGTTTCCTCCCCTCTCCGTGTCTCCCCGTCCCCTCCCCCCCCCCCCCCCCAATCATGTTTGTTTGTTTTATACTCTAATTTTCCCCCCCCTTTGGATTTAAGGGTGAATGGTTGTCTCTCTTTTTTTTTTTCCCCCCACCCGACTGTCGCCCTCCCCCCGGGGTCCCCCCCCCCCCCCCTCTTATTATTTGGGGGAGCCCCCCCCACCCCCCCCCCCCCTAATTTGGATAAGGGTAAAAAAAATGACATGACTGGTGGTAAAACTGATGTTGGAATCTGAACTATTGTGTTGTGCAGTAAAACCCGCTACTGCAGGGAAGACTCTTGGAGACCGTCGGTCTCTTATAAGGTCTTTATTTGAACTCTGTTGGCGTGTCCATACACAGCAGCCCAGTGCGCCTCATGCGTTTTCCCCTTCTCCTGATCTAGCCGACAACAGAAATGTCTCAACCACGCTCAGTACTCCTCAAAAGCAGAATTCCTCCTTCTTTTACCTCATTCCTGTGCACTCTGTTTTACCTCCCATACCCAGAGAACAACTAGCCCTTAAACATCAGGACACTGAAGACATGACAGTAGTATTGATGCGCAGCAAGCCAGACAGTGTTTTCAAAAAGTTGTCTCAGGGTTTCAGTTGTTACTTTAATGTGACATTGGCAGTTTGAAAAGATTTATAGCTGACTTTCAAAACTGAGATTTTTGTTGAATATAAGCTCGGCCTGTTTATAATTTAGGCTCGTGTCATTTGGGGCAATTAATATAATGGGTCTAATAAAAATTACACTTTTTTTTACTTATATGATCCCTGAAGGGAAATTAAGGCTCTGCATTTCACCCATCTCTGAATTATCAGAGAGCAGTGGGCTGCAACTTAAAGCACTCAGGAAGCAGTTGGTGGGGGTTAAGGACCTTTCTGAGGGGTCCACAGTGGGTTATTACCTGAGTGTCCTGACGTGGTCTTGAACCTAGGTCCTCTACGCCAAAGCCCGCGACGCTACCACTAGGCTACCCACTCACCCTAGCACATGCGACACATAGCCTATTTTATTTGTTGTTAATCTTTTTTTTTATCTTGGTCAACTAGATTGATACTATGTATAAAATTTAGTCACTCACCCCTGAACTCTTTAAAGGTGTCATGACCTAGTGTTTTACATACACAATCCTTCTTAAATTATCTTCAAATGAATTTTTAATTGGGTGGGACGAAAATTTAATGAGCTCATTTTAACCTCTTTTTATCACCAACTATTGTTTGTCACGAGAATACGTACGAGAGTTAGACCTGTCTGTAAGCGCATTCACGAGGCAAACGTCAAAGCCAAAACAAAGTTTTATCAGGACAGAGCAGGTGAAAGAAAATGATGTCCCAACCAAGCGGCAACCTCCGGTGGCCAGCAGTGATGCAACCCGGCAATCCGCTAGGGGCTGGCTCCAAGAGCGAGCAAATCCCCATAGACTCCCATGTTAAAAACGCCAACTTCACAGCAGAAATAAACAGGTTTACAGCCTGGTTCAAAAAATCATTTTAGGTTTATTAGGTCAAGTTTACCTTCATGTCAACTGTGAGGGGGGTGAATTTTTTTATAACTCATTCGTTTAGATGTTATTTATTCTTCAAATTACACATAATTAAGGGCGTCTCCTTATGATTGACATGCGGCAGACCGGAAGCTCCGCCTGCCGACCGGAGGCTCCTAGTTAGCTCCTTCTTTGCTCTTAATAAGGTCTCAGTTTGTTACAGAGTCGCACAACGGCGGTGTTTAGTCAGCGAATTGTAAGTCTAAGCATGTCTTACCTTAACCATGCCGCTTAGGGGGCTTATCTTTGTTAGCTCCTCTTAGTTTCGTGTTTGCTCAGTTAGCGTTTAGCCCACAGTACGTCAGCTGTCAATCATTTGCCCCGCGGCCGCGCTGTGCCCATTTTAGGATTTTCCTGGAGTGACGACGTACGTGACACGGCAAGATGGCGACGGTAAGACACGCCCACCTGGCTTCACATTTCTCTATTCAGAAGAGACCGGAAGCTACGTCCAGTAATTATATACAGTCTATGGTCCCAACAGAGAAAAGCGTGATAAAAACGTAACAGTGTGGTTGATAGAGAGGATCCGGAGTAAAAGGGCTGGACTCTGATGAATATAAGGAGCGGACGTCTGACATGAAGTTAACCAAACAGTGTTAGCTTTTGTAGCTACATTAGCAGCTTGTTCGCTCGTCAACCATCATTTACTGGTCTCTGACACAAAAGATATTAAGTTACACAAGCAGCAACACTTACCGACTGCACATCCTCACTGATAAATATAATCCACTGCTCCCTGGTAGTGCTGTCCCTTCTGTTAAAGCACTGAAAACTGCTGAATTTCTGCCGAGGCAACTCAGCATGGCAATCTCCCCCTCCTCCTCCTCCTCCTTGTCGCCGGTGTCCTTTCTGACAAAGCTGCTCTACTCCGTGGCAGGTGATCAGCTGCCTTCAGGTGGTGCTAAAGACGCTAGTTTAGCAGCTCGCTCGCAGCCTCTCTAGTTCACGTCATAACAGCTGATCATAATGACTCCATGGCAGGTAAACAGCTGCTTTTAGGTGGCGCTAAAGAGGCTAGCCTAGCAGCTAGCAGCCTCTCTAGTTCACGTCATTGGGAGAAAGAAATCCAAACCGCATACTGTGGAGAGCGCGTGCTTGTGGCCGATTCTGGTGAGAAGAGAGCGCCCGCACTCAAAGACAAAGTTACTTTCACTTTCCGGAGTTTCTGGCACGTTATAACTGAGGTCCTGTTCCTGTACACGTTTTAACGTGAAAAAGTGGGATTTCCGGGTGATGACACCTTAAATAATAATAATAAATACATTTTATTTGTATAGCACACTTTAAAATCCAGAGACATCTCAAGGTGCTTCACAACAGAGATTTAAAAACAAGAAGATCATAAAATCAAGAATAATAACAAACATAACAGTTCTACAAACAACAATACTAGTAATAAATACAGCATATAAATATATGTATTAAAAAAAATCGAAACAATAATTAAAATCTAGCAACTAAGTAACCACTGGTCATGGACCAAGGGCCAGTTTGTTTAGAAATCTATTTGTCAAAAGCAACATGGAACAGGTATGTTTTTAGTTGGCTTTTGAAGGACACGCTGATCGATTGGGGAAGCTAATTCCACAACCGGGGACCCAGGGAAGAGAAAGCTCGATCGCCCATAGTTGACAGCCTTGTGTGGGGAACAGTGAGGAGGTTCCTCACTGTCTCTCCATTATCCTCATCCCAATCCCTCCAGTCTGGAGGGATCGGGATGAGGATAATGGAGAGACAAGATCTTGGAGGTAGGATGGGCCTGAGTGGTTTACTGCCTGAAAGACCAGCAGGAGAAACTTGTAAGTTATCCGCTGGGTAACAGGGAGCCAATGAAGGGAACAGAGGACTGGGGTAGTGTGGTGGGATTTGTGAGTTCTGGTGAGAACACGGGCAGCACAATTCTGGACGTACTGTAACCTCTGTCCTGTCCTCCAAATTTACTCGATTTTTCTCTTTTTTTAAAAAAAGAGCCTCATTATAGAAAATACTATCTAAGGCTGTTCCGAGTGTTTTGATTTTAGTTTGGCATGATATTGATGTTTCAATAATGTGAGCAGAATGAATAATAATAATAATAAATAATAATAAATAATAATAATAATAATAATGTAACATCAGTAATAAATAACAATAAAATATAAATAAATAATTGCCGCAATAAATCAAACTAGACTTTAAGAAAGGATCAAACTGGCTGATTAGTTTATGCTGCTCAAATAACTGCCATTATTGGTGTCTCCAAAGTTGCGTTCACTACTGAAAGCTATCAAGTCCACATTCAGCCAAATATTTCACACCTGCAACCCCCCTCTATAGAACCTGTGTCCAGTATTCACATTGGTCATTTAACTGTCTCTCTAGTTTTGAGTCTGCTGTCCCACAGTCGGCTGCTGGATTAATATAAGCAATCCTGGTTTTTCTGGGGACATCACTGTCATTCATTCATTTTCTGCACCACAGCAGGGTCGAGGGGGGGCTGGAGTCCATCTTTTATCAGAGGCAGGTACACCTGGACAGGTCACCAGTCTGTCACCGTGGACGTCACTGCCTTCTGCTAAATGACAGACATGGTCATCCTCCCTCATGTTTGGACCGTAATGCAGCCGTTCTCTGTTTACACACTTGCCGTTACTTTGCGGCTGACACGTGCGCTCTGACGCAGATTTATTAGCACTTTTATTTTGACAAGGTGTCGGTCCCATTTGTACCCAGTAAGCGCGGACTTTGGGGGCCGGTCAAAGTTTTCCCCAGAGGCCCAGGTCACCGCTAATGTGCCATCTCGCCCCCCTCCTCTCTCTCTGATGCGTGTGTGGCCGTCGATACCCCACCTCTTTATTCCTCTCCTGTGTCCGTTACCTCTGGCATCAGCGTGGGTGCCGCTGCCCCCTCCAGTGGGTTAGATGAGCGGTTTCCTCGCTGTCAGTTGTGCGAGGCTGAAAGAACCCAAAGAGCTTCAGGATGATCTTTAGTCATTTTCTTGTGAAAACACCTCTAAAATCGTCGTTTTTGGCTGACAAAGCCGACACCTGTCTCTAAAGTTAAGTGATGGAGCATCATCAGATTCTCACATGGCGGCGGGGCGGGGCTTGTAGGAACGGGTTTATTTGGATCAATCAGCAGTTTCTAATTTGCATATAATGTGATTGACAGGAAAACTGACAAGTTGCATAATAATTTGACGTTTTATGCAATTTTTTCCCCAAAATGATAGGCCCCTGAACTCCATTGGCCCCTGGGCTTCAGCCCAGGTAAGCCCGTGCATTAAGGCGGCCTTGCATCCGGTACAAAGCTGGAGTGGAAGCTCCAGTCCAGACGCGAGATTTTGGTATTGCAGCTTGGGCCTGGGTGGGCAACAAGAACTAGAGCCCTGTAGCTAAGGACCTAGTGTTAAGCATTTTTGTAGTTCTTATTTGTTTTAACCTTTTTCTACAATTTTTCACACTTGTGCACTTTTGCACGGTACACTATACTGGTGACAAATAAAGAAAATACCAGGATGAAGAGCTGAGCTTCCGTTGTTCCTCAACCTAGCTCAAATCTTACAGGGTGTGTTGAAGCAGGGGAACATCTAAAACCTGCAGGACATTGGCTGACACAGACCTTGAGTTGGATAGCTCTGATCCATATGTTTCTGTTTCTTGGAAAAAACAATCAAATAAAATAAGAAATGTCATTTAACACCAATTTTCTGATATTTCCACCTTGAGATAACAAAAACTTTTCTGAACATAAATGTCAATTTTTCCACAAGTATCTTACTATGTCCTTTTACCCATTGATAAGAAGTAGAGTTTTTAATTTTTTTTATTTTAACACTTTTTCTGACCCCAAATCCATGCAGTTGGGATCTAAAGGCCTTGCTCAAAGGCGCAAGTAATAATGAATCACTTCCCCCACCTGCTGCTCCTGGGATTAAACTAGTCACCGCTTCTTGTGCATGTTTTAATTTTTCTCTATTTCACTCAGTCCATGTTTATTTGTTTTCCCAATGTCCTATTGTGCATCACTGAGGAGGAAAGCAGAAGAATGTGAAATTAAGAGATTGGACGAAGAATTTGACAGGAGACTGTGTGTGTGTGTGTGTGTGTGTGTGTCAAGTCAGTTCCTGGAAAAGTGTGTGTGTGCGTATGGAGATGGAGTGGGGGTTGTAATGTATTCAGGACAGGCCTGGCCAACCAGTGCTATCAAAGGGACCTGCCTGACGAACTGTAATAACTGGAAAATTATTTTGATAGCCTGAAACAATCTTGGATATCACAGAACTTTATTAAAATAATATCAAATCAAATTAGCCTGTATCCCCATAATGAATTAAGTAACAGGTTACGCCGATATTAATCTCCTGGCTGGCTCGCAGGCATGACGGCTTCAGCATTTAATCAGGGCTGCCGCTCTCTCTCTCTCTCTCACCATGGGAGGGTCTTTTAACACACACACACTCGCACACATCCAGGAGAAATCCTCGACAAGCCGGCAGCCCCGTAGCTGTGCAGCGGTTAAGCGAGGAAGCCTTCAAAAGGCACACTCACTCTCTCTCTCCTCCCGTCTAAATAAAGAGGATGATTTTGCCCCATTTCCCCCCTCTCCCTCCCTCCACCCCGTCTTCGTCACTCGCCCCTGGTGAGGTTATTCAAGAGCACAGGAATCAGTGTCTCTAATGTGTGTGTGCGCGGGTGGAGGGAGTGTTCAGGCGGGGATGCGAGGAAGCAGGGTCTCAGGAGAGTTGTGATTAGCAGCTGACCCACCGGGAGAGTAATATGAACCTTTTTCCTCACACCTCCCCATCCATTGCCCCCCCCCCCCCCATCACAATCCTAAAGCCAGACTAAAATACATTTAACGGCACATTCTAACCAGCATGTTTGATGTTTTATAGCACATTTTATCCCACAGACTTGCTGCTTTACAAAAGCGGGCATGACATAACACTTTCTGCTATAAGTACCTTGAAAGTCGACATTCAGAAAATACTTCAGAGATGGCCTCTCAGCAACCGTTGCTCCTGATCTTGCAGTCAATCTCGGTCTCCCACGCAAACTTGGAAAATCTTTTAACTCGAGCTCTTCTGCACGATTCATAGTGTTCCTTGTTTAATCAAGAGGTGAAGGCATCTGCAGGCAGACACGGGAAGTG
Source organism: Atherinomorus stipes (assembly GCA_023101725.1). NCBI lineage: Eukaryota > Metazoa > Chordata > Actinopteri > Atheriniformes > Atherinidae > Atherinomorus > Atherinomorus stipes. Next base: position 41,284 of record JALJCO010008516.1, on the reverse strand, counting down.
CTGACAATGTACCAAATATCGTCTACCTGCTGCTACATCACTCAGGTTCATCTTTATTTGCTTGAAATCTGGCGGCTTGTGCAGGCTGATAGTGGCTCGGACAGCCTGTCCGAGCCACTAACACCCTGAACTGGATCGAGCATGCTGACAAAACGGATTTATAGATTTCACACTTATTTGAAAGGAGTCAAGCAAAACTTCCAGCTTTTTTCCAGAAGTGTGCCCCCTCTGGCGACAAGTGGGGGCACACACATGAGCTGCTTGGACTGTGTTGGTCTTTAGTTTAACCCACATTACACTCAGTCTGAGCCCAGAGGTAGAGACATGTCTACTGAGGTAAAAAAAGTTATAAATCTGCAAGTTTGATCGTTGAGTAAACTGACGGACTGTATGCTAACGGCAACAACAGGCTAACGCTGGCTTATAGACCAAATATCCAAATTCAGAGGCTGAGACCACGAATACCTTATAAAATTACAGCATCAACGAAATTTAACAAGTGGCTAGAGTGTATCTCTTCCCCAGGAACAGTCCTATGGCTGTCATACTGCTACATTTACATGCTAAAAACTTAGCATTGCAATATTGTGCATCCTTATTTCAAGCACATCATCACATTTACCTTGTACGCAAGAAGAAAGCCAACTGCAGGACCGTTTTATTCCCAGAGCAGATCAGAGCTCCCTCCAATTTAAAAAAAAGGAAAAAACAACTTTTCGGTTCTCCTGTCTTACTCCGGCACCAGTCAGATTCAGTTTGGTTCTCTTCGTCTCACCGGACCAAACTTTTCTTCTTCATCTTCCTGGAGTCTGAGTTGGGGTCTGAGAGGCACCTGTTCTCCATCTTTTAGCAGCAGCAGTGTTGTCTCAACATGCGCGGACCTGCAGTGGTGGAATTCACGACACCGGTGCAGCCAGACGAACGAGAACGCTCAGCTCATCTTCACCACAAGCGCCCCCTAGAGGCTTCGTACCGGAAACTCTCACATTAAGCAGAAACAGTATCAGAGACCACCGCAGTGAAGAAAGATGAGCTCATTCTACACATCAGGCAGTTCCCAGATAGCAGTGGACTCCGCAGCTGATCCGCCCTCAAGTTCATAGATCCGCTGACAGTCAGAGCACTAACTGACCTCCGCCCAACACTCAGCTGAGCGTGGGAAAGGCAGACTGTCAAACCACGGACCCGCGGCGGATACAGATCAAGTCTGATAAACAGGAGGTGCAGATTTTTTTCCCCGTGCCACCACGTGGGCTCTCACCGTCACCTGTACGGATCCGCTGCGGATCAGATTTTGCGAGGCGGGAGTTGGTTTATAAAAAGAGATCACCAAAAAGACGAAGAGTACCTACAGTCCCAGCTTGTTTATGGATCTTGGTCGTCCGCAGACAAATTTAAGTATTATAAATGTGGATTTCACTTTTATTTGAGGATGAATGACGATGTGAAAGCTTTCATGAATAATTTCTGGATCAACTTGTTTAATTTTATTTGGATGACATGAATGAGGAATATAAAGTGAGGTGATGTGAAACTAACGTTGTAGGTAGTTTTTGGTTATTTATCCAGCCTTTAAATTATAATTAACATAGATACCAGAGAAGGGTTACTTTTCAAACTATAATGAGGTTAATCACATAAATATTTCTGACAAAACCTTTTCAGAACCTGATCTCTGCGTTTTAGCTGTTGCTAGCAAGATCACGTCATTTTGCAAACAGACTTCGAGGTTTTGCTTGTATCCTACTTTAAGTAGGCTGTCGGATCACATATTAAATGGGTAAAGTACTTTTCTATTGGGATAAAGGTATTATTTTCATCAAAAACTTTCACTGCTACATCAGCTGTAGTTACGACTTGAGACTTGGGGATTTAACTTATTTTCTGGACAAAGAGGGGCATGTCCACATAAAAAATAAGCTTATTCATTACCAGAAAACGCATTCATTATTGTCAGCACAGAGGGAATGGAGACAACTTGTCGACATTGTAATAACAAAGCGGGGCTGTTTGTCTGTGTGGTTTTAGATGCCATCTGGAAGAACTACGTATGTAAAGATGCCACAGAAGAGGGAATGATGCACAATGCCATCCGCTGGTTCAGTGTGGCTGCGGACCGAAGTCGCCCAAGGAGCTCTGCACCAGAAATATACTGCAACTGTTCATGTTCACTGATATACTGTATTGAACTCTTTATAAATATAAATTTTTAAAACTATACATTGTTCCACAGTCTCATTTAATGTAGGTTCTTTAGCATAATATTGTTGCCTGAAGAGCAGGGGTTAAAAATACAGCCATATAACGGTTTGTACTTGGACCCGTGGCTGAATCACAGGATCATGAATGGATTTGCAGTGGATCCAGGACGAAGGTGCAGCGACAGCTTGAGGTCCACCTGTGCTCCGCCTCACATCAGAAATTCCAATCAGAACATGGATCAGCCACAGATCCGTCCCGTTGTGCAAGTGGATCCTATATGACTCTGCGAGGTGGAACCAGAGCGAATGTAACAGTGCAGCTGCCACGGATCCGCAGCGCCGTCCATTTGCTCTCTGGGTTGTTAGAGCATGTGGAGGCAAGAAACGATAGTATTTAACATTTAAACTTGCGCAATGCACCTTTAAGTATTCAAATTTACTTGTTGTGAGTAAATCCACGTCCCTGCTCTAGTGTGTGTGGCTGTGTCTCTCCATTTGCTCCGCGACCAGGATCTTCGCCTGCACCTTCCAGTCATTGGCCAGCAGAGACAGGGGGAAGGGTGGCAAATGTAAGATCTTTTAAAAACACACAACGCAACTTTAGACCTTAAAAATCTGCATTTCTGACTCGTTTGAGGTCACACCAACATTCATTATGCACATTTTTGAGCCATCACTGCCCAGAGGCATCCTGAGGCTCAGAAACTGCAGTATGTAAGTTTTGCATCCGGGACGCGGCAGTGACGTTGCAGCCGCATATTGGTTGCAGCACCACGAGCAAACAGATATGAACCAGACATGAACACAGCTGGTGTTTTGAACGCATCATGGAGGATTCGCAAAGAAATGCAAGGAAACATTACCGGAGGAAAAGAAAGAGAGGAAGGGACAGAACAAGAGTCAAGATAAGACTGTCTTTTACTGGCTGGGGGGAATCACAGTACAGGTATCATGAAGATGATGAAGGTTAACCATCCATAGGGGGGTCACTGAGAAAACTGATAAAAGTTCTGTTGTGGGTCTTTAAAAGAAAGATTTAGATTTTAATAATGAACTGATTACAATTTAATTGGCCATAAGTAAATATTGAAAAATATTTTTCATCATCATCATGCTTCGGTTGATTAATAAACAAAACAACCACACGGAGAAGAAGGCCCCACTGACGACTTTTGTCTCTTGTAAACTTCCAAAAAGCAGGGCGGTGATTAGCTCAGTTGGTTGAGCAGCCACCCCATGAACAGAGGCTACAGTTCCTCAGCGCAGTCAGCCCTGGTTCAATTCCCGGTCCAGGTCCCTTTGCTGCATGTCACTCCCCACTCTCTCTCTGCCCCTTTCCTGTCACTATACACTGTCACATAAAGGCCACTAGTGCCCAAAAAAAAAAAAAAATTAGCCTAGCTAGCGTTGCTAGTCTGGCTAAAGTCATGAACTAATGGGTAATCTGTACCTCTGTATATTTGTGAGTACTCTTCTCCGAGTCCCGTCGCTCTCTGAGGTTGCTATTGTTGCCTAATTCAGTATGCAAATGATGACGTAAAGCTCTCTGGGGAATTTTCTCTGGTCCTTCCTCAGCTAATCAGCATCTGACACCCCTCGCTCTGAAGGGCTAGATTCATACCCCCTACCCCTCATTATGTCCACTACCCCTACATGCAGAGAGGAATTGGGATATCACTACCCTCACGGGAGTGCACAAAATTTAGGGTGAGGGGGTGCATTGGGACTGGCCCTTTATATCTCTGACACCAGGAATGAAGGCAGGTAGGAAAGTAGAAGGTGGCCCAACCTGGTACTAGTGAGGCAAGGTACACAAGGAGGGCCCAGGTGGGATTTGATTCCCAGACTCCTAAGTGAGAGCCATGCACGCGAACCAGTCAGGATCAATCAGAGGCATCGTACCAGGACCCCACACTGTCATCCCCCCTCCCCCTTCCACAAGCACATCCTCATGTGCCACACAGGCTACCACCAACTTTCGAATCCGTGGACTTATTACCAGTACCACATGTGGCAAGGTAAGGAAGGAGGACCACAGGGGTATGCTTTCGGCTGACTAGTAAGTGCGCATGACTCTCGCCTGTGTGACAGTGTTGGGTCCTGTCACTGTGCCTCCAATTGATGACGCACCCTGGCTACTTGGTCACAGGGATATTCTTTTGCCTGAATTGTTCGTATGGATGACTCTCACCTGGGAGCCTGTGGGATCGAATCCCACCCAGGCCCTCCGCTGTGTATCTTGCCACATTCTAGCATTGTCAGCAGGATCCATGTGACGCTTGTAAACAGTTCATGGATTTGTAATTGGTGGTACCCTGAGTGGAGCACCGGGACGGCCTTGTGGAAAGAGGTGGAGTGATGGAACGGTACGGGGTCCTGTCACTATGCCTCCGATTGATCATGCACGCTGGCTACTTGGTCAAAGGGATAATCCTTTGGCTGAATGGTTAGTGTGCACGACTCTCATCCGGGAGTCTGTGGATCCAATCCTGCCCGAGTCCTCCTTGTGTATCTGCCGTACTTGTAAGGTGGTCAGTCAGTGTATTTCCAGAATTAAAAAAGAGGGTCATTGGAAATCATTTTTCCTTCTGTTGCCTTCCCACAGACCCTTAAGATTAAATATTTAATGATGTCACAGAAAACTCTACTCAAACCTCATTTGATGTAGTTTTTAGTATAAGTTCCACTTTTTCCTGTCTCTGTTCATCGCCCTGGTCAAATCTTTTCTCCCATATCCATAAATAGGTGGCAGTAACACTTATCTGAATGCAGACTAGTTTGTATTGGCAGCTAAAAGGACCAACTTATACACAGAATTACATGAAAAAAATAATCTCCCCCCATGTTTTGACATTTTTTTTTTTTTTTTTTTTTTATAAATATAATATATTATATATAATATAATATAATATATATATTATATTATTATATATAATATAATATTTGACCTTCTTTGGAAATGTGAGTACATGCAATGGGACTGAATTATATTATCAATTAAATAAAATGGATTCAGCTCCATCCAGTCTTTTTGAACAATTAGTGAGGGCTGGTCTTTATGTTTTTTAAAGTCTGACACAATGGTGGGACCTCCAGTGTACCCCCCTGAGCTCGGTCTCTCAAGTGCTGCTCACGAAGGGGTGAAAGGAGAGCCATGCTGCTGCTCTTTCCTTCCACCCTCCCATAGCCGTTGTCCTCCACCTCAACCCCCCATTCTCACTGATATTGCTGTCGCTTCCTTCTTATCTGTCCCCCGCCTGCCGTCTTTCTTTCTGCGCCCCTCCCCTCCCTCTTGTTGTGTTGCCCAGCAGACTGCGCCACACGGCTCACCTCGGGGTGGGAGGGATGGCGGAGACACTAAATCTTTTGATGCAGCCGTTTGTGGCGATAGCATCTGAACTCGCAGCGCTTTTGCCAGGCAGCGCTGACAGATGTAGCAGGACCCTTCCACAGCTCCCAGCTATTGGATATCTATTACTGCTTGTGCTGTGTGTGTTTGTGCGTGTGTGTGTGTTTCTAAAAATATAAAAAACAAAGAAATGTGAACTTGCATGTGTGACACGGTAGATGTGTGACCTGATGTATGCGACACATTTCATGAAGGTATTTGTGTGCTACCTGTTTGGACAGCGCACACACACGCACATAGAAGAAAACAAAGCCATGTCACTCATAATCTGATATTTATATCACATGAACCCATCTTTCCTATTAGAGTCGCAACACTTAGAGAAGTTACGGTGAAATATGAAGCACTTTATCTCGTGATTCAGGTACATTCATCCCTGCATGTAAGGACTTGTATGTCCTTGAACTCCTGCACTTTGCAAAGACAGACAGACACACACACACACACACACACACACACACACAGAATCAAAGCTTATAGCAAACTTCCCTTTTTATGGTCTGAAAGAGTGACACATTTGGTCTGGAAATAGTGCTACGACAGCAAGCGACAAAAATGTCACAAAGTGATGCATTTCCTAAGTGTCCCTGCACCCATATGGTGACAAGTTTCAATGACCCCCTCCCCCCCACATACGCCAGTCTATATTCTGTTGAAAACACTTTGATGGAAAACTGACTCAGTGGAAAGCATCTTAATCTTCATCCTCTATCAAGAACACAGAGCAGGTGATTTAGAGTCATTCAGGTGTATGAAAGTAAACTGGGACGGCTCTTTGAATGAAATTTTTTTTTTTTTGGGAGGGGGGGGGTTGAAACTGCGTAACTGACAATGCTTGTCTTCAAATATGCATATTTTGTGGCTGCTGCTTCCTCCACTGGGGATTTGAGTGTGTGCCATCTGGTAGCCCAGGAGGAAGAGGACGATGGGGAGGCTGGGGAGTGCTTCCCGTTATGATGACTCCTCTGCTCCCTGTGCCCCCCCCTCAGTGAAGGACCTGCCCCCCCCCCCCCCCCCCCCCTGGACAACACACACACCCTGCATTTATTCATCTCACTTCCTGTCCTACTCTACATCTTGTTTTGGGTTCAAGAGGACAAACATGAATGAAACTTCCGTTTGGTTCTGAAACTCTGTACCCAGATGCCTTTAACAGCAGGAACACCTGAAGCTTTGTCAAGCAGTGCTTGGTTCATACTGACAACCAGTTTTATTTTTACCTCCCCCAAGGAGGTAATGTTGTCGGGAGCGAGCACTGGTTTGTCTGTCCATCCGTCTGTCTGTTAACATCTTTACAGAAAAAGTTCTGGACAGATTGATCTGAAATTTTTGCCATTTAATTTTGGTGGTGATCTGGATCACCTTCTGGATCCGGTATTGTTTTGAGGGATTCTTTATTATTCTGAGATCAGCCACATTTTGGAATTTTTCCTTATAACTCCATAGAAATGGCCAGAGTGTTTGGTAAAAAATTACAAGAAAGGATCTCAATGAGTTCTAGAATGTTTCGAAAGTTGATCCGGATCCAGAGAAAATTCTGGATACTACTATCCAGAACACACAAAAATAAGGGAGTCAAGCTTCTTGGCGGAGGTCTGCACTCTCTGAGTGCTTTTCTAGTCATATGAATTTGTCTGAACCCACAACACAGTAAGAAGCCTCAACAATGATCAGAATATGGTGGGTGGGGAATGTTTTTACTGCTGCACCACTGAATATCCTGAAGATGCCGGGGGGAAAATAAACAGAGAAGGTGAAGCTTATGCAGACGCTGAGTTCTGCCAGCAGTGGCGAACATGCTTAGAAGCACCAAAAACATGTGAAACTGAGACCAGCAGACTTCAGACTTGAAGATAAAACTGGAAAAGCAGGAGGACAATCGGGATGTCATTTGTAGTTGTGTGCAAGAAGTATGGCCTACATCAAAAAGGAGTAAGATGACCAGCAGCCATACGGCCCAATGGGTTTCTGTGTGTGCCCACTCTTTAAATCTTTGAGATCTGTTGGCGAGTTTTCTTGCCAAACTTACAGAAAGCGTGTCACATCCATTGGGGATAGTTGTAGTTTTTGAGTGCAGCGGATGAGTGCACAGGAAAGCAGTTGGAGGTGACAACAGAAAGTAAATGGCTAGCTTTAAAGGGATATTATGTAAGTTCTCCTGTTATCTATTCACAAAAATGTATGATTTCGTTCAAAAGTGTTTTTCCATTAATCAGTAATCACTCCTATAAACAAACTGAAGTGCTCCTCTAAGCTCTGAATTTGCCGTTGGTATCATTCATACATACTGTACAGGTACTACCCCAAAAATTTGAATATCCTGAAAAAGTTCATGTATATCTGTAATTCAACTTAAAAGGTGCAATTTACATATTGTATAGACAAATAATATGTGAATCAATATATTTCAAGCTTTTATTTGTTTGGATGTTGCTGATTAGAACTTGCAGCTTTAGAAAACCTCAAATTCAAAAACTCTAAAAATTAGAATACTGTGAAAAGCTCCAGTATTGTAGGTTCAGAGTGTCACATTCTAATCAGGTAAGTAATCCAGAACACCTCCATAAGTACCCTGAGCCTCTTAAAAAATCTCTGCCTTGGTTTAGAAGAATTCACAATCATGGGGAAGACTGCTGATCTGACAGTTGTGCAGAAAACCATCATTGACTCCCTGCACACGGTGGAAAGACACAAAAAGTGATAGAAAAGAAGCTGGATGTTCTCAGAGTGTCTCAAAGCACATTAATAGACAGTTAAGTGGAAGGAAGAAGTGTGGAAGAAAACAGTGTAGAAGCCGGAGGGCTGACAGCAGCCTGGAGAAGATGGTCAGTGTTCAGTTTCTCAGTCTGTGATGACCTGGGGTTCATGTCAGCTGCTGGTGTTGGTCCTCTGTGCTTCATCAAGTCCAGCATAAATGCAGCCGTCTACCAGGACATTTTGGAGCACTTCATGCTTGCTTCAGTGGACCAGCTGTATGGGGATGCAGACTTCATCTTCCAGCAGGACTTGGAAGTCCAGCAGAAGATGGTCAGGAAAGGGCCATTTGAAAGTGTGGAGGACTTCATAAGGAATGGACCTGTGAGTTTCATTAAGTCCAGCATAAATGCAGCCGTCTACCAGGACATTTTGGAGCACTTCATGCTTGCTTCAGTGGGCTTGGCACCTGCCCACACTGCCAAAAGTACAAAATCCTGGTTCAACAACCATGCTTGATTGGCCCGCAAACTCACTTGACCTGAACCCTATCGAAAACACGTGGGGCATTGTCAAGAGAAAGCTGAATGGGAAGAGACCAAAAAATAAAGAAGAGCTCAAGGCTGTGATGGAAGCATGTTTGTCGTCACCTGAGATATGCCAGAAGCTGCTAGCATCCATGCCACGCCGGGTTAAGGAGTCATTCAAGTAAAAGGGGCCCCAACCAAGTACTAAGTACAGATGCAAGATTTTACTTTAGGAGGCCTGACTTTTTTGTATTTAAAGTCCTTTTTGAATTGATTTCATGCAATATTCTAATTTTTTGAGTTTTCTAATCAGCAACATCCAAAGAAATAAAGCTTGAAATATATTGATTTGCATATTATTTGTCTATACAATATGTAAATTGCACCTTTTAAGTTGAATTACAGAAATACATTAACTTTTTCAGGATATTCAAATTTTTGTGGGTAGTACCTGTACATTGAACGGGTCGGCTCGGTGGTGGCTATCATGTTGTGTCGCCATGTTTTTACATTCAGTAGAAGCGTGACAGCAGGAAACCACAGAAACTCACCGGAAACACCGGAGTTGTCAGCTCAGTTCGATGTGATGCCTTTGAAAAGTCACCGCGGTGCAGTCAGGAGGAACTGAGCGTTACACTGTTGCTGGGTTCACATGCAGTCGGGTAGAAGGCTGTCAGTAACAAACCACATGTCATTTTAATCACAGAAGCCGAGAGAAAGACGGGAAAACATGGGTCAGGGAAAACAATATAACATCGCCATGACACCATATCAGATGTGGACTGAAGTCACTGTAACTGACAGACCACGTCTTCACATAGAGGCTTGTTTATGCCTTTACATGCAGCGGCTGTCGTCTGTCTGTCCGGTTTCACACGAACGCAGCATGAAAAGAACGAGCGAGTTGCTTGTGATATACAATCTTTACACAATGTCCCTTTAACATCCCAGACACTCTGCAATGGTGATCTCTGTCTTCTGATTGTGCATTTCTGGCAACAGTTGGAATTTATCTTTGCAGTCCGTTTAGTGATGTGAGGAGACCCAGCAGGGTTCCTCTCATCTGTGCTTGTTCTTCACATCTACTTGGTGTACATGACGCCTAATATGCAGAGGAAGTGTGACTGACATACTGCCAGACATGCAAATACAGCTCTGTTTCTATTAAACAGAAAGAGGGTGACACAAAGTGTGGGCACGCACACCTCATGTTTCAGCAGCAGCACCCAAAGTACAGCAGGAGGCACAGTTGACTGCAATAGCTACCATATCTGTATCAATAGAAATATACAGTATAATGTCTGATTCATGCCACTTATGTCCAAAAATGATTAAAAAAAAAAAAAATTAACAAGCAAATAAATAAATAATTAAAAAATACTCACACTGAGGCTTTCAATTTCCTAAATTCTGACAGCTCAGCAGTGGGCCATCAGTAAGTGCAGGAATACAAGATGTTGTTACAAATTATGGACACAGAAAAAGTCTTTTTTATTTAATTGTTGGAAATTATGCTATAATACACAGATAAAAGCTGTGTAGGTTGCAATCAATACTCACGACTATCATCTATAACCAACTCCAGAACATTTCTCTGAACACATTCCCTCTGCTGATCTACTATTATCTGGAAGCTGTTTGTAGTCTTTAATGAAATGAAATGAAATGAAATGAATGAAAAATACTTTATTCGTCCCAGAAGGGAAATTCTCAATCTTTTTTTTTTTCCTCCCAGAAAAACCTAATCTGACAAGTAATGTCAATAAAAAAGACAACTATATTTGAAAAAAACACAAAAGCTAAAAGAGAGCTGTTACAAACTGCAGCCACCGGGCAGCGCATTCCAGAACTTTTTTTTTTTTTTTTTTTTTTTTTTTTTTTTTTCTTTTTCCGTTAGGTCTGCTTGTCCTGAAAAACATTTGCTCCTTTTGTGTCATGCAGTAAACTTAGTTTATCTATTCAAAACCAACTCCCAGGACTAAAAGTTGTAGTGAAACCTCTCCAGGCTGAGAGATTCTGGGAAGTAATGACTGCATCTAACTTTTTACCAACAGATGGTCAAAGTTCCTCTGCGAGAGGAAAGCTGAACTTTCTCTCAGCCCTGGAAATGAATGGAAAGTTTTAATAAAACTCTGGGACTGCTTTCACCTGAGCCTCCCCCAAAACCTCACAGGATTAACTCCAAACCACAGAGTAACACTTTATCAACCCTGAATATACAAAACTTTGAAAACGCTGAGGACATCCGGGTCCCAAAATGGTCCCACTCTCCTCTACACACAGGTGTAAATCCTCAAATGTGACATACTCTCTGAACCCTGCAGTCAGGACGATCATTTAGAGGAATAACAGGTACCAGTGCTATGGTCATACTTGCCAGAGGAGAGCCCCTTTTCTTGAAATCCAATGTTCTTCTGAAAGTGGTTAAATAAGCGTATTCCTCTGTACTATTAATTTTAAGCTGCTAATTACAAGAAAATAAGCTTTTCAAGAGTTTTTATGGTGTTTTTTGGAAAGTTGCGGAGAGTTCATTTCATTATTAAGGTGCACACGTGGGGGTGTGCTGCAGGTAAAGGCCTTTTCAGATAGAACGCGTTTTTTGCTGATTTCACCGCGGGGTAGGGCGCAGAGTCGGCGGCAGACCCGGCGGCAGACCCGACGGCAGCGTGCACTGTGGGCGCGCGTTGCTAAGCGACAGACCAGGAAGTGTTTTCTCCCCAGCACGCTTCATTGTGAGAGATGTACCCCCCCATCATCAGGTCTACCTGATCCTGATAACAAGGTAGAACTTGGGGGGGTTCAGGCTCGTCCAGGAACTGCATTCTTTCACACAGACCGCTTGCCGGTTTACTTCAGGCTGAACAAGGACCACTTTTTTCCCTGAACTGGCCTCTCCTATTGGACGCGCTAGGATGTTGTCACAGCGCGCTGCGCCCGAATTGAAAAATTTTCAATTCGAGCGCAGCGGCGTGAGCGCCACCGCGGCGGCATGCGCCCACCTTGCGCCCACCTTGAGCTGCCGCGGCGGTTCCACATACACAATGAATGGGTTTGCCGCCGTCCTCTTGCGCTTGCCGCGTTCTATCTGAAAAGGCCTTAATGCTCCAGCAGCTGGGTCTGGAGAGGAGCAGCTCTCTTTGCAGGTTCAAATAGAAAATGTGATGTTGGCTAATAGGGGGAAAAAAGACGCAATTAATGCAGTTTTAGTTCTCACTAAACTGCAGCGGCTGCAGATGTTCTGAATATTTAACACCACGTTAGTGGTTTTTAGTTTGCTGTGTTGATTGATATCTATGTCAAGTATGAGAACTAAATACATTCCCTCACTGCTCATGCAAAATTATTTTGAATCAGTTATGCAAAGTTATAACTTTGCGAGTGCTAAATGAATATATTTGAATTTTCTCCTTCCAACAGGCACAACTGCTTGTGAACGCCCCATATTACATATTCATTCCAGAAGATGTACTGGATGCAGACGCGCTATTTTGTACCTTTGAAAGATGCAACCCTTATTGCAAACTGTTAGTAAGTCAGTTTGTACTTTTTTTTTGTGCTGCACAGTGGCATGGTGGTTAGCACTGCAGCCTCACAGTAAGAAAGTTGCTAGTTCAAGCCCCAGCTGGGGAGAGGGTTTGAACAATTTTGACATGGCCTTCCTGTGTGGAGTTTGCATGTTCTTTCCAGGTAGCCTGGTACACCAGCCTGACCAACACCATGTATGAGAAATAGGCCTGTAACGATACCCGTATCGCAATCGAAATCGCGACACTCAGAGCCGCGATCCTGTCTCGCGGTGGGAGAAGGCAGGATCGCGACACCCTCCACGCCCAGTTCAGATGCTCTAAAACTCCTCAGATTACAGAAAACTATATGACTTTTTCCCATCGGGCTACAGACTATTGTAGCATTCAGTTGCTAACCAGACAGCACGTCTGTCTTAAAGGCACCAGGTAAAGTGTCACGTTTGTTTCCTGTAACTTGTCAGTTTTCCATCGGTACCTGGGATGAGCCACTCGCGCGCATCCAGCTCAGGAGTGTGTAATGAGGAGCGATGGCAGGTCTGCAGACACTGAGACCAGTGAAAGGACAGGAGGAGCGGACCCTGCTCGTGTTCGGTAGGCCAGACGCACCTAGGATGTCAAGCTGGACCGAGCGCGTGGACAGCCGGTGGTGGACGCGTCGCGGGATGGTGGGGAAGCCCCCGCTGCTCCGCTGCTGGTTTAGGTGTTTTTATTTGCTGTGACTTGTGATGGTAAATCAGCGGTGATCCTGTCCTGACCAGCCCCCGCTTGGAGTGCTGAGTCCCGGCCGGTCCCTCACCGCAGGTCGCTCCGTCCTCCGAGCGCGAAGAGGAGGACCGGTGTCGGTATGTGAGGAACTTCCCGTGAAAGCCGCCAAGACTACCAACAGGATACCGCGTGTGTGCGCGCCGCGTGTGTGAAGAAATAAACCAATAAAAAAAAATTAATTAATCAATTAATTAATCTTCGATCCAGCCTTAACAAATAAGATCAATAACGGCGGATCCCTGCGGAGCAGTGAAAGCGTCCAGACCTTCTTCCCTTCGATTTAACTTTGAACAGCTGATTTCCAGCATGTTGGAGTTTCCAGCAATGCAACTGAAAATAAGTTGTTCCAGCCAACGGGAAAGTGAGGTCTGAATGCTTTCCTCCTCTCTGAGACGCGCTGCTATGTCATCATTTTTTCGGGTTAACATCAGCTCATGCTCGACCATCATAACGCCACCATCTCCCGACATCTTCCCGTTGAAATTCTCCTCTGCAGGGAGCAGAGCAGCCTCTCACCCGACATGTGGACATGATGCTGTTCCTGAAGAAGAACTCCAGCTTTAAATCAACAGGTTTTATGTAGAAAGCTGTCAAGGACTTATTTGTTATTTAACTTCATTTTTGATTAACAGCACAGTTCAATTATTTTTATTTTTCAAAAGCATTATTCTATTAGAGAAAAGAGAAATGTTTTATCTTTGGTTATTAATCCAACGTTTTGATTATTATCTTCAGCTATGTTCCGTCCATTTGTTACATTAAGTTAAATGTTATAAATGCCATTTAAATAAAATACTTAAAATAAAAAAATATTAAAGTAAAAAAAAAAAAAACACATTTTTTTAAATTAGAAAAAAAATGTTTAAATCGTTATGTGTATCGAATCGTGGGTCAAAAATCGTGATACGAATCGAATCGTGAGTTGGTGTATCGTTACAGCCCTAATGAGAAACATGGCAAGTCAGTCTGGGTTCCCTCCATTGGAAAGTGATTTCCACTCCGGTAAAAAATTGACCGGACCAATCACAGCGCTGGAGGCAGGACTTTATGACACGTCGTTTTTGGCAACTCAGTTCTCTAACCATGAACAGTCAAAATGGCTGTAGAGGAGCGACGGTCTAATTATACTTTTTCTAATTTCTTAAAGTTGTCCTTCCATGGTCATTTCATTAATATTTCTGTGTTCTCCATTATTATTGAATACATTCTGCATCGTTTCTGTTTAAAAAAACCTTCTGGTATCTTTGTATCCAGCTGTATTTGTATACTAGAAGAGAGGCTTGTGGTCCAACGGCAGCTTTTCCGGGTCCTTCTCATGAATTTCCGTCTGATTGGCTGCCTCCCATCAGTGTATGAAGGAAGCTCCGCCCTCCGCTCTTATTTCGTTACAGACAGGAAATAGAGCCGACAAACAAGTTTGTTCCGCCATGCTAACAAACAGTTAGCTAATTAGCTTCTCAACTCCGAAGCTACAGTCGTGCCGTCTTTACTTCTAGTGTGTAGTGGAGGGTTACCTGCCTTCCAATGGACAGATAGAAACCCCACGTGGGATACGCTATTTGCAATGTGACGTAGAAGTGCAAGGCTGTTCCCGATTCGCTCTTTTCTTCGTATTGTTTCTCTGATGAGAAAGCACAGCCGACTGGGGGGAACGCAACGCTAGCAAGTCAGCATGTGTAAGTAAACAAGGGGAAACCCTCCGTATTTCAGAAGGCGCAAGTTAAACGGGTTTTCAGTGGAAGGAGGCCTTAATGAGCTGCACATGTCCTTAAAACCGCAACAAACTGCTGCTCTGTAGGCTTCCTACATGTTTTCCCCTTACAAAAAGACGTTTCCGTCGCTTCCGTGTTTCTCTGATTGGTTCTCTCTGGTTCACTTTGCTCCTGTTAGTCCCGCCTCTCGTCTCGCATTGGAAATCAATCTCCAGCGGAGGGAACCCAGACTGACTCATACATGGTGTTAGTCAGGCTGGGATAGGCTCCAGCAACCCCTGTGACCCTGAACTGGATAAGCTGTACAGAAAACAAATTAATAAATTTTTTTTGCGTGTGCAATGAATTTGCACACATTTTGACACACCCAGACCTTTGATAGATGTGGCCCTGAGATTGTTGCTAGTGGCAACACTGCTGAGGGACTGTCCTTAAAAGATTGCAAAGATAAAGATTGCTGTGAGAAAAACAGAACCCGTTATAGATCCATGGGAAAGTGAACAATTCACAGATAATCCCTACAGTTAGCCAAATAATGTTTACAGAACTAGAGGGCGTACCAGCACTAATCCAGGTGATGTTGTCAAAGTATGTTTTAGTTGCATGAACACGTCCTCAGACAGATAAAAAATTCAGAAGTGTGAGGTCCAAATCATCATCCAGCCACTTCAAGCTGCATCTCCTGCCCCTGTGCTTCACCAGGCGGCATCATGCCAACAATAGGCTAATGAGATTTAAGGATAGGGGCCTGATCGGCTGCCAAATTACTGCCAGCTAAGAGAAAATCTTCCAGCACCCTCTTGCTTTCTCTTTTTACCTCCGCTTCTTTTTTTTTTTTTTTTTTTTTATCATTTTTACATTCACCCATATTTGTCATTCAACCAGCTTTAATGGAGAAAGATCTATGCATATGTAAGTGACAGAGCTGGAAGCCCATTACCGGCATTCAGTGGAGCACTGTGGAGAGGCCCTCTCCAGGCTTGGATTACTGACCATTAGAGCTTATTTCTGCTCCGTCTCCAGGCAATTATTCCCCTACAATAACCCCCACCCCAGATACAACACAGATACCCCCCTCCTTCATTGCACGTCATCAGCCACTATCTTGCCCCTCATCGCTCTTTGCTTTAACATTTCACATCTTGAAGGAAAGTCTCTGTTTCATAGCTGTCTGGCTGTTGACTTATACATTCATGCTGTCGAACGCATCTCACCGACTCAGCTTGACGGCCTGGTGGGGGTGGATGGTGGCGGTGATGACGAGGATATTGATGATGATTAGGTCTACTCAGGAGAAAATAGCTCCCAGTGTGTGTGTGCACACCTGTAATTAATGTTGTCACCCAGGTTCCGCTTCCTCTCTAATGAAGTCTCTGGAAAAAAAGATAAATAGGGAAAAAAAGTGCAGTAAGGAGTCAAGAAGCCGGCGGATTTGCATTTTGATAGTGGCAACATACAATGTGTTTTGGCGTGTGTTCATGACATGTGTGGGGGAGGCAAAAAGAGAGAGAGGAAAATAATACACCAGCTTTAGTAGATTTATTTATACAAGTATAGCAGGAGATGGAGTGATGGCAGAAGAAGGAAAAATGAAATTTGTGTGCGTCTGTTGTTGTGTGAGCATACATGTGTGGGGTGGAACCAGGTGAAGGCTCTGAGCGAGTGCTGAGCTTCGACCTGGTTAGCGTTAGCCAAAGTAACCTAAAGGCTAGTTAAGATCCACATGTCACTGGCCCAACTCCAAAAGCTGTGTTCTAACCACAAACCCCCACATGCACACACACAATCCGTACACAGCAAAGGAGGAAGACAATCATAGCTGATACACACAACTGGTACACACACACACACACACGCACACACACACACACACACACACATGTGGGTTCTCTTCAAGCAAGCCTACAGAAACTGTGCAACACTGCAGCTGGCAAGCTTTTAATACAAATCTGCTTACATGTATAGGCGCTAAAAAACGTATCGGCTGAACGTATAGGCTTTATACTATTACTAATACAACTACTACTACTAATAATAATGGATTAAATTTATATAGCGCTCTTCAAGGCATGCAAAGCACTTTACAGTGAATCTTTTATCCACATTTATATTTGATGATGGTAGCCACACGTGTAGCTCCAGCTGTCCTGTAGCAGACAGGCAGAAACATGGCAGCCAATCACGCCGACGGCCTCTCAAACTACCAACACCAGCAATACCAACACTGGAGGAAATGGATGAAATGTTCTGCTGAAGGACACAATGTCGGATTGATTAGAATGAAGTGGGATTGGAACTGCCAACCTTTTTACACCTGCTCTACTGCCATTGCTGCCCCCGTGTGCCCTGCAGCCATGCACACAGCATGCCTGTTGTACTGGAACCCTCTGGTAAAGACACATAATGGAATTTTCCAGCTTAAAACTGCGTACCAGACTCGACTGATGGCACGATGACCAGGGGTGCCCGCAGACATTTTTTTAGGGGTGGCCACAGGGTGTCCAGAAAAAATATCAGGTGGACAAGGGTTATTAAAGGATAACGTTTGTTTCTTCCAACCTGGACCTTATTTCTAGGGATTTATACATGCATTTACTCACCAGTAACATTTCTGCATCACTCTGACTCCTTTGGTCACTATTTAGATCAGTGGTAGATCCGCGTATATACATATAATGGCAGTGAAGGGGGCAGAATGAATGGGCCTCTATATAAGACATTATCTGCAGCAAATGTCCTTAATTTCAACAATACACTGCAAAAACGCGGGTACAAGCGGCCGAAATGAGTTTCCTCCGCAGGGTGGCCGGGCTCTCCCTTGGAGATAGGGTGAGGAGCTCAGTCATCCGGGAGGGGCTCAAAGTAGAGCCGCTGCTCCTCCGTATAGAGAGGAGCCAGATGAGGTGGCTCGGGCATCTGGTCAGGATGCCTCCTGGACGCCTCCCTGGTGAGGTGTTCCAGGCATGTCCCACCGGGACCAGACCCCGGGGGAGGCCCAGGACACACTGGAGAGACTACGTCTCCAGGCTGGCCTGGGAATGCCTCTGGATCCCCCCGGATGAGCTGGCGGCTGTGGCCGGGGTGAGGGAAGTCTGGGCTTCCCTGCTTAGGCAGCTGCCCCCGCGACCCGACCCCGGATAAGCGGAAGAAGATGGTACGGTACGGCACTGCAAAAACTCAAATCTTACCAAGTGTGTCTTTATATTTTCTAATCAAAATATCTCATCACACTCAAAGTTAGACAAAATCACCTAAAGAGAAACATTTCAGTGAGATATAGGAACTTGTTTTAAGTCAGTGCATCTTATTTCAAGAAATACTTTGAGAAAATTTCACTTTCAGTGCTTATTACAAACCAAATAAAATCTTTTTTTACTTATTTCAAGAGTGGCCAAGTTTTTTTTTGCTTGTCATAAGCAGTTCAGTGTGTGTGTGCCGCAAATCCTTTGTGTCGCAAACAAGTGACTTCACAAAACTTTACTATGACGACCATCAAAAAAAAAAAAAAAAAAAATCTGGAATGTGCCGCTAGGTGGCAGCAGTTTGCAATAGCTCTCTCTTCGGTTTTGAGTTTTTTGGAAATATAGTTGTCTTTTTATCGACATTACTTGTCAGATTAGGCTTTTCTTGGAGTATTTTTTATGCTGATTTGAAGGCTGCGCAACTCAGGAGATTTTTCTTCATATATTTGGCAATGGAAAAATTGTTTGCCACCAGGATCAACTGTTAAAACTCTCCCAAATCAAGATTATGAGCAAAATAACAGTGAAATCCCAGTGGAGTTAAAAAGAAAGAGAAAAGAATGCAGGGCAGGGGAAAGGCAGAAAGAAAGATGGTGGAGATTTAAAGCGATTCTTCTAACTGTTCTGATGGGTAACGTGAGATCGCTAGCTAACAAGATGGACGAGCTTGAACTGCTAACAAGGTCTCAGAAAGAATACAGAGAGTGCAGTATATGTGTTTCACCGAGACATGGCTGCATGAACACATCCCGGACTGTAATGCGTCTGTACACGGCTTCAAGACGGTCCGTGCAGACCGAAATAAACAGCTCAGTGGAACGCTAAAGGGAGGCGGAATTGCAGTGCTGGTCAGTCAGCGTTGGTGCCTTCCAGGACACATCACTGTCAAGGAGAGATCTGCACAAGAGGCATTGAACTGTTAGCTGTGAGTTTCCGTCCATATTATTTACCCAGAGAGTTTGCCTGTGTTATTCTTATAGCTGTTTATATAATACCAGGTACCGAACCAGAGACAGCCTGTGATGTCATCAGCTCCGTCGTGGCTAAACTATAAACACAGCATCCAAACTCATTCATGGTGATCTCTGGAGACTTCAACGTCTCCCTCTCTGCTACGTTACCAACTTTCCAGCAGTTTGTCAGCTGCCCCACCAGAGAAAATAAGATGTTGGACTTATTTTATGCAAATACTAAGAATGCATACAGCTCCTCTGCCCTGCCTCCTTTAGGAAGATCAGATCATAATCTGGTTCTTCTCACCTCCACCTACAAGCCCATCGTTCAGCAGCAACCAGTCATTAGGAGGACGATTAAAACCTGGTCTACTGAGGCTGAAGATGCTCTGAGAGGGTGCTTTGAGGCCACAGACTGGAATGTCCTCTGTGAACCTCATGGAGATGACATCAACACCATGACTGAGTGTGTGACAGATTACATTAAGTTCTGTGTGGACAACATCGTTCCAAAAAGAACAGTGAGGTGCTTCCCCAATAACAAACCCTGGATCACCAGTGACCTGAAAAAGCTGCTGAACATCACAAAGAAAACTTTCAGGGATGGAGACAGGGAGTTACTGAAGACCACACATGTCAGATGATCACTTTTTGGCACAACAACAGCAGCCGTGCAGAAGTTTGGGCAAGAAACTGAGGGAGCGCACACTAGTCACATTCCAGAGACTTCACAGGCTTGATTTCTACTCCCAGTTTAAGACTTGCAAACAATTTCTCTTTGTTTGTTTGTTTTGTTTTTATGTTTTTTAATTTATCTTGTCATGATCTCTCTGTCTGATCACGCGTCTGCTGTCCGTGTTGACAGCTTTCATCTCCCGAGATGTCACATAGCGCCTGTCACCAAATGTTTGATTGTCCAAGTGAGTGAAGGGGGCGTGGCTTAGCCATAGGTCAATTGCAAGTGGTAAGTCCAACATAATAACCATTTGTTGGGTGAACATAAAAAAATTATGGAAAGCATTTCCACCCAATTATAATACGCTCATTTAGCAAGAGACAGTTTTGTTGAGTGAACTTAATGTAAACATGCCAGATTAAAATAATGTGTTGGCATTACTGTTACTTAATTACAAGGGGTAAATCCAACATAATTTTTAAAGGTGGAATGATCCAATCAAAATTACATGTGGGAGGAGCTGGACATCCAACGTCACCCAACATCCACTGCCATCTTGTCCTGCTGATAGGACATGCCTCTTAGATGAAAGGGTTATCCCTTTTCTTATTAAACTTCTGTAGTTACCATGTCCATGTATGTTTGACATGTCCTTGCTTGAGACTGTGCTTACAAACAATTACACATGATCACACTCATTGTGATTTGCAAGGCCACATGCTCAATAACCCACATGCTCTACAACAGTCAGACTGGGAGAAGGTGATGGAACTACATGGACATTTAAGTCATGGTGCACAAAAGAGCACAGGGTGCTGCAATGCATGATGGGAAATATGTAAATAAGCTCATTTACCAGCACCAATCACAACCACTGCAATATCAACGTGAAAAATTAAGACTTTAAAAAAGGAACAGTGTTATGACTCATTTCGTATGTATGTTTTCTATTTTCATTTCACAGTCAACATTTCCCTTATTTGTATATGTATGATTAATATAAATATACACTAATAAGTCCAGATAAAAGGTACCTTGTTGTTGGTGGTGGTAGTGGTTGCAGTTTAGTGCAAGAGTACCCAACTGCAGTTACAATGACCTACAAGGACGCCAGCATATATCCAATCCATACAGGAAGTCTCATGCGGAAGTTAGTTAAATACCGCCAAGAGTAACTATCTGCAGCTTGCAAACAGATGCGTTTAGTCTGGTGGTTAGGGTTAGGGCTACATTTTAGTAAGTTATATGAAAAAGAAACTTCCGATTGGGACTTCCGGCGTGGATTGAATATATGGTGACGTACTGTGACTGCAGTTGGGTCCCTCTCGTTCAATGGCTGCAGTGATTGTCTGCTGTCCTTCTCTCTGCTTTATTGTTAATTTGCCATATTTTTACTTGCACTGATGTAAAATAATGCATTTGTTAATGATGATATATAATTAGATATTTAAAACATCTTCTCTTCACACTGAATCAAGTTTCAACCTTACAGTCTATTAGGCCAGTGGCTCAGCAGCACATTTCACAAAGGTTTTAGAAGCAAAACATTTGGGCACCCTGCCATGAAAAATAAGTTTGATTGACCCTAATACATGCTGTTAAACTAAACTAAGGATATTTAGTTTAAAAAACTCAATTGCTTTATATTAAAAAAGCACTGTTTTATTTTGTTAAACTAAGCTAAAGAAATTTAGTTTAAACAACTCAATTATTTTATGTTGAGAATGCACTAAAATCTATACAATTTCTGCAATTCCCAATTATTTGAACTTCATTCCTTCATGATATCTCAACATAAATTAATTAGGTAAATACTGATTTGTAAGGTTTTAAGTTAAAAGTACATAAAGTAATTATGTACATCTCATTAACATGTTTTATTTAAGTAGAAGCTACATGTTAGATTCGAGGAACTTTAGCAACAGGCAAAATCATTTCTTTGACAGAAGTAGGATGTACAAAGTCAAGCAGGAGGAAAGAACGGATGCTGAAAAGCACCACCTGACTACCTGGTCTGTCGTCAACTCAGTTTCTGTATCAGAATAGTTCTTTTCTTGCTCTTCCTCTCCGTTTTTGCAATCATTCACCAGAATGGACCCCTGATGAATAGGACAATTTCTGTTCACCAACCTCTCATTAGGTGGGTATTGCACTGGCCAATCACATCTAAATGCAGGCTTGTATGGGTCACAATTATGACTGAAACTCGGTGATTCAGTGGCTGTTGCAGAAGTGCTGCTATTTTCTACTTACAGCAGCTATACTTTAACAATACCTGTTAAATGTCCTGCCCCCCCGTTCCCATTAATTCAATTAATCAGGTTGTATTTACAGTTATTTATATAGTTAGTTTTGCTATTTGCACCATCTGAATAAATTTCAAATTTGTCTTCATATTTCAGACTTGTTTGATTGACAGACACAGATATCAGCGTTTTGTATGAATCTACCAGGGAGGTGAATGTGGAAATCAGCTGGAATATTTCTCCTGCTACGCCGATGTGTCGCCTACATCACAGCTGAATACTGTCGTTAATGGTACTGTCAGTAGTAAAAAGGATCCAGTTCTTAGGTTTTACTAACACCAACATGTTATCTCAGAGCTGAACTTGAAAGAATTTGATTAACATAAATAGAGTGCATCGGTTACCTTATTCACCTGGTTCATGTTTGTTTTTATGAAACAATAATTTGGCCATTATTACATCCTGCTGATTATATTGTAGCTGTTCTGTTCTGGACATTACCTCCTTGGCAGAGGTACAAATCTAAATCTTTGAACTGGTTAGGTTAATTGATCACTCTAAATTGCCCCTAGGTATGAATGTGAGTGTGAATGGTTGTCTGTCTCTCTGTGTTGGCCCTGCGACAGACTGGCGACCTGTCCAGGGTGTACCCCGCCTCTCGCCTGATAATAGCTGGGATAGGCTCCAGCAACCCCCGCGACCCTGAACTGGATAAGGGGTACAGAAAATGACTGAATGAATGAATGAATGCTGACAGACGGACGGACAAACCAATGCTACCTCCTTGGCAGAGGTAAAAATCTAAATCTTTGAAACAGAGGTATATGTGGTGTGTCATTGCTTTGGATTCTGGAAGTCTTGGGAGCATAAACGGATGAGATATTTTCCTGCAATTCATCTAGTAACGGTTTCGCTGTTGAGAAGTCGTGTGTGGACCGAGGTGGTCGACCTAACATCATTACCATCTAGATGGCTGCTCAAGAACCTTAAAATATAAAACAAAAATAAAAAGGCTGCTTTCTTAATTAACTATATTAACACAGTCATTCACTGTACTCACTTAACACTCCCCTCTTTTATGCACACACACACACACACACGCACACACATCCATCATGTGCCGAAGCCAATCTATCTCAGATGAAGCCTGCATGATGAAATTATTCCAGTATAAACACATCAAAAGTTGAGCACCTCAATTATTTAAATCACAGCGAGTGCGTCGTTAAGGACACAGTAATTATCTTCCATCTTAATAAAGTTTTCATTAAGACATCTGCATTATGCTGTCTGTCTCCACAGAGATTTCATATTCCCACCATAGACAGGTAATGCCTCTGCTCTCGTCATTCAAAAATAAATCTGAACTCCTGAAAAGGTGTACTTTTAATCAGAAGATGACAAAATGGGTATTAAGACCCAAGGTAGGTTTAATTATACTGATATTCATTTTAAGTGGCACACTGAAAAGAAACAAGCTGATATGGTTTCCAACATAATCTCTGCGACTGAACCTTTAAGTATAATTCCAGTTTTTCTTTTCTTTCTTTTTTTTTGACAATGCAACAATGAAGTTTTTTTTTAATTTTTTAATCATCACGAGCTGATGTGGTTAGCAGGCTAGATTATGACAAATGCTGCTGCAGATACCCTTCCTCATACTGCTTCTGCTGGTCCTTCCTGTAAAATAACCCATACACCCCCTGCATGTTCAGGATGGGGGACTGGACTGAAGAGAGGATCATTCTCAACACATCATTTGGGCAGACCTTTGTTTCCAGTGTGGGTTTGGACAGCTATTATGTGATTGGTTAGAAATTTGAAGTGGGGGTGATGAAGAAGGAAGCAGAAGGTTTCAGTTTGTACTTTTCTGCTGAGGTTCAGCCAGGTGAAGGGCTGTGTGTCATGTTGCGTCTGCACACTGCTAAGTGCGGATTCATCGGCTGCATGCGTGACAGCGGCACATCAGGTACTGTCCCGTTTCAAGAACGTCTGGAGGAGCCTCCGAATCCACCCTACAAACCCGCACTCCGTTTGGCCTCAAACAAGGATACATGTGATGTATCCTTCATGGCCTCGCCTATCCCAGAATTCATTGCACACAAGATGGGAGGGAATAAGCAGCAGAGCTACGGCTAATATTTGGATATATTTGTGAATTTTGAAGTGCTAAATGAAAGCTTGTCCACTAAAACACAACTGTGTTTTAGTGGATAAGCTTGTGTCCACAGTGCATTTTCTGGTTGGTGTAACTTAATGAGGGACTTCTCTTACACCTCAGTATGTCATGCATTCTGGGACTTTGTGGCCACGACACATTGCTTGGAAATTTCTATATTTGTCTAATTGATAATATCCAGTCACACACACCAGGATATATCGGCTACCTCTGTGGTACTATATTAATAACCGGTGCCACATGAAGTGAAAAACTTTACTCATTTTGTTGTATATTAATATTCTGCTGAGGCACTTTGAGTCTTGGAAATCATATAGAGTCGTCCTCAAAATCATTCATACCCTCCAATTAAAGAAAAAGTCTAAATATACAACAGTAATTCAAATAACAAGAAACTAAAGAAACTAATAATAAATAAAAATCTACAAAATTATAATTTAGTGGAATTAAATATTACTTTTGAATAGTGGTTGAAAATAATCATAAAAAAAACAAACAAACGAAACTGTCCCAAACACATTAGAGCATCTTTCTCATGAACATGGACCATAAAGGCCCTTTCAGATAGAACGCGGCAAGCGCAAGACGACGGCGGCAAACCCATTCATTGTGTATGTGGTACCGCCGCGGCAGTGCGTTCCGCCATGCCGCGGAGCTCCGCTGCGCGCAAGGTGGGCGCATGCGGTGGCGCTCACGCCGCTGCGACAACATCCTAGCGTGTCCAATAGGAGAGGCCCTTTCAGGGAAAAAAGTGGTCCTTGTTCAGCCTGAAGTAAACCTGGAAGCGGTCTGTGTGAAAGAATGCAGCTCCCGGACGAGCCTGAACCCCCCCAAGTTCTGCCTTGTTATCAGGATCAGGTGGACCCCCACCCTTTTATCTGCTGCTGATCTTCTCCTCCTCCTCAGGAGAAAAGCTCTTTGCTGCGACGATGAGAGGTACATCTGTCA
The DNA here is from genome assembly GCA_023101725.1 of Atherinomorus stipes. Lineage (NCBI taxonomy): Eukaryota > Metazoa > Chordata > Actinopteri > Atheriniformes > Atherinidae > Atherinomorus > Atherinomorus stipes. The sequence continues at coordinate 16,205 of JALJCO010008516.1, read as the reverse complement.
CAACGAAGCGTGCCGGGGAGAAAACACTTCCTGGTCTGTCGCTTAGCAACGCATGCCTGACGTGCTCGCTGCCGCTGTGCTCTTTCGCCGACTCTGCACGCTACCCCGCGGTGAACGCCGCGAAAAAAGCGTCCTATCTGAAAGGGCCTTAATACTTGTCAACAGGTGCAGACGTCTGATTGGACGTTCCAGAAAACACCTGATTGCAGTGATTGTCTCAAAGTGTTGCTCAACAACATTTTAGCTTCGGAGCGCCATCATGCTTGTTTGCTCGTTTTATTTTTCTGTGTCTGTTTTTAATTTTTCTTTGGAACCACAATTCAGAATCAGTGTCATGATTCTCACAGAATTTTGATTCTGTGATTTTTTTTCTTTAATTGGAGCTCAGAGCTTTCTCTTTTGGATCTCAGGAGACAAAAAGTAGATCTCATCCAAGCCTCATTCAGGTTTCACATCGTTCTCTTGAACGTCTCTTTTGTTTCTCCTAAAATTCCTTAAATTTCAGGAGAAATCGTCTCATTTGAGACTTAATGGAGACATCCTGAGAATAATTTGAGAAATGATTGAGATCTCCTTTGGAACTGGAAGTGAGACTAGTTTGAGATTTTGTACAACTTTTCTATCTGGAGATGAGGTTGAGAAACAGGAGAAATAAGCCATTGTCTCATTTACAGTAGCTCTCACATGGATCTCACGTCTGTCAAGGAGAAGTAAATGAGACCTTCATGAGATCTCCTTTCTGAAATTATTTTCCTCTGGGAGGGTATGAATAATTTTGAGGACAACTGTAATTTTACATTGAGCAACAAACTACAAGACCCAAGAACACACTGCCAGGTCCTCGTGTGTCCAAACGTTGAGCTGTATTGGTCAGAATTTCTGTGACTGTGAATATTTAAGTGGACAGATGAAGGAGGAACGAGGAAACAAAATCATCTCTCAAAGGTTAGATGTTTATATTTCTGTTTCATTGCTGCGTTGTTGTTCTGTCACAACCGTCAAGATAACATATGCTTATATTTTTCTCTGGTGTTGGCGAGTAGCAGGTAAGAATACAAACTTTTATTTACGTTTCGCGGACATGACAAGTGACTATTGAGCCTGAAGCAGTGATGCTTCACCCGGCGCCCAGGCAGCGCAGCTACGTGAATCACTCTGGTCCAGCAAAGAGTTGGTTATGAGAGCCAGGAGCCGTGTTTAGGTGGTGTGAAGCTAAAGAAATGTTTTCTTCCAATTAGTGCTGGTAATCTGGTTCAAATCAGAGCTGGAAGCAGCTCGGTAGATAGGGGACCTGAGTACCGTACAGCGGTTTCTGTTGTCGCAAGTTCTGCTCGGGTCGGCGCAGGCAAAGTTGCTTAGAGCTGCTCGCAGGCCAGAGGCACCAGGGGGGGATTGAATCGCTCCGTAAACACTTTGTTTTGCCCCACAGGGATTCCGAAAAGCATTTATTGAGGTAAAAAGTTACTGAGTTCTCCTTTAAGGGAAAACTTTCCTCAAGTATATTTCAATAATCCAGGAGAGACTTAAGGTTTTTATCCAGCTCTGATGCAAGTGTCTCACTCCTGCAAAGAAAGGCAAAGACCAAGCTCAGTCATCCCACTGGCAACCAGGCTTTCATGTGTAAAAAGGGAACACACATACATTATATTATAAGTAGCTATCGGTCAGGGTGGGCCACCTCTTTTATCTGTGCCCTCGGTGGATATTCTCCTTTTTGATGTCAAATGAGTCCTGGAATAGTTAATTCCCCCTTCGCCACAAATTTGGCACGAGCACAGAACTTGTGCAGCAGCAGTCCTGGGAGGCAAACAATGCTCGAAGCAGAAAAACCAGATGAGGAAAAGCCACTGAAGCCTTTGATCCTGGAAGATATAAGTGAGACCCACAAAAAGGGAGATGCAAAAACCAAACAAAAGACACCCAAGTTGCATGAATACGTCTCAGAATAAAAATGCAAATCAAATTAAAATGAAGGGAGTTCTATTTATTTTTCTTCAAACTGTATCTCTCAATTTTCTATTGTAATTAGCAGCTCCGCTGTTTGGATTAATTATATTGGCTCCTTATTCGTTTATTTATACTTTTTTCTGATTGAAATTCTCCCAGATTTCCTAAGCAAGCTAGAGTATTGTTTTCCCGGGGTCATGGAGAAGTGAGGACGCCTCCTCTTGGCCTTTGTCTCTGTAGTGATGCTTTTGTCGGGGTGTCAGCCCCAGATCTCCAGCCAGCTGACCCAGCCATTTACAGCCTGACAATGCCTCACTGTAATTGAAAACACACACACCCATGCACACACACGCACACACATACACACACTTCTTAAGATTATAAATAGCTAATCAGAGCTAGCCCATATCACTGCTCAAAAAAAGGCTAATGCCATTGAGCTGTCTGTTTAGCATGCTAACAAGCTAAAAAGCCTTTCTTGTACATTAACGTGGGCTAATGCACTACACCCCGCCATCCATCTAATAGGAGGTTATGCAAATAAGTTAACAAGTGTCATTGCATTCTAGTAATGTAACATGGCCTAATGCCATATAGCTCCCATAGTAGAAGTTCATGCTAACAAGCTAATGAGCTCAATCTTGCTGCTGTGATAAGAGCCTAAGGGGGCAAATTGTCACCTATTCAAACGTGAGTTAAAATGCTAACGAGCCAGCGCCTCTAAACCTCAGTGGAACAGGAACTAATGCTAATCAACATGACCCTGTCATCCACATTAGACACACACAGACATTTTAGACCATTGCACTGACTTTTGTTGCCAGATGAAGCCATTAACTTGATGTATTTAATCATAAATTAAAGGGTAAAAATTTTTGTAAAGCTTTTACCCAGAAGTTTATTATAATGTTTACAAGTCTATATAAATATATAAATAAATATATATATACATATATATATATATATATATATATATATATATATTAGGGCTGTCAAAAAATTAATCTTAAATTAATCCTATTGTCAAACAAGAGATGTTGTTTTTAATTAGTACTGCTATATGCAGAAAATACATTAACTTTTGTTTTACAACTTAAAGGCTAAAACCAAGCTACACATCAGGGAGTCGTCCAGGACTCAGACCTGAATTTCAGCTTCACATTAGGACAGTTGTGAAGTCAGCGTGTGAGGACGTATCAGCAACATTCTGGACTAAACTGCAGCTGTCTGAAGGACTTTAGGGAGACATGTAAGGACAGGGTTAAGTAGTTTAGTCTACTAAAGATAAATGCAGAATTCCTGGTGAGACACCTTTAACCCTAAATGTGTTCTAGAAGTGAAAAAAAGCAATGTAATTAATCAGGATTAATTTTTTGACAGCCCTAATATATATATATATATATATATATATATATATATATATATATGTATATATATAGTGAGTATGGGTTAAGTGGGACAGTTAAGCTTAATCTTTACATGTGTTTACTTCTGTTACTTAAAATCACCGTCGGGCAGCATGAGATTAAAACAAAAAGGTCCTGTGTGGAAGATGTGGATGTTTGGTTCATTATCAGAATTTACTTTGAGGTTACATTTTCAGAAAGTGTCCCAATTTACCCATACTCACCCTACTGTATATACATATATATGAAATATATGAATGACTCTTTTTGAAAAATAATTTTATGAAAACCATTTTCTAACCCAGAGTTGTTGGATGTTGCAGGTTGCTGTGGTCAAATCAGAACAATAACTTTCAGTAAAAAAAATATCTTAGCACTGAATCTGATTATAATTTAGAGCTGTTACAACTACTGCCAATATTCACTTTGCAATAGCAGCAAAAAAAGACCATAAAATGAGAACAGATATTCTGTTTTTCCTAGGGATGTCTGGATACCATGTTTTTTGCCATCCAAGTAAAAGTACAAGTACTGACATTTGAGTACGAGTAATTAATAGGTAAAAGTGAGAAGCTGTTTTTTTTGTTGTTGTTGTTTTAATAAAAACAAGCATCTCTGGTGCTCAGGTGTGATGCAGACACTAGAACTTGGGAATGTGATGTCACACTGCAGTGGACTGAGGTTTTTGCAGAGACCCTGTCTTTATAGCTAGTAAGTCACAACAGGTTTCTGGTGATCTTCTTCTGGATATTTTTCCACTGTGCTGTAAACTAGTGTTTGTTTGTGAAGCTGGAGTGATCATGACTCTAGTTAGAATGTCTTTTTCTTTTTTTGTGACTGTCGGCAGTTTTCCAGTAGTTTCGTGGGATCTGTGTTTTCTTTTTGCCAAAATGAAAATGAGTGAACGCGCATGTACGTATTTACATAGTCCATGTAAAATAGCTATGAATCATTTATATTGCTGGGGGTTTTAGCGGACTGCGGGTTGGACATGAGGAACGTAGCTGGAAGCTGCGCTGACGTAACCTGACTATGGATTTGCTCTGCCTATCCATCTGGGAATCATCCGTTAGAGTAGTTTTGGGAAGGGGTGAAAATACTGGTTAGCTGATTGGATAAGGCATCTGTCTATCACCACCTATGTTGGCGATAGACGGGCCAAATCAACCAATCAGGTCAGGGAAGCATATGCCGTACTAACAGAGCGACGATGAAAACACAAGCAAAAACATCTTTTCCTTTGAGAAAAGCCTCCAGAGCAGCGTTTGCTCTTCTTTCAGTGAAGAAATACTCTGTAATTCTGATAAAACTTGAGCGATAGCCACCTGACGCTAGTTTCATCCGCTGAAGCCGCCATGTTGTTTAGAATGAACTGTCGCTTCTTGTTGCGTCACACTTCAAGCCGCCTCAAAGCTAATGCGGATTGGACGTTCGTTTGGTGAACTGCTCCAAATTCTTTTCAATGGAAAGTAGCCAGACTGATCTGCAGGTGAAAACCTGAAGCTCGCCAGATCAGGATGGTCTCACGAGGCTAGCGCTGACGTCCAAAATGATGCTTTAGACGCTGTCAGCTTGATGCCGCGATGTGGAGACCAGACGGCCACACGTCAGGTTGAGAGAGGATGGTTGGAGGTGGACACAGCTGCATGATGCTTTTGATTCCGTTCATTGATATAAAACGGATCCGTGGAGGTGTTTGTGGTTGGTTCAGCTGCAGAGGAGCAACGTGCAGATGAGACGCAGTTCACATCTGATTAATCACCTGCATCTGAGAGCTTCCAGGAGTGAACCAGAAAAAAGTCTTATAGATATCGTTGATTATAAAGATAAAGATAAAGATACTTTACTGATCCCCGAGGGGAAATTCATGTTTCAGTACAACCCGTCCAAGACACACAAACACAAGAACATTACAAGACAGGATCAGGCAGACCGTGGTCACGCAGCCCCTCACAGGGCGCCTTTGCAGAAAGAAAACGGTAACATGAGGAAAGATGGGTTGGTGGTAAAAAAGAGGTCTCCGAACTCTCCACATATGCAGGTGGAGACCTTGGAGACAAAAAAACACACACCAGTACAGAGAAGCACGAACTCGACAGTCACAACATAGACACATGGTGGGCAGGGAGGCAGGGAACAAATACTACGATTATTTTCTTAAAAATATGAGAATTGCAGTTATTTTGCATTTTGTCAAACAACAGTTGGTATTCAGAGAAAGAAAAGCTTACAAGTGGTCCGCTCTGACCGCCACTAACGTTACGAAAAGCATCCCAGGGACATGAGACAGGTCAGATGTATTTAATCTGTCCTCGTGTGATGAAAAGCGTCTTCTGATTTAAAATGAGACGTAAACTCAGGAGTGTTTCCCTTCCAGCATGTTGCCGTTGCTCCCAGAGCTCTATAGGTATCAGGTGCTGTCATGAGCGAGTATTTAACAAGCACGAGTACAGAAAATAGTCCAGTATCGTAGTGAGTACAGATACTGGCATCAGTATTGGGACATCCCTATATCTGGAATTTAAGTCTTGAACTGTATGTCAGCTTTAATTTTGTTATTCTGACTTCATTTATTCGTTTTTCAACAGCAAAAAGGGTATTGTATATTGTTGTTATTATTATTATTATCTTACTATAAAACTCAAATCCTAAAAGGTTTGGTCACCACATTCTAATTTATGACTTGACTGACACTACAATAAAACCCTGGTAATATAATAACAAAAACATATAACATAAAACATATAACAAAAATATATATTTTTTTAGTTTTTATACTTTATGGCACACAGTTTCTCGGGAATAAAGTAACTCAGAGTTAAGAACCAGCAGACATTTATGATTTTCACTTCTACCCACAATGCTTTTGAATAAATCCTTGTTTCTGTGCTGAGCTTCTCTGTCCTGCCTCTACTGTGCTCTTGACAACATAAAGGCCCTTTCAGATAGAACGCGTTTTTCGCCGAGTTCACCGCGGGGTAGGGCGCAGACTCGGCGGCAGACCCGGCGGCAGCAAACACGTCAGGCACGCGTTGCTAAGCGACAGACCAGGAAGTGTTTTCTCGGCGGCACGCTTCGTTGTGAGAGATGTACATCTCATGGTCGCAGCAAAGAGCTTGGCTCCAAGGGAGGAGGAGGAGATCAGCAGCAGATAAAAGGGTGGGGGTCCACCTGATCCTGATAACAAGGCAGAACGTGGGGAGTTCAGGCTCGTCCGCGAGCTGCATTCTTTCACACAGACCGCTTCCAGGTTTACTTCAGGCTGAACAAGGACCACTTTTTTCCCTGAACTGGCCTCTCCTATTGGACGCGCTAGGATGTCGTCACAGCGCGCTGCGCCCGAGTTAAAAATGTTCCAGTCGGGCGCAGCGGCGTCAGCGCCACCGCGGCGGCATGCGCCCACCTTGCGCGCCGCGGAGCTCTGCGGCATGGCGGAACGCGCTGCCGCGGCGGTACCACATACACAATGAATGGGTTTGCCGCCGTCCTCTTGCGCTTGCCGCGTTCTATCTGAAAGGGCCTTAATGAGCAGTGGCATCCGTATTTAGCGGAAATGGATGTTTAGCGTGAGATTGTGACAAAAGTGTGAACTGCATGAGATTCTTGCTGATGGCATAACTGTAAAGGCCCTTTCAGATAGAACGCGGCAAGCGCAAGAGGACGGCGGCAAACCCATTCATTGTGTATGTGGTACCGCCGCGGCAGCGCGTTCCGCCATGCCGCGGAGCACCGCGGCGCGCAAGGTGGGCGCATGCCGCCGCGGTGGCGCCTGACGCCGCTGCGCTCGGGTTGAACATTTTCCAATTCGGGCGCAGCGCGCTGTGACGACATCCTAGCGCGTCCAATAGGAGAGGCCAGTTCAGGGAAAAAAAGTGGTCATTGTTCAGCCTGAAGTAAACCTGGAAGCGGTCTGTGTGAAAGAATGCAGCTCGCGGATGAGCCTGAACTCCCCACGTTCTGCCTTGTTATCAGGATCAGGTGGACCCCCACCCTTTTATCTGCTGCTGATCTCCTCCTCCTCCCTTGGAGCAAAGTTCTTTGCTGCGACCATGAGATGTACATCTCTCACAACGAAACGTGCCGGGCAGAAAACACTTCCTGGTCTGTCGCTTAGCAACGCGTGCCTGACGTGTTTGCTGCCGCCGGGTCTGCTGCCGACTCTGCGCCCTACCCCGCGGTGAACGCCGCGAAAAACGCGTTCTATCTGAAAGGGCCTTGCTGGTCACTCTGTGATGGTGAAATGAAATGTCCTCTATTTTTCCCAGAGAGAAATTAAGGAAATTAGAATGTTGTGGTCTCAATCATTAAATATTAGAAATAATTGATAATTAATTAAGTCATTAAGGATTAAAAATGATGCATTATCCACCCGCTGATCTTAATGAATTCATTAATTTATTCTATATTTTTTTTCTTTTCTCAATCCTTTCAATATATTGTTTTCAGCTCTTTAGAGATTGCTCACAGTTTTTCACCCGTGAAGACTGGAAAAATATGGAAAACTTCAAGTCTTGAACCTAAACTTATACAAAAGGTATTTTTTGACAAATGAAAAATAAGTATTTCCTCTTTAAAGAACTATATTTAGAACTTACAACAATAGTGAAAAACCTGATTTCTAATTCAGATGTATAAAATAGTCCTCATATCATAGCTGTTGGAGGCTTCAAGCTGCCAGCAAGCTGAGCAAAGGGCTATCACTTGCCCTGAAAGCAGATAGATGTGTGTATTTGGCATTGCACCCCCCCCCCCCCCCCCCCCCCCCCCCCTGCTCTCACCACCCCATATCATCCGCTATCCAAATAGAGAGATCTGTAGGAGGTGGGTGGCAAGGTGGCCGGCGCCCCAAATGTAAAGCATACGCAATCACTCAGATACAAGTGGCACTGCTAAAAATTGCCTTCATATATCAGCGTATGGTTTATGGGCTGTGGCAGAAAGGACGGCAAAAGGTCAGAGAGAAAAACATATAGATGTGTCAGAGCTGCTGCTCGGGGCGCCCGGCTCTGGGCTGATGGCTGAGGAGATGGGCTGGCTGAGTGTGAGTCTGTGTGTAAGTGCATACTAGTGTGTGAAACAAACTCAGGGACACTGGGAAGCCGGTTGATGGTGGGTGCGTTTTTGCTACATTGTGGGGACCATGTTCTGGATTTTTACCAGCACCGTATACATATAAGTGACAGTAATGTTAGATTAGAATTTGGGTGAAAGCTGGAAAATAATTTATTATAATTTTTTATGCCTGTGTGTCAGTTAAAATGTTTGGGGACAATTTATTCAATTACACATCCAGAACCAGTTTTATCAATTTGGTTTCCAAGAACACTTGCATAACATATCCAAAATACTTTGTCTACCTTTAACGACCACTTAATCAAGTCATCCTTGCTAGTATCAAGTTGAACCCCTTTTACTCCAGAAATTCTCCTGGTATCAAAGGTTCATCCAAGTTCTGGAAACATTACCCAGAGATTTTACTCTGATTGACATGATAGCATCACGTAGTTGCTGCAAAATCTCCCATTCCATCGCATCAAGATGAGAATCTCCTGTTTCACGTCATCACAATGAGAATCTTCTGTTTCACATCATCACGATGAGAATATCACATTCCACCACATCACAATGAGAATATCACGTTCCACCACATCACGATGAGAATCTCCCGTTCCACCTCATCACAATGAGAATATCACGTTCCACCTCATTATCATGAGAATCTCCTGTTCCACCTTATCAAGATTAAAATATATCACGTTTGACCTCATCATCAAGAGAATCTCCTGTTCAACCACATCACGATGAGAATCTCCCGTTCCACATCATCACGACGAGAATCTTCTGTTCCACCACAGCACGATGAGAATATCACATTCCACCTCATCATCATGAGAATCGCCCGTTCAACCTCAACACGATGAGAATATCACGTTCCACCTCACCATCATGAGAATCGCCCGTTCAACCTCAACACGATGAGAATATCACGTTCCACCTCACCATCATGAGAATCGCCCGTTCAACCTCAACACGATGAGAATATCACGTTCCACCTCACCATCATGAGAATCGCCCGTTCAACCTCAACACGATGAGAATATCACGTTCCATCTCATTATCATGAGAATCTCCCGTTTAACCACATCATGATGAGAATCTCCCGTTTCACTTCATCATGATGAGAATCTCCCGTTCCACCTCATCATGATGAGAATCTCCCGTTCCACCTCATCATGATGAGAATCTCCCGTTCCACCTCATCTCAAAGCTGCTCTGTTGGACTGGGATCTGGTGACTGTGGAGAACATTGGAGTTTAGTGAACTCATGTGCTCTGTCCCAATTCCGGGTCTGCATCCTTCGAAGGACGCAGCCTACGGAGGCCACAGCCTTCAGAGGACTGTCCGGAGGCTGCTTAGCCGTTAGGTTAATGGGACGGTCTAGCTTTAGGAGGACTTCCTGATTGCGGCACGACGTCATCACGATTGCCCCCAAGCCCGGGGGAAAAAAAAAGACGACGCGACTTCACAACCATCTACAGACAAAACAATGATATAATGCAGTGATCACCAATCCCGGTCCTCAAGGACCGGTATCCTGCTGGTTTTCCAGGTCTCCCTGCTGCAGCACACCAGAGTCAGACTCAGACAAGCTCTGGACAACTCTGCTAATTAGTCAATGATTTCAATCAGGTGTGTTGCAGCAGTGAGACATGGAATACCTGCAGGATACCGGTCCTTGAGGACCAGGATTGGGGATCCCTGATATAATGGATGTACAAATTGTTCTTTTTTTATTTACTTGTTGCTGGAGGAGGACGAGAGGCGGCAGCAGCAGAACCGTCTGCTCACTTTTTTCAGGCTGGGGGAGCGCCGTGGAGAGGTAACATTAACCTGCTATTTTAACCATATTAATGATCACGATATACCAGCTACTAAACAAACGCTAGTCACATAAACAGTAGATTGACAAATATGGTTAAATGTAATTTATCATCATTTTCTGTACCGCTTATCCTGTTCAGGGTCGCGGGGGTTGCTGGAGCCTATCCCAGCTATTATCAGGCGAGAGGCGGGGTTCACCCTGGACAGGTCGCCAGTCTGTCGCAGGGCCAACACAGAGAGACAGACAACCATTCACACTCACATTCATTCCTAGGGGCAATTTAGAGCTATCAATTAACCTAACATCATGTCTTTGGACTGTGGGAGGAAGCCGGAGAACCTGGAGAGAACCCACGCATACACGGGGAGAACATGCAAACTCCACACAGGAAGTCCACTGTTGGATTTAAGATGTAATTTATATTTTACTCATTTGTAAGACTTGATATTGGCTTCTGTTTGTAGTTTAAATACTTTGAATTGAATAGTTAATTGTGTACAAACCCTGTAAATAACCCGACTTTAATCACTACTGTAATGTTGTCATTAATCATCAAAACCATGTTGAGAAGCCAAAGTGTAACAGACTGAGGAATAAAGCATCATTTGTCTAAACTGTTAACCCCTTACTGCCTGAATTTATTTGTAATTATATAATGACAAAATAAATACAGGGGAAAAAAAATCTAAATCTAAAAACTAAAACAAAAACTAAAACAATGGAACTAGGTAAAGTGACATTCAATATCAAATAAATGAATTAAAATCAAGATGATGAGTAAAAATATAAAAAAAATAGATAAATATGAATGAGTAAAAGTAAATGAATGCAGTTAATTAGTTGTTCATTTTATTTCTTTTTATCCAAAGGCCAGAAGTGATTTGTCACAAACTTGCAACACCAGGCATCAAGGGGTTAACATTCACTAGAACTGTATCAGCTAAAATTAAATGGCTATAGTTGAACGGTCTTGTTCTTCCCCTCACGTCTCCATCCAGACAGGCCGATGTGCTGCAGCATCAATATAAACGTTCCTGTTCTTCACATCTTTCTCAGTGATCATGACACAGCACCAGATCTCCGTCTGAGCAGAGTCCCTGATGGTGCTGCTGGAGCTTCTCTACCAGGAAAGAAGACACGGATGGGGGGCCACCATAGAGACCTCTTCTGGCTGGTGAGTGGGACGTCCTACAGAGTGGTGATTCAGGACGCCTCGCTCTCCTGCTCACCGCATTCCCATTTAAGTGTTTTCAAAACAGTTCTGGTTAATAATTATTTTCTGACACATCTTAAACATTTTTAGGAACATGGCAGCCGCCGATTGGGTCAGCCCTGCAGACCCTGATGGACGATGTGGTGGACAGTGGAGAGAGGCAGCCCCCACCCCCCCGGATGATGTCCCACTCACAGCCAGAAGACTCCAAGGTCTTCAGTGTGGCATCCCATCCAGTCCAGCAGCACCACCAGGGACTCCTGCTCAGCCCAAAATTAAATATATGTTCTCTTAAAATATAAATTTCTGCTGATCTTCAGTAAATAGTTGTAGTTATTTTAAAAATGTACTTTTAAATAGTTAGAAAGGTTCAAATAGTTTTTTGTAAATATTAAAAAAAGTCAGTGAAAAGTAGTTCAAATTTACTTAAATTGTAAAGTGATGAAGCAAATAATGTATAAAGGTTTGAAGCCTTTAAGAACACACTGACAATAACAGTTTAATATACAATTTAATCATTTAAATAACAAGAACAATAACACAGAACTTCGAACATCCACCAAAAAAACAAGAAAATCCCCGTCTGTCCACCGTCCTCTCCAATAAATTAAAAAGTCTGTCCATCCTTTCTCGACTCTCTTTCTCTCCTCAGCCTCCCTCTGCCATCTCAACACCTCCCCGATCAAATCCACCAGCTCATCAGTTTCCCTCCTCCTCTTCCTCCTTTCCTGCCCTGTCCCTGGATCTCTGCATTCCTAAAGAAGAGGTAAACAATCGTGTAAACAGATGCACTTTTCTGTAGTGTTTATTTAAGTCTTGAGAAAGGAGTGTTTCATGGACTCTAAATATGTTTAAGGTGCTGTTTGTGATGGACTTCATGTAGTTATGCAGAAACAAAGAGACTACCATAAACGCTTACTTGAAGATTTTTTTTTGTAGCTCACTCAATGTTAATTAACCTGGTATAACATCTGTAATTTCCCTGCACACATTATATACAGGACTGTCTCAGAAAATTAGAATAATTTGATAAAGTTCTTTATTTTCTGTAATGCAATTAAAAAAAACATGAAATTGTTTTCGTATTGATAATTATGGCATACAGCTTAAGAAAACTCAAATATCCTATCTCAAAATATTAGAACATCATGAATTCTAACTTTCTGAGACAGTCCTGCATGTATATATATATATATATATATATATGTATATATATATATATATATATATATGTATATATAGCCATTTTTTTGCAGGATTGTTCTAAACAAGAGAGACATATGAGAACAGACAAACACAAGAGCACTACTATCACAGATATGAGAACATTCACAAAAAGTGTCATCTGGGCATCATTTGATGTGATCCAAACTAAGATTATATTTGTACTTTGGTGTTTGTCCAGGATTTGTTTTAACTTATGTGACTTTTACATACAAATGCAGCATGTATATGGAATCATGCCTCTACTGTTACCTCCAGCTGAGTGTGGCGGTATTAGCTCCTGTAAAAGGGTCATTTTGATCACGGAGTTTGATCAGCTCCTCCATCTGCTCCCTACAACAAAATCACATGTACAGCATATTTTTTTATGTCAACAGGCAAAATGACTGTTCCATATAATGCTGATATTGCTCCTCAAAAGAACTATACTTTATACTATAATATACTATACAATAAGTTAACTATACCTTATTGAATCTAAACGTTTACAGTATTGACAGCTTAGTCCAGCTGAACTAATGTTATTTGTTTAGCTGCATTCAGCTTTGACAGCTGCAAACCGCTGTAATACACTGTAGCCTCACGTATGAGAACAAATTTACCTGATGTGAGGTATGAGATTATCAGCAGTTACAATGAGCTATAAGCTAACATCCAAGCTTGTGATGTTAAAAAGTGAAGGCTTTTAATGTTGATGAGCGTCTTGTATCAACAGGTTAGCTCTTAGCTTCTTGTTAGCTGGTCCTACATATTCCGGTGGCTCCATGTTAGCGTTGTTAGCGTCATGTATTTTAACAACTATTCGGTTTTTAAGACCATTTGAACTCCTTGCCTTAACTAAAAACCTGTTACTTACATTTAAATGTGTAATCAGCACTGCTGCCGGCACCGCCGCTGCTGCTGCTCGCCATTTGACGGATGAAAAAAAGCCGCTTTTCCAGTCCTCTCCCTTCGTTATCGTCTTCTTCTTCTTCTGATTGTTGTTTTTGTTGTTGTTCTTCTACTACTAGAAAAAGGTGCGCAAAGCATCTTGGGATATGCAAGGCCACCAAGGATGGTAGCGATGCATCCTCCGAATTCGGGGGAAAGGAGGACGCATTCGAAGGACCCTTCAATTTTTTGCCAAATGGGACAGCCTTCGTGCAGCGTTGTGACGTATGCGGCCTTCAAATGCACACTTCGAAGGATGCAGACCCGGAATTGGGACAGAGCTATGTTCATGTTCCAGAAAGCAGGTGGAGATGATGTCATCTTTGTGACATCATCATCCTGCTGGAAGCAGCATCAGAGGATGAGCCACTGTGGTCATAAAGGGATGGACATGGTCAGCAACAATACTCAGATAGGCTGTGGTGGTTAAACCGCCACGTTGGTACTAAGGGGCCCAAAGTGGGCCAAGAAAATCCCCCCCACCATTCCACCAGCAGCAGCCTGAAGCCTTGATCCAAGGCAGGATGGATCCATGCTTTCATGATGTTTCCAGCAGATTCTGAGCCGAGCATCTGAATGTGGAGCTGAAATGGAGACTCATCAGACCAGCAACGTTTCTCCATATTCTGTTGTAATTTTTTCTCTTTGGATATTTTCTCTTCTTCAGACCATTTCCTGGAAACCCTAAATATGGTTGTGTGAGAAAATCCCAGTATATACTCAGACCTACAACAATGCCACGTTCAAAGTCACATAAATATCCTTTCTTCATCATTCTGATGCTCAGTTTGAATTTCAGCAAGTCTTCGCCATGTTTGCATGACCAAATGAGTTGTTGCCATGTGATTGGCAGATTAGCTATTTGTGTTAACAAGCAATAGAATGAATGAATGAATTAATGACACTTGAATTTTTATTCAAGTGTCACTCATTTATGTGCTTACATAAAGTTGGCTTATAAAGTATGACACGAATAGCATTAACACAAAAAGAAGATAACCAGCATACAAAGTTTAAGTTCATCTCTGCAACCCTCAAACAGAAAAAGGGCCTTTTACTTCAGGATACAAAGTCCTTTGTCTAAGTTTCCACACCTTTTCCAAAATCTAGCCAAATGGAATATTTCATTTTGAAATAACCAACTCAACACATCTCAATCAGTCATTCAAAACAAATCAGGATTTTTAGATTTTTCTTTTAATATAAAAGTTCAGATTTCATGATACAAAAGCCAATGAAACCGAAAATGCCATTGATCTTCAAAAACCTCTAAATCACATAACAACATCACCTGTCCTCTACCTCTACCATCTGCAGAGGCAGTACCCCTGCTACAAGCTGGGCACATAGAGACCTCTGTGCTCCGACATTATATTTAATAGAGGGAACTGTGGAAAAATCATTTTTATAGTGAATGCATCTTCTTAATTGGGCTTGTTTAACACCTGCCATTTCCAGTGTTCTTTATGAGAGAATCAAACAGTCTTTCTTACACTGAAAAAATTATACTTTGGATCAACTTTAAAAAAAAAAACCAAAACAAAACTGTAATCTGTTTCAAACTAAATTTATGATTTTGTTGAAACCATAAATTTTGATTAACTGGAAAAAAATATTTTACCTTAAAATAAAGGAACTGCTTTGATACAAAGAAAAAATATAATTCATAACAAATTTTTTTTTGTTTACTTTGTTACAACTTAATTTTTCATCTTGGAATAAACTAAACAAATTGCTGTAAATCTAAAACATTCTTTTTTTCAGTTTTTCTCAAGTTAAATTTCTGATTCAGGACAAAGTAAAATTTTACTTATATCTCACTCAATACATTAGATGTAGTACCAAGCATAAGTGGTACTAAAACATATGAGTCTGTGACTGAACAACACCATAAACAAAATTTATTTTATGTTGGTTTTGAGCCACACACAGTGAGAGCATCACCAATGGTTTGGGAGGTTATCTCCTTGTACTATCCTTCACAATCATGGTACAACTTAATGTCAAAACTAAACAGAATTTCTAAACAACTTCCTTTGTTGTTCATGCACTCTGAAGCTGTAATAACTTAATGAATTTACTTTGAGTGAAAGTAAAAACTTATTTCAGACAAGAATGTGATTTTTAAGTTGATCTAACTCAAAAACATAAGATTTAATCGCCAAACCAAAATAATTAATTAATATCAACGTAAAAGGTCTTTCACATCAGCTACAGTCCAGATACTTTTTTTCTTTTTTTTTTTTTTACAATGGTGCCTCTTTAACATCCAAACTGAACAAAATTTCCTAACAACTTCCTCTGAATGTGAACATCACAAAACGAGCAAAGCACATAACTCAAATTAACAATCATAAAAGGTTAAATTCCTGCTGAATTTGTATTTCCCATCAGCCTTTGTGGTCCTGCTATGTTGAGTTCTTAAAATAGCTCCGCCCCCTTTGTTGTTCATGCACTCTAAAACTGAAACAATTAAAAAAAAAAAATACTTTGAGTGAAAGTAAAAACTTATTTTGGACTAAAGAGTGGGATTTTTTTTTTAACTTGATTTAACTCATCACCAAAACAAAAATAATTAAGTTAGATTAATGTAAATAAGTCC